>OX419341.1:29584399-29641899 GCA_948470475.1 Galaxea fascicularis | reverse complement strand
ATGGAGTGGCGCCACTATAGCTTAAGCTATTTTTATAATAGTCTGTGCGCGGCAATGGAACATTAAGCTTATTCTCAGAGTCTCTTAGGTTATACGCAGTTCAGTTCTCGTCTTTCAAATTTAGAAAATAAATAGTCTGGAGCTAAACCGTGCAGAGACTTATAGACCATTGTGGCTCTTTGTATTTGCTGCTGATAAGCTAGGTTTTTCCATCCCAGGGGCTCAAAGAAGTGACCAGCCGAGCATCAGCGTCATAATTTGAATAAGTCAAAACACGGGCTGCTCTATTTCGTAGTTTTTGTACCTTGTTCTGCAAAGTCGCACATTCCCGAATGAGCCTAGCAGATATCATGTCAAGGCCAGTTGCCTTTGACTTGCTGAGTTTATTAAGAATTGAAAGAACTCTATCGCGAAGACTGTCTTTGTTACTCTGAGATTTCTGGACGCTATTTAAACTCATTGCTCGTTCATCTTCAGACAAAAACAAAAGCAAAACCAAAATTAAACAAAAACGTTATTCACCGGCTTAGGTCGGCCAGTGAATAACATATATATACTTTATTTATGCTAGAAATTTACAGAGTAGCTGTGGAGCTAATATCTTCGATAAGATAAAACCGTCAATAAAATAACATATGCTATACTAAAATTCCATTATTATTTATAAACTATATACAACATTATGAATGCAGAGGATAACATAACTTGTAGATCTACTATGGAAAGGGCTCATATCCGGTAGATAGCGATATCCAGCCTTTGCATAACCGGGACCCGTGGTATAAACCTGAGGATACGCTTCAGTTAGATTATCTACTTTGTCGGTATTGCGTACACCACAGCAATGCCAAACAGAAGAACAGTAGTAAAAAAAAAAAAGGCAAAATAAAGGCTTTACAAAGCTTCAATAGTGTCTCCTTCTTAGCAAGTTTCCGAAATTGAAGCATTACGTTAAATTAATTAATTATTTTCTTACATCTGACTGATAAGTGATTATCAAGAGATAGCTTATTATCTTTAGTCATCCCAAACATATCTACTGAGTTATTTAATGGGAAACAAAAATTGTGTTCAGTTTTCCCCAGCATTAAAGCTTCGTGCTCTGTCTCGTTAAGAATCATGCCATTGATGTTATACCACTGATATGCGACTTTAACTTCTTGACAAATACCCTCTTCCAAGTTAGACGAGTAAATCTGATGGTCGTCTGCGTATGCACCCCAAGCACCTCAAGCACCCCAAGCACCTCAAGCACCTCAAGCACCTCAAGCACCCCAAGCACCTCAAGCAACCCAAGCACCTCAAGCACCTCAGGCACCTCAAGCACCTCAAGCACCTCAAGCACCTCAAGCACCCCAAGCACCTCAAGCACCTCAAGTACCTCAAGTACCTCAAGCACCTCAAGCACCTCAAGCACCCCAAGCACCTCAAGCACTCAAAGCACCTCAAGCACCTCAAGTACCTCAAGCACCTCAAGCACCTCAAGCACCTCAAGCACCCCAAGCACCTCAAGCACCTCAGGTACCTCAAGCACCTCAAGTACCCCAAGCACCCCAAGCACCTCAAGCACCTCAAGCACCCCAAGCACCCCAAGCACCCCAAGCACCTCAAGCACCTCAAGCACCTCAAGTACCTCAAGTACCTCAAGTACCTCAAGTACCCCAAGCACCTCAAGCACTCCAAGCACCTCAAGCACCTCAAGCACCCCAAGCACCTCAAGCACCCCAAGCACCTCAAGCACCCAAAGCACCTCAAGCACCTCAAGCAACCCAAGCACCTCAAGCAACCCAAGCACCTCAAGCAACTCAAGCGACCCAAGCACAACAAGCAAGTGAAGTAACTCAAGCATCTAAAGTACACGGTACGTTTAATGTATACGGTACAATATATGTCCCCATACATGACGTACCTACCCCTCAATACCAAACCATGTTGTAACTGCCCAGCGGTATATCTTCGAAGTCAGTTTGAGAGATTGAAACTAGTGCCAACCCTCTTCGACACCGTTGAGGCGCTGAATTGGCCGTTCCGAAATTCAACAGGGAACTGGGGCGAGTTTCAAATTTTGAAGTAATCGATAAATTGACACCATCACATGAAAGATAACATTGAAATTGGTCGTTTGACCAAGTTTGACTCTTTTAGGTTGAACAGAGACCAAGTTATGGACCTTGAAACATAGCTCAAAATCCAGACAAACGTCTTTAATGTTGTGACAACGCAGGGTTTTGGGGTTAGCCTCAAAATTAGAGCTATGTTTCAAGGTCCATAACTTGGTCTCTGTTCAACCTAAGAGTCAAACTTGGTCAAACGACCAATTTCAATGTTATCTTTCATGTGATGGTGTCAATTTATCGATTACTTCAAAATTTGAAACTCGCCCCAGTTCCCTTTTGAATTTCGGAACGGCCAATTTATGTGAGAATGTCACGTGATAAATGTGAAGCGCAGCAACTCTTGGTAAACAAAAAGCCGCCTGAAATCAACCAATGAAAAGTGAGAATCAAACAATCTTACGACGAAAGCAGCTAATCAAAAATCGAGAAGTAGCTACAATGTTCGCTCCGTTTCCTTTCAGCGTTAGCACAGGTAGCCTAAGCTCTACGCTTTTGACCTTTGTAATGTACTGTATACACCAGTGTAATACAGTCAAAGCTCTCGTAAGCGGACACCCTCGGGACGCGATAAAAAATGTCCGTAACTGGAGCTGGCCGCTTACGAGAATGGTTCTCGTAAGCGGCCACTAGAGGTGTGGGGGATAGATGGCCGCTTACGGGGGCTTGCCCAGTCACAAGCGCATATGCATGTAAGTGGTGTTTCGAAATGTAACCGAACATGGATGACGACAAAACAAACATTGAAATATGGGTACTGTAATTACTGTTAAATCATCGTGACGAACGGCAATGTAAAATGGTTGATCGATAAAAACAAGATACTGTACAGAGGTTGTTGATTTTCTTTCGGGTGTCCGCTTACGGGAGCTTAAAAACAAAGAAAAAGTCTTAGTCGTAATCCCTGAAAGTGTCCGCGGCCGCTTACGGGAATGTCCGTTTACGAGAATGTAAAAATACAGAGTTTGTATGGGAGTTAAAACGGGGTTTCAAACAAGGCGGCCGTAAGTAGAGCTGTCCGCTTACCAGAGTGTCCGTTAAGAGAGCTTCGACTGTAGTGAAATTATAAAGCTTTGTATGGGCTGAGGAAGTGGGGGGGGGGGGGGGGGGGCGAGGGGAACGTATCGGATTTGAAAGGAAAATTAGCGACGAAGTTTGCAATTTATGCAGTAGAATAGCAACATAGAGTGGGGAGGAACAGAATAGGGAGGAGGGAGAAATGGCCCTAAAAAAGTTGGGAGGAGGGAGAAATAGGGGGAAAAAGTAGGGAGGAGGAAGAAAAAGAAAAGTTGGGAGTATGGAGAATTGAACTGGATGGACCTGGATGAGTAGGGAGGAGGGAGAAATTGGCTCAGAAAGTAGGGGGAAGGGAGATTTACTCCCCTGTTCCTCCCCCCTCAACATAGTCACTCAAAATTTGCCATTGTAGGAGTTCCAGAGCTTATCTCCAAATCTGGAAAGGGACGTTTGACTTTGGTTCAGTCAAAAACCAGGAGAACCTGGTCTCGGTTGTGCTTAAGCATTTCATAAGCTTTAGACTGCGAGCAGTCTCTTTTTTCTTCAGATTTAGCCACGCGCGTGAGGGAGCGTCGACGGACTGAAAAAGAGACTACTCGTAGTCTACATAAGCCTTGGTGAAGAGATAATTTATGTTAGACGGTACCGACGTAAGTGAAACGTCGTACTTCACTTCACTTCACTTATTTTATTGATGTAACCTCGTTCATAGATGAATGATACTAAGAAGGAATCCACCAGAAGTTCGAGTAACAAGTGGACAAAACTTTGTTTACATTATATTGCAAACTTCTGTGCGACTGTTTTAAAAATCTTCTCAAAGAAATCACTTCTAACAACACCAAATGTCGAAAACAAATTTTGAAGTTCATATGAATCACTTATAGTGCGACGCGTCTTACCGTGGCCACCGAACAAACATTTTTACAAGTTAGCCACTGATCAAAGTACGCGAATTTGATTGACAGACACGCCTCCGTTCGTGTCTGTCAATCAAATTCGCGTACTTTGATCAGTGGCTAACTTGTAAAAATATTTGTTAGGTGGCCACGGTGAGCCGCGTCGCACTGTAAACGATCCTGGTGAAATTAAACTGATTATAAAATTTTACCTGTGTTTGCACAGGCGGCCCAGACGCTGAATACGATTAATTCGTGACATCAAAGGCAGCCCAATCGTGGTGTGTGTCATCGCTTCGTTTGGACTGGACACACGATTCCGATCTCCTGGCTTAGTGACCGCGGCTGCTTACACGCGGCACTTACACGGGGTAGGGATGGTCCACATGCACATCACTGCGCTGGGGGAGTGCTAAAGACAGCGAAATTCATTGAATCTGCTGAATATTAAAAAAACTCGCTATTTCTCGACTTTTTATTTTAATCTCCGGTCAAATCTAGCGCATCGCACTTCCCCAGCGCAGTGATGTACATGTGGAAAAAATGACCATCCCTCCTCCGTGTAAATGCCGCGTGTAAGCAGCCGCGGTCACTAAGTCAGGACATTTTGAATCGTGTACCGAAATTGGTCAAATTTGAGCGGTGAAACGAGCGATTCCCCGTTCGTGTTGGTCGAATTTTCGGATAAGTTGGCGAAGAAAGAAAGGAAATTTTTATACGCGGCTGTTGCTGGTGATTTGAAACAGATACTCCGCTTTTTGGGGAATTTATTGGCCTTCGAACGCCGATTGGTTCGATCTCGAGTCACCGGCCTTTCCAGTTTAGAATGGACAGTGACCTCGGATTTAAAATAACGATCGTATAGATCGTTTTTATGTGACGTCATCACTTTCTAAAATCCAAAAGTAAAGAAGCACGAAAGTTTTTTAACCTCATCAGGCATAAGAGGCAATAAATTTTTATCTGTTTACAATTTTACAGCTCAATGGTGTGCTTCGTTTGGAAACTAGAGCATTTTGACTTTCGGGGTCATGGCGGTGCGTGACACAAGGCTACGATCGAGTTTTTTGAAAAATGTATACTTATCTCATGATTTTGAGCTTTTTTAGAAGTTAAAGCCGATTAGGAAAAGTGCTTGTGGAAATACCTGTTTGTTCAGTACTGATGATCAGTCGCCCAGATAACCAAAGTAAGTTCCAGTTGTTGACACTATTTTCCGGCCGCCATTTTGGTGCACAACAGATGTGCACCAAGATGGCGTTTTCATACTGGGCTCTGTAAATTTCTGCGAAACATTTCAACGAATATCTGACGTTTGGTGAAGGGCAAAGACCTAAAGCTTGGAGAAGTGTCTTCTTTATTTATCGTCTATAACATCACAAATTCTTGACTTTTTCCACTGGCTGGTTTTCGATCTATTTATTTATTGCGTGAAGGTGAAAATGATCTATTGCATTTCGACGTACCAGAAAGTGATAAGAAACAGTAGAGTGAAGTTAGGAAGGCTTTATTTGGCTAGAATATTAATATTTCCACCGCTACTCGGTTCGTTAGGATTCTAGGTTTTTAACGGTCAATTTTTTATATCAACTTATGATGACGCACACCACGATTGGGCTGCCTGTGCCGACATTAGTCTGTTGACGATTGCGTCGCGATTTTACCCGTTTAAGGTGGCTCAAAACAGTTTCCAGCACTTTCCAAGACGTAGATTTTGATGGGTCATTATTACCACTCTTTATCAGTTGGTGCTATAATCATGGTATAAAAAAACTGCCCAATCAGTTGTGAATACGTTGGTATTATTTTTATGACACTATAGGTTACCACAGCAACACTATGACATGCTAAAAACACTCTTAATTTCAGCTTTAAGCGCTTATATTTCAAAAACGGCACGGTGAAAGTTTTTCTTATTATAGAATTTTGATAAGCAGGATAAGATGCAACTTTTCTCAAAGTTTAAATAAATTCCGTACATGGAGTGCAGAGCCACCTTAAATTTTCGAAAATTAGTAGTTGCCACGGCCTGTCATATCTGCTACATGATGGTTCCATCTAAGGTCATCTGATATCGTTACTCCGAGATATTTTGTATGTTGGACAGATTCTAGATTTGTGTGTTCCATAGTGTGTTGATAAGTGATCTTGTGGGTGGGTTTTCGAGTTATGCGCATTATCTTGCACTTTATACTTGGCTCAAATCGCATTTACCAATTCTTGGTCCAAGACGTTAAGTGATCAATATCCTTTTGGAGTTGTTCGCAGTCTTGGACTTTCATGATTGGCCTATAACAGACACAGTCGTCTGCAAAAAGTCGGATTTCCGATTCGACCTCATCCACTATGTCATTGATGAATATATTAAATAAAACCGGTCCAAGGATTGTTCCTTTAGGAATACCTGATACGACTGGCGTCCAATCTGATTTTGACCCATTGACTGCCACTCGTTGATGTCTCTGGCTTAGGAGGTTGTCAACTGATCCATGCTAGTGTTTTACCGTCGGTTTATGTCGTAGCGAAAGAGTTTCTCTAAGACGTTCGTGGATCACATTGTCAAAAACCGCTTTGCGAAGTCCAGGATGAACACGTCAGTTTGGAGACCTCGATTAATGGTTTTGTACCAGTCTAGTATTACTGCACATAGTTGTGTTGTACAGCTACGGCCTTTATGAAAGGCATGTTGTCTATTCGTTATCAACCCGTGTGCATTTGGATGATTCATCATGTTTGGGCACACTATATATTCGAAGACTTTACAGACAACGCTTGTTAGTGACATAGGAAGGTAATTGTTTGGGCATGACCCGTCCCCTTTCTTGTAGATTAGGCAGATGGTGGCTTCTCGCCAATCTTCAGGGAGCTTGCTTGTTTCAAGAGGCTGCTGAAAGATGTACTTTAGGGAAGGAGCGACTTGGGCTGATAATTCCTTGAGGACATGAGGATGGATTTCGTCCGGGCCTGCAGATTTAGAGGATTTGACATCCTTGAGTAATTTGATTATACCGTTAGTTGTTACGACAATGTTCCCAATGCCGGGTGTGATATTCCGCAGAAATGGAACGGAGTTTAAATCTTGGTGTTAAGTTAAGTGTTTCAGCCTTTTCATAGTCGCTATCAACTGTGGTGCCTGCTGGTGTCTCGAGAGGCGGCATAACTTGGTTATCCTTCCTTTGAGATCGTATATAATTCCAGAAGGGTTTGGGATTGGTTTGGATATCTCCGATAACCTTGTTTGAATGCTGATTTCACAGAGATCTGAGTGAGCAGGTGACTGTTCTCCTTAATTTGTGCCATAACCTGTGGTTACCAGTCTTCTTGCACTTTGCGTGAATTATATTCTTACGTCGGATAAGACGGCGCAGTCGTGTCGATTACCAGGAGAGCTTGCTGCGACCGCTGGCCATTTTTGATACAATGTTTCGGTCAATGAGGTCTTAAGCGCAGACTTGAATAGTGTTCAGTCTTCTTCGATATCAGTATCCTCAGAAGTTGACTGAAGGATTCATGGAATTCTTGTAATTCACTTCGTAGGGAGTCGTAGTCACCTTGAACAAATAGACTTTGCGCCTGGGCTTCCGCATGAAGGAAACTGAGATGTTAAGAGTAGATGCCACTGCAGAGTGAACGGTTAACCTGTCTGGCGAGAGGCAGTTGTTAGCTAAGCCTGGCGTGTTGGTGAATACAAGGTCAAGAGTTTTATCTTCGCGAGTAGGAAAAGTAATCAGCTGATCAAGATACTGACCTCGCGCGATATCGATCAGTATGAGACCCTCAGAATGACCCAACACTTCGCCCTCTTTAGTTAAATGAGTTTCCCAGTCGATCTTTCTAAAATTGAAGTCTCTCATAACATGGATGCTTGGTTGGCTTTGTGGGGGGTGGGAGCTACGGATTTGTTCAAGCTGTTTGTAGAGAGCTGTTTGTAGAGGCTTTGTATCTCTTCGTGATACTAGTCGGGAGGGCGATAGTAGCACCCGAAATAATGCGCGTGGCATTTTGATGATATTTTCACCCATATGCTCTCCGAGGGCGTGATATCGAGGATGAAACAGGTCGTGCGGTTTAGGTCAGATTTCACTGCAAGTAATACTCCTCCACCATCCATAACACGGTTTTTTCTGAATATCGAATAACCAAGTTCTGGAAGGAAAAGGTTTTCCTTTTGAAATGCTTAAGTCGATTTTCGTTTCCTGTATGGCTACTACATCAAAACCAGTAAGTACATTTGGTAGATATTGGGCTGGATGTAAGCAGTGGCGGTCCAAGCTCCGATTCAGTATCAGTTTCCTTCCGTGATCCCAAGTCCGATCCAGTGTCCAATAAATCCTGGTTTTCATCAGGGGCATCCAACTACCAAATCGTCCCAACTACGTCAGAAGTGCCTTAAACGGATTTCTGTGTGCATTAGAAGCCTGTTTGGTTAATTTGAAGCTTCCCTAATAAATATTTCTCTGTTCGGATATGTTAGGGGAACTATGGTCGTGTCGAAAGTTTTAGGGGACTTTTTTGTCTCATCCGAAAGTTTTAGCTATACTGATGGGTCTTGTCGAAAGTTCGAGGAGACGGAGTAGCCATACTTTCATAGAAAATTTTAGGGGACGTTTTTTCTTGAACTATGTGACAATGGAAATGTAGCGAAAATCTCAGGCAATAAAAATGCTCATCCGAATATTATAGGGCAATCAACTGTCCTTCCGAAAATGTTAGGGGATGAAATTATACGTTCCTTAAGGTCTAATTACGCATTCCCTCCAATCCTCGCTAAATAGGCGGGGTTACTTGGTTGTAGCCAAAAAATAACTGCTAAATGGCCTGAGTAGCACCATGAATTAGATAGAACCGCATTCAGGTAACTCCTGCCACCAGAGTCACACTCGTATGTTTGCACTGTGCGAGTTTCGGGATATTTTGCACTTCACGTTTTACATCTTGGTACTACCTGAGATATCTTTTGACGCGAAAAACCTTCAAATGTTGCCACTGCAGTTTTGCTTAGTTTTATATATTTTGTTAGTTATTATCATAGGGGCAGCAGTAAGATTTGCAGTTAGGCTTTCACCTTAGGATCCCTACAAAAAATCCAAAAAGAAAGACACAAATCAGTGTCCGCTCTCCATCCCCTGGACAGTTAACTTGTCGTGCACAGCGAAACATGAATATAGTCTGTACTCCCCCCTCCGCATCCCCGCTGTGTCTGACCATGAAAGCGATGCCGTCCCTACCCATATACCTCACACATGCGTACAGCCATATCACCCGAGCCTACGAGATATGGCTGTGCGCTGTGCACAAAAGAACTTCCTCAAGATCTTAAAGATCTCAGTATTTCAAATTTCCCTAGAAAAGCTAAACAGTACCTACTATCGTTTTACCTCTAATACGAAAATTTGATCGATAACATGAACTTGTGTCAGCTACATGTATCAGTATGTAACAATTAATACATAGATAAGTTTTCAATATAATTTTAACTAGAATACAACTTTCTTAAAATTACATAGTTCAAGGCCCATAAAGTAGAATGTTTTGATCTACTGCATAACACGAACATGTGGGCTACATGTATATAACATACACTAAGTTTTAAATAAAGCTTCAACCGCTAGAATATTACTTTGGTGTTCAGAAAAGTCGTCATCAATTCACAGCAGGAGGACGACAGCAAAGGTGCTTGGTTTGTCGTTGCTCGCATGCCGACATCGGGCTTTACATATACTATTGACGCAGTAAACACTTCCCTGATAAGGCTTTGACAATTAGCAACGATGAACTTTTTAAGAAACATCGCATTAAAGTTTGAAAAAATGAATTGAACTTACCAATGATGGTTGTATTCCTTTCGATCCTCGCAAAGTCCGTTCGCACAAGGTAACTCGTTGAGAGCCCAGGACAATCTTGGAAAGGTTTTCAGCTGAAAATAGTTGCGCGCGCAGAGCCCGCGCTCTCCCGCGCTCTTGATAAAAATATATCTATGCGTGCGCATAGTTCTTATTCAAAATTCAAAATGGCGCAGAGTTTGCGCATCGCCCGTCCACCCAAAAAATCTCGATTCTTCACGCCTGCGAAATCAAGTGATAGGTTATCACAGGAACCCCAAGTTTAGGACTGCGTTCTCCTATCGTCGAACGCAATAATTCTATTATACTGTAGCTTCTTACATGTCCTATATTGACTATGTAGTTGCTACCTATCAGTGCTGAGGTCCAGGGTGTCAAAAGCTGTAGTTTATTTCATTTCTTCACCCGGGGGCGTAGCGAACATATACGCACGTACGCACGTGCGTATACCTCGAAAATCGAAACAAAAATTTATTATAGAGTTATTTGACTTATTTATTTATTTGTTTATAGATTTATAGATTTTTACACATGCAAGAGTTTTCTCTTATTGTATTGCTGCTATTTAAGGAAAAGAAAACTTTGTGAATATTACATTATTTATTTTAATATGAGATTTCAAAACCCAGTCAGACATTACAACCACAGTAACAAAATCAAAAAGCTAAAATAAAATGGATGGAAATCCACCAGTCGCAATACAAAGACTTGACATTTTGACCCCTTGAAGTCATTTGCTTCCGTTTTCAAAAGTATTTCACCCAATTTGACGGCAGCGTGAAACGCAGTCATTTCGGGTCAGAACTTATGAGTTCATGAGGTGTTCAAGGTGCTCGGTTCAGTTGACATTTGATTGGTAAACGAATTAAATTGCCTAAACACCAATAAACGACTTCTTCAATCGGAGTGTGATATACACTTATATCAGACAAATAAACAACATAGTTACTGAATAGTTTGCGTTTTTCATGCTTTGATTTATGAAACTTCCCCCTGGAAAACATGAAAAATGGAATTTCCGAGGCCCTAAAACCCCCCATTGAGGCTCGCGCCTTCGGCGATTGTTTCACTACGCCTTCCCGTGCGTGCCTAAACGAAAAAAAACCAGGCTACGCACCTGCCACCGTCTAGCTTTGGGGTCGCCGGTATTGCTTTATCTTTCGGTGGGGATCAAAGTGTGCGCTCACAGGTCCTCACAGTGCCTCCAGAGAGCGAGGGCATTGTTTTTACTTACTTAAATGCGCTCCATCGAACTCCACTGAAACTTTGCTCTCACTGTGAATAGGCGTCCTGAGTGGTGCTGTTGCTCCAGAGAGCACATGTAAGGCTCATGTTTTTAGCTGCCTGACGACTTAGAACCGCCATGTTCCGTTAACTGCAATTAATGACCCCGACTAAGGTCAATGCGAGTACCGGGCCGTCGTCTTAGTAACCCCTGTTACCCGTTCGTCGGCCGCGAGGGATTGGGGGAAGGGGGCGGGGAAGGGTTGTTCCTTTGGGGCTTTCGAAATGCTTTTCAGTGACAACAGTGACGTCTGCTTGCGTTTCCAAGATAATGTAACAGGAGCAGTGGTTTTCCTTTCCCCCTCTACTACTCCCCGTGGGAAGATCTTTTCTACTGCCTTGGTGTCCGCTGATTGACAGGGTTCTTAATCAGACACAAATTCTGACAAAGCGATTAATCCCTCGACACCAATTCGCACCCCTAACCGGGCAAACGGCTCCCTTTGGACGGGTGGTTGCTGGTCGCCATGTGGCTTTATCAATTCAATTCAATTTAATTGTGTTCAATGAACACAAATATTACTAGGTTAGCAGTATTCGTCATGCCATTCCGTCCTGGCCTGATGATATCTTTAGCCTTTGGTTGTCCTAAACTGGCCTAAATGCAAATGTTTCACTCATAAATGTTTCGCTCTGCGCTGTCCACGTGAATTTAATTCTGATTCAGTGAGATCATTATAGGTGGTACGTATGGCCGGAGCTCAACCGAGGCTTCTCTGTGAGGAGCTACCATGAGCTCTTATGTTAAAGATCAGATAAAAACAGGTCCTTATTTGCGTGTACCAAGTGACAAAATCAAAACATTTCGCAGTATTATATATGATCTTTCCGACAGTTAGATTGTGACAACTGAAATTAGACAACACGAGACAGTGTTACATGTAGACCTTATGAAAGAGAGATATATCGTCCATGGGAAACATACCCTTCAGCATTCAGGAAAGACTAGATTTCTATAACATTGTTAAAAACAACCACGCACCCTCAAGATATAACCAGAAGAAACCGTAATAGAACTGAAAATAAACAATGATATCCATAAATGCGAAAGATTTTGCAATCTATGTAATATGAATAATAACGAAGATGAAAGTTATCTTCTGTTTCATCGTCCCAATTATAAATGCCTTTGATGATGAAATAGTTAATAAAACCCGGAGTCACGGCGACGGCGTTTTTGAGAGAGAATTTAAGCAAAAAAAGTTAAAAAACGACACGAACTTAATCCTTTTAGTTGCCTCTTTTCAGTCTTCGACTTTGGTTTAAATACGTTCAGAAATATGGTTGATCACCAATATTTTTCTCCAGATTTGAACAAGAACGGGTGAAATTTTCCCTGAATATAAATACTATATAGTTTTGAGCACGTGACCAGTCACGTGAACAAAATATGAAAAACTCACCACCTTCCGTCACAGCTAGGACACGACCTAAACACGTGGTTCTCATATTTGCACTAGAGAGTCGGTGAAACACTAAGCATTTTTAAATTGGAGTGGACCCCATATCTGACTTAAATTCGAGGGACGACCAATAATAGTGCTTATTATTCGAGGCACCCCCCCCCCAAAAAAAAAAAAAAATTAATACATACATAACATCGATTGATTCTGTTTTTTTTTTTTCTCATTTGAACACCATTTGCACTTCGGACAGCTCCGAGGCTAGTGGGCAACTGAAAACATGAAACTGTTTATAACATAAACAGGAAACATTGTTATTTTGAAATTGTATAAGTCATACTTTCTTTTGAGACACTGGTAGTTTAACGTGTACCCAGCCAAACAAAAACCGACAACATCTATAAGGCTTTTGTTCAAAATATGAAATGTAACAAAAATGTCAACAGAATGATTATTCGGAAAGGTGGGCATTAAAGAGCACAGCAAAATCTGACGGATGGAAGTCTACATAAAATGAGCGCAAACTCAGTCTTCTGTCCTTGAGGCGTGAGGTGTTTGGGCAATCGATAGCAATCAATAACCGACCGTTTGTGTGACCTATCGATCAGCCAACGATTGTCTCAAACAAATTAGCACACTGAATAGATTACTTGGTAACCACTAATATCATTCGATTGATTTACCGAGTAATAGACGCGCCTGTCTAAGTATATGCGATCTAATAAGAAAGTAGCAATGTATCAATCGCCACATTATCAGTAATACAGCATGATCATCTGTCGCGTTAGTCTGTTGACAAATCGGAGTTTTCCAGAATTTTCCGACTGCCAACGACCAGGTGCACGAACCCACCTGAGCCAGAAGGTTACTAAAGGATCGACTCAGTTTTCAGGTATAAGTCGCCACCAAGCATTTGGCGTCCTTCCACCACTGAAGCCTACTGAGGAATACAGTTCTCAGTTTACGATGTTTAAACATCAACGTTTCTTTGGACCTGCTCTGTTTTGTGGTTAGTAGTATAATCTTTGTCTAATTTAACACCAAGTCAGTGGACGACTCAGGAATGTTCCATCGTTTCCCGTTAGGATCAAGTAGGATGAATAAAAGGCGCCTGTTTCAGGATTTCGGGCACTTGGGGCATGCGAGAATGAACTAAGAAAATTTAGAGGGCTCATTCTTTACCTAGGAGAGCTCGGAAAAGCCTCCTTTTGAAGAACTATTCGAAGTTTCAAAGTTTTGAATTTTGACTTTTGAAAAACTTGGGTCGAAATTTCCGGTAGAAACAGAGTTTTCAAAGAGATTATGAAATAAAATGTGCGATTAACACGGCAGATATTCATTTAAGTAGAAGAGGTTAGACTTGGGCAATGTAGTTCTTGAAGGCAAACCGATCTCTTAGTGTTCATATCTAAAAACAATGGATTTAATATGAAACCATTGCTCGCTTGTATATATGCGGTTATTCATAAGAGCACTCATGGAATGTCTGATGCCGATCTCGTACAATAATGATGTAGATTAGTGAAAGATGAGAAATGACTGCACGACTTGACGGACCCCACCCGGGAAAGCCATGATGAATGCGGCTGCTGCAGCATGAAAACAAAGATGACTGTTCAGTAAGTGACTGGACATATCTAGGTATGGCTGTATTAATTTAAAATGCAAGTTAACAGCAGCGAGATAGTTGTTCGTTATTTAAGGTGAACTGCTCGGAGAGACAAGCTTGTATTAAAGGGAAGGGATGACAGCTAAAAGTCATAGAGAGGCGGAAAAAACGAATTGGAGAACATCCGACATTTACGGACTACAGATGCTTTCTATTAGCTGTATTTTGCAATACGAATGCAAGTAACAATCACTTGTAACAGGTCTTTGCACGTAAATGGCTCTTATAATATAATTTTCCAGCTGGTGTTTACACTTACGTCTTCCTTTATTTACTTTAAACCACAAATCTAGAGGCTACTTTGTTTACACAACCTTAACGGTCTACATGTGCCTGAAACAAAGGAAGCCATGGTTTTGTACTTGCCTGCTTCGATAAGGAGGACAAGCAGCTGACCTCAGCCCGACATGTGAATATCGGAGTGTTTAGAACGTAAACGAGTTCCAATGAGATATATATGATTCTACAGTGTTCAGCGTTTGAATCATAGTTACTCCTCTCCGTAAAATGTAAGATGTGAGTCATACAAAGGAGAAAATTAACATGGTAAAATTGGACAGTTATCAATGAGTGTACCGAAGGCGTCTCGTTTAAAAACGTACAGTGTACTGTGTTTTGGAAGACTTCATCAGGAACGGATGACAGCCAAGTTTCAAGCTTTTCTTTCTGTGGAAGGAAATTATCAGAATATTAAAACAGTTCGGAAAAAAAACATACCCGTTAATTGTATCAGTTCTGGCAGAAGCTTAGGGAAAGACTTTGAAGGCAGGAGATGGTGTATTTGGTTACCCACCGAGGAAGTGTCGCGAGGGGCCTGAGTACCATCGCCAAATTTAATAAGATATAAAAGTACCTAAAAAAAAAGCATGAACTACCAATAAGTTTTTTTAAACTCTTTGTCGGACTGCTTAAGTGCTGCTTTAACCGCTAGATTGAAGTAAATCTCCATCATGTACTGTTATTAAAAACGACAAAATTGGTCAGCCTCCACCAAATTTAAACCAACGCAAAGCTTTTTATTCCGTTTTACAGCTCAGCCCAGACAAATACACCTCAAAAGTCCAAAACTATAGAGGCAGGACCTGTGTAAGGATTAGATGAGAGCCACATCTGCGCATCTTGTTTGAACGAGCTCTAATCTATAATAGTCACAGTATCGGTCGACTTCAAATTCGTTTAAATTGCATTTTGAAGTTTTAACTTACCACAATGACTACGTTAAAAATCGTTCATGGAGTGGAAGTCTTCGTATTTACCGACAAGACAATTTCATCCACTTTTTTCCAAATTTTTTCTTTGTTCAAATGGCGGTCAAATACGTTAAGCCGCTGTCACAAGTCCAAGCATTTCTCATACGTAGTTTTTACAGAGTTTGAAACTGGAAAAAATTGGAAGGGAGTTGTTTTTGAAGATGTCGGTATGTGATCATCGCAGTTATGAACCGTACTTGAGCAGTAGTGAAAATGAAACCTAAAAAAAATTGCAGTTCAAGTATATGATTTCATGAATTCCTACTTAGACGGAGTTATTTTTGTGAAGATTATTCAACCGCCGGGCTGTGATAAACAACGACGCAAGTACTATCTGAGAGGGTTTTTAGGGGAATCTTAAACTGATATTAACTTAATAAAACCTGAGAGGAAAGCGTCCCTGCTGCGCCTTCTAAAACCACGTAAGTATGAACCGTACTCAAAATTGTTCAGCGTGGGTTTGCGTTTTGGCAAGTCAAGTAAAGAACGTTTTGGTCACCTTGCCAAGATCTTCAGGACCTCCACATCTTTTATAGATGAGCCAATTGCGAAAGTGATCGGTATCAAAAAAACTCTACAGAGAACACGAGAATTAAGACGCATTGGAAAATGATAAACAAAAACTTAACTTCAGTGTTGGAATCCTATAACAAGTTGTTTTCGTGTGGAATTCTCAGAGGCAAACTAATATCCCGAAAGTATCACCAGCTGAAGACATTTTTTTTTCTTGTCTTTTTGAGTACTCAGCATAATGAAATAATACTTCCGAAAGAAAGGGAGTGGAGTCTATGTATAAACACGATTTCTATAGGACTTATTTCATACGAATTGCATGTCATAAAAGAACTATGGGTATCTTCGCTCTCTCTACCGCCTACCCACCCTTTTGTAATTACACCATCTCGCGTAATGAAAATCAAAACTCCGTTGAAAAAGTGAAGATGGGACCTCACATTTCCAGCAGTCCTTGTGGAAGGGCCATCATCCCCCACCCAAATAGGGTGGAGCCTTTTCCAAGCCTTTTCCTTGACAGCCCCAATAATATAATTTTTCAAGGAAACTGGAACACCATGTGGCATTTATACTTCTAACAATACCTCTGGCTATCGTCTGGGAAAACTCTGATGTTTTTATTCTTCATTCCATTATTTGTGGGTATATCATGTTCTATGATGAAACTGCGAGGAGAAAAGAGTATATAATACTTGGCTTTGTATAAATCGTATGTCCTGTTTAGAATAAGCTGTTGCTTTTCTGTTTACAGTAAGCATGTTCATTCAAGTTCTTGGTAAATAGAACAGAATAATGGTATGGTCACGTGACTACATATGACAGAAAGAAACGATAATAGCTTTGATTGGAAGAAACGCGAAGTAGTTTCGACTCCCTGAAATGTACTGAAGCTCGATTGATTGGAGGAGGAGTGCAGTAGTGTATTGAATGTCTAAAATAGTGACTGCTTTGGGAAAATACCAAATAAAAGAACGCGAGCGGTATCCTGCCAAGAAGTAGGTTTTAATTTCAATATTATTATTTCTTAAATTTGCCGAAGGTTGGCCATTCGGTTCCCCGAGGTTCATTCTAGCGATGTAACGGTTTCCCTGAACAAGTTGAGTCTGGGAGAAAAACATTGAAATGGAAGCCACGGAGCAGCACCTCTACCTCCATGCTGTACACGTAGTGGTCAGAGCATTCTAGCTAGCTTGAAGATTTGTAAATGTGACCCCTACCCTACTGTGGTATTGTTTCAAGTAACTCAGTCATCTTTAAAAGTGTACTACTCAACTAAAGGTCTTGCTATTGCGCAATTCTCTCTACATTGCAATTAAGGTGGCTTTCTGATTATCTGAAGAGATAATCCTCCCCAAACATTTCAGTGAAACACGGAAATGAAAGTAGTTGAGCCAATGTGGGGAAGTACTATACTCAAATTCAGACTAGATTTCCCAGAATGCGACTTTAAGCTCTTAATAATCTTTAGTTCAGATGCTGAGGAGTAAAAGTAATTAAAATATGAGGTCCATGACGAATTTACCAAACAGCAGGCGTTTTACCAATACCGATTAGATCATACGAAATTGCCATTAAAATGATGCGGGAGTTTCGCACGTTTTGTTAAGTTCGCGCATAAATTCGTTGTTGACGCACATGTATAACACCGCCCAAAAAATTGAATTAAACATTCAGCGCCTGACGAATGGTGTTTCGTTTTGATTTGAGCGTGATTTCAAATTTCCACAATGTTGAGTTGACGCATTACAAAGTAGGGAAGAAAACTTCATGCAAATTTTAGGTTAGTGCGGAACTGATCAACTTCTCGTTATAAAAGATTGTTACAAACATCAAGATGTTTCAAGATATGTTTGAATGCGCGAGTCACGGCAAAACAAGTATGAGAGAAACACTTACAGCGAGATGTAACTGACTGATTATTCTGGGCCAAGATATAAATAAAGAGGACACTTCAGTCCATAAACTGAATATATTGTTTCTGTGACTCCTCTAAAGTGAACACATTCTTTTTTGGAAAGAATCCAATGAATTTTTAGACGTCGTTGACATGAAATTAAAATAGAGATAAATGTGGGGTTTGAAAAAGCGGACGCTAGTTCGCTTTCAATATTTTTAATGTCTAATGTTAGGTTAACACTGATAAGATTTATGTCGCTGACAAGCAAGTACACTTTGATTTTCAGAAATGTTTTTAAGGAAGTGATTAATATTCTTATTTGCTGTTGCATCGTTTTGGTTTGAATTTTTTATGCTTTTTTACCACATTTACCAAGAAAGTGCACCATTTTCAGTGAATTTGTCTGTAACAAAAATAGTGTTAGTAAAATTGAATTTTCTCCATAGGATTTAGAGAAAAAGTTAAGAAAACAAAAAAACAAATGCAATATTAGATTTCACATTTCTCATCTCCTCTTGAAATGAAATGTTTAGGTGCAGATAACAGATGGATTGATAGCAAAAGCACTTCCAAAGCAGACCTGATTGTAGTTCATATAGAGACTCCGGAAGTCGGAATATCGTGGTCGAATTGCTTATGCAAAGTGCACCTAACAAGCCAAAACACAGCGTATCAGATTCACAAATCTAAGTCTTGGCAGGGTATTTGAAATGTGTTTCCTTCATGAAATATGTATGCTATGATCTTTATCGCTGTGACAATAAGATTGCCTCACTGTTGACAGAGTAAAGCATTTATATTGAAAATGAAAATCGCACTTATTCAACTGGAATCATTGTACTTTGGGAAGCTATTCTTTGCCCGAATATTTATGTACTCAACTCATTTCTTCCTTATTAGAAATTAATGCGCTTTATAAGGAACGGAAGGAGCAAAAACTACCCTTTTTCCTTTGTAGCTTTGTCTAAGTTTAGTCCAAAGTCGCGAAGTGGAGGTCGCCGCACCCTGCCTTTGAAATAAACAAATCAAAGATCATCCGAAAGGAGCATTGATATGAGCTGATTATTAACATAAACGAGGAGCGCTAGTGGATTAAAAGCAACTTCCTCATATAAAGTTTTTAAAGGCCTTTCCGATCAACACAGATGATCTTCTGAAAACACTGGAGAGAGGAAAGTGTTATCACGTCCCACTTAAAGAGATTTTAGCTGCTTAAAACCATTTCTCTGGCGAAACAGGCCGTCAAAAGGTGGGGTTTAGCAAAAGACCTTTTCGTGTTTTCTTTTTCTTATCCGTGTTGAGTGTTACACGGTCATCTCATGTTCTGAGCTGTCCGTGTAAAAAATTGCATAGACCGAGGAATGTACAAGTAAGGGAGCTTTTAATCTTCACAAACTATGGACTTAACATCGTGTCTCTTATCGATAAAAAGGACATGAATTCAGAAAAGAAACACATTCTTTATATGTAGACTTTAAATGAAATATCTACATGCTGATTAAATATTTCTTGGAGACATATTTACCGATATTTTTTCCAAGATAGTTTTTTTTTTTGTAAAGAGTGATTGTGATAAATAATTGACACATGCAAAGCTTTTTGTCACATTTCTTGTTGAAAACTTCATCCCTGGTTTGGACTCATCTTACTGACTACCGCATTTTTCACTGTGAAAGGCAGATTCGCTGTTTTCATTTTTTTTATAAACTGAAAAGGATTGGGAGCCTTTTTCAAAGCTTTAACAACACCGCATATGCTGTTCAAAACTATATGTGTATATCGTGATGTTTTCAAACGATCCTTGACAAAAATGCCTGTAAAACTAGTTTTTATCTCGCAATTAAACCTCACTTGTTAACCTTTTTCGTGTTTTATATACACTGATCAGATTTAAGCAGGCCAAAGGATTGTATTTCGAGGTTTTATGTATCGTAGCTGATCCTCTTTAAGTGCTATTTGACTGTTTCACAAAAATGATGCTCTCCTGCGATTTTCAAGAACTGTGACTTTCTTTCTCTTTTCATTCATTACTTTAGGCAAAGCCTGTCAAGCGAACTGGACACTGTTTTTATTAATATCAGGGAGGTTGGACCTTAATAGATATTTTATACACTTTTAAAAATACATTCCAACCCTCTTTATCGGAATTTACATTCGCACTTTAATTCGTTATGGAGCGGAGACATGGTGGCGATGACCGAAGCACTACAGCAGGATATTACGACAACTTTAATCCATTTTATAAAACTGAAACTCTTACATTATAACTATGATTCATTACTTAAACATTTTGGAATTTCCTGAGAAAAGGTTGTAGTGAGCACAACCTACCATAGTCTGTTTTAACATTCACAGATATTACTCAGAGAAATTGAGCGGTTCATAAGATATGGGCTGGGGTCAGTTTCTCTTGCTTATCTTAGTAATGTATATATTTAAAGAATATTTGCTGCCTTATTGTGTAATGTTATGCCCAGAATATTGCAGAAATTGAAGATATTGAAAGTAATTTGTGATTCAATGAACCTGGCACTTGATTTGGTTTAGGGAGAAATAGGAAATCCCTACATTAAAACACCATCAAAGTGGCTTCTGATGAGAGCAAAGCGAAACAAGGATCAACACTAGATTCGATAAATTAATGAAGAGAGATGTGTTTATACCTCCATTAACAAGCGCCGGTCTCAAAATGAACTGAACTAACTATTTTAGCTGACTTTACCTCCCTATCGTTGTTGTCTGCCCTAAAAAGAGTGAAGACTGGAGAAAACCCTCGAAAATATCTGCTGTTGTAAATTTTGGGTTAAGTTCGTTGTCGAAACAGTTGAGGACGGTAAAAGATTTGTTGCTAAGGAGGGCTTAAGTTCAGAGCTCGGGCAAAGGTCGCACTAAGCCCAGGAAATATGACGCTAAACTGAGCTAACTAAGAACTAGAAAATCCACTCGAAGTTGAAGCACGCAAAATTTTTGCCGACACGCAAACCGCTGCAGAGGTTCGTACTCATTCGAAATAAATTCCAGAAATTGTTGTTATTTTGCTACGCCAAATTGTATTCGAAAACGTTTTGTGAGACCAAGTTAGTTCGTGATTAAATTAGACCAATGCCTCTTTTATTTTCTCTCTTAAAACGGAAAACCAGAACCTTTTGAAAGTTCGGCCTGATGGAACACATCTGCCCTCGAAGGCGTCAGTTGATCACGTGGGTGGGTTGCTCGCGCCACTAAACGCGCGCGCAAGATTGGCTGGCAGGTCATGCATGCAAAAATAGGCCCATTATATGATGTAGTTGATATGTTTTATAAATATACGCCGAATGTTTCAATTTCCTCCAGTTAATCGAATTTCTGATTTAAAACTGACTCGTTGGGAAAGAAATCAGTATTAGAATAGAATTTCGAGTTTGTCTTGAATCTTGGCTGGATCATTTGCAGTCTTTCAAAATCGGTAAGTTATTTCTAACTTTTTAAAAATACTTACTGTTTGACGAAGGGGATAGATTTGTATGCATTTTGCAATGTTTTCTCGAGCAAAGCAGCTCGCTCGTTTGGAATTTTGCCTTTGTTTTTAGTTTGAGTGACCTTTCAGGTCTTTTCCCACAAATCAATTTTTTTACACCTTTCACCTTATTAAACTTGTAAACGCAAACACTTGAATTTGTATACCCAGAGAAGTCGGAGCCATCACATCAAAGATAAACCAAATTATTCACAAAAGCTTCTAATCTTTCCTGAGGTGAGATTCTAAATTCCTGTTATGAAACTTAACCCTGAATATCTGCCGAGAAAATCTAAGATAAACCTTAAAGGCGCTCTTTAAGATCTAGCTTGTTATTTTAGCGTAATGACACCAAAGTTTTGTCGCTTGGTTGACTTAAACACAGTTTTATAGAGCCATCTCGGCAGCCCTTGGTTTACTGGGCGGGGGAAGGATATGTTTAAGCTTTAAGGAGGCGCAAAAATAGGAAATACGTGGTCAAGAGATTCTTCCTCTTCCAGCATCATCCCGGCCCCAAACAGTGACTCAAATGTTTACTGTTGCCAACTTGGCGAAACATTTTTCAAGAACAATAATCAAAGTAACTATACAGCGAAGAAAATCTAAAGCACAATGTACAACCATTGAAGATAACCCCTAACAGATTTCCAAATTTAATAATTTATGAAAGGCAGGAGTTATCACTACGTGAAGATGATTTACTCAAGGTCATTTTGGAATGTGAAACGCACAAAACAATTTGTACCTACGTGTTTTGTGGATACGACCAAAACGGGATATTGTGATAGCTTTGGGTTACTTTTTATCGCAATTTAACATTTTGCAGTAAAATTCGAAGAACAACGAAAAGTCATTGCTTTGAGATAATTCCAACTGTGCGCGGACGAATTTCAGAATTAAGAAAAAAATTATTTGAAAGACTCTAAAGGTTATCGGATGTTTTTATTGACTCGATGGCGAAAAGGGAAGGAACGGTTTTGTCAAAAAGAATCGTGCTCTCAAACGTACGTGGATTGCAATTAGAACTTTCCAGCTGACTACAAAACCCCGCCTCTAGATCTAAGCAACAACAGAAGTGAAGTATGAAATTCGGCAAATAACCCTTTGGCGTCAAAAGTCTTGGTGGAAGAGGCAGAAATTCAAACAATTTCTAATATAGAGCATATCAATGTCAAAACGAAAGGATCCCGTTACCAGCGCAGCGTTTGTGGAAAAGGAAGAAAGCCGGCGATCAAATCAATATAAACTTGAGTTGGGCAGAGCGAGGCCTTTCGTAGTTCAGTTCTCCAGATGTCTAAAGCATGGTTTCTGTAGATTTTTTTGTTTGAAAATAGGTGTTTACAAACTTCGTATAGGCTCATTAATTTGTTATTGTCCTGGCTTTTATCGAAGCATTTTTTTATTCAGCTACGGTAGGTGGGCGAATTTGTGTACCGAAACAGGATTTGCGGCTCCTACCAAACCAGATGGAAAGAAGAATTTGTTCAAAAAGTGACAATTTATTGTAATTAGTCATGCCATCACTTTATTCTGGTCAGCAAAAACGTCACTTATGAGCGGTCTCGGAAAAACCTTTTGTTTGGGTTTGATCTGTTTGAAAGTCCTGAAAGATTCACCAAACAAATCAAAACTAAGGCTAGAGGAATTAGCGGAAGAGCAAAACGTTCTTGTCTTTCAATCCGTCTTCGTGTTAAAAATGTCTTGTTTGCGGGTTTATATCTCGATTATTACTGAAACAAGGTTCTTGTGTTTTCTAATTAAATTTCAACAGCATTTTTCAATGAAATCTGCGTCACGGCGGAGATAATGATGACCAAATTTTGCTGATGAGTTGAGGACATTTTATTTAATTTTTTTGTTTTCCCGATTTTTAACATCCAGACACGGTCCTAATTTAAAATACCGCTCAAGTCTACGATGAAAAGATCGATTTAAGAGAAATATAAATGGCAAATATAATACATCGCCTACCTGATCAATATCCTAAAAAACCTGAATTCTGTCAACTCCTGCTAAACCAAAAATTAATAGCCTGGTTTTTTCTGTTATTTGACGCTAAATTTTGGGTTTCCTCTGGTTGCGTGTCTCACTTACCCACCCTCGAGTAATGTCAGCGTGAACAATTTCGATTTCCGTTGGTAATAGGGGCATTCCGGGGCCAAGTAACTCATGTAACAAGTGTGGCTTTGACGTAAGATTAAAGTGTGAAATTTATCGCTTGTTTCACAGCAGTTCCTTCTAGTCTGCAGATGAATGAATAGCTCGCTTTTACTTAGGGCTACCTTTGCTGAACAAATGGATTCAATCAACCCATAGCGCAATACGCGGCATAGGCGCCAAAGCTTCGCGCGGATGTGACTCTTACAAATCCGTCACACTCGAGTAGTCGAATCGTCTTGTGAGGTATTTGAACATATTCGCATCGCTACCCCGGTTGATTTGCAGGCGATGCAGGAAATAAATCGGTAGATTTCGTTGAAATCTCAGCTACATCTTGCGTGCTTGTGAGTCGGCATTGCAAAGCATGTGCACGTTAGACAAAGCAGTGAATTAGACCGGTTGGTTTGGCGCCCAATTGGCGCCGAAGCCCAAAAGTCATATAAATAGAATGTAACTCAAGCCCGGGCTTTCAAAGTGTACCTTTCTGAGCAGAAAAAGTCAGTGTATTAGCGCCGCAGCTCGTTGAACAAATAAATCGCCAACGAGGTGAGTAGGTTTTGTTTTTACTTGAGGACAGCTAATCGGATTATTACCTTCGTGTTCCTTGGTGGTTTGCGGCACAGGCTTGCAAGATTTTTGGGGTTTGCTTTACTCGAGCGATTTCTCTTATTCTGAAGAAGGCGAAAGGTCTCTGGTTTGCCAGCAGTGAAGCGCAGCCGAGGTAATCACACCAGCGAGGCTCTGTATACACTAATTTGAAGGAACAAGCTCCCTGTAGCGCTGAAAGATAGATTTTGACTCCGTTTAATCACACAGATCAATGAAAATTGCTGTATCTGTGAGATCGCTACAGGAGGTTGATGAGTTTATCTCGATAAGACTGCAAGCTTCGCTCAACGAAACAACAAACTGATTTCGAGTAAATACCTACACATCACTCTCGGAGAATATTAATAAAGCACACCCGCCTTATCGTTAAGTACCTTCGATAATCCAATATCTCAGTTCCGTTCTATGGTTGATTTTACAAACTCAAATAGATAGCAAGCTTATGTAGTTTGTACGGCCCTGCAATAAGTGGTGGGTTTTCATGCCAAGTCTTATACCAAATGAAGACTTATATCAGGGAGGAAAAACTATTATCTTCAATCGCTAAATTTTTGAGGGTGAGTAGCAGCTGTGTACAATACAAAACTCGCGAAAAGCCTATTATCAAGCCATTAGAATTGTGTGAGACCTTGATGGCTTGCTTCATCACTTATGCATAGATTAGCACGCACGGGACAAAAGCTATGCCATTATAAAATTACCTCTATTTTCATTAAATCTGGTCAGACAGATTCCTCGGCCTTGCCTATGGCCGCAGATGCTTCGTTCTAATTTTGCCAAAACCGCTTGGCTAATTGCTCAAAGTTTTCGCGGTTTCTTCGAGTGACAAACGCGAGGTTCGTGTCGTTCTATATTGGACTTGTACTAAACTTAGCACTGAAATGTTTCGGTTTTCGATTGAGCAATTATCTGTTACCATTTGCTACAAGTTACTTAGTTGTTGTTTATGAGCCACATTATCATTTGCTATTGATACAGGGATCCCTTCCTGTCTTAAAGCCATTATACGAGAACACTGTTACAACTAACTGACCAAAGACGAGCGCGATTTTGACAGCAAACACTTTGTCTTCATATAAAGCAAAAATGCGTTTACGAAGAATCAATTAGGAATGAAATGAGTCCGTATTGTCAAAGGCATAAAAAATTAATGGCTCGCCAGAATCATTGAATAAGAAGAGTGGTAGCCTTGAGCCTATCAAAGATCGCGCCAAACAAATTTTGCTTTCGTAACTTTTGCGAATGAAGGGGGTGGGAAATGTTCACACTTCTGACAATCATATCAGCAAAGGTTTGTTCAAATATCGAGAAATATTTATCCAAGGCCTCCTTTGAATAAACAGTTGTTACCATCAAATCACCGAGTTATTGAGTTCTACGCCAAAAGGGTGGGAAATAGGAACAGACGACACAAAATAAATTATTTAGAGCGCTAGGTTGGCAATAAATTCTAGGCTACAAACCAGTACATTTTACTGACACCATGTGGTCTAAGTAAAGGTACATTGCGATGCGAGGGAAAGAGAAGAAAACACAACAAAAACGTATTTACAGCCAAAGCGTTTAGCGTGTGTTTTGAGCCGGTTTCCTCCAATACTCAGAGAATCGATCCTATCTTTGGTAGGTACAAATTCACATCATTCAGTATCGAGGGTAGATCCAAAAAGTGATAATTATGCAATTATCGATTTTAGATAGAATGATTGATAAGTTGGAGCAAGGCTTTGCTGACGTGAGGCTTGTTGGAAGGCGGGTGAATCAGAGGAGAACGTGTCTTTCCATATCGAGAGTTCAATGGCATTTCCGGCTGCAAACCACGATTCTTATTATCGCGTTCGGCGATAGTTTGAACCAGTCTCTGGATTGCGTTTGCCGCAAATTGCTGGGGATTTGTTTTAGGTTGTGTTCGCGCTGAGTAAATAAACGTCTGGATGCAAGCACTGGGATAACGCTTTTACTCAAACTGCGATGTTGAAGGGTCGACATCACAGTGTTGAGAAATCAAAGATACCGCCAACCGACTCTCTGTCGCCACTCTGACCTCCAAAGAATTTTTCCCATTATAGCCAAAAATGTTATTTCACACGGCTACTTCAACTGAGATGGACAGGACATGACAGCCCAACTCTGAAAGGGTCTCCCCGTGTACTCGTGTCCAGCTTAAAACGCTTCCACGGGAAGGTTAGGGTTTGTTGGTCAGATTCGTAAGATCAAGTGTAGCACGTTTATCAAAAATTAACTTGTAGCCGAAGAACAAAGGTACAAATAATACGGAGTGTTCCGGGTCATTCGCCCCTAAAATTTAAGCAAATTCAGAGTATAAAAGACTTACTGCTTTAAGAAACTTATTATACTATGGCGACACGAGCACGCGTCTTTCCTTTGTCTTCAGGTGGTTTGTTGAAAGTTCAATAATAAAAAAAAAACGTTCTTGAACCGAAAAACCACTTCGATTAAAACTTTGCTACTTTGCTCTTTTCTCTCAGCGACTGTGATTTTTCTATACCTGGATTCCTACTTCTGCTCAACGTGTTTGCTTATTTCTAGAATCAAATCATCTCCATTGTTCCTTCGTTTATCAATTTCACCAGCTTCCTTCGCAACTGGGAAACACGCACCACGTATCTGTTCGAAATCTCAATACACGCAAGGATTCTGCAGAGAATTTACAAACTGCAGCGAGTTCTAACCATGACATGATAATTGCTTCATCTGTTTCCATCTTCACTCATCGTGGTTTCAAGGAATTTAATCTACATTTGCTCTCAGAAATTGTTAAGGAAAATGATGTATAAGCGAGTTTTCGAAAGAGGCGTCTTTCTTATTGTTCTCATGGCCAAATGTTGCAGAGTTCAAGAGATTCTCAAGTTCCGTATAAGCAGGGTGAATCCGCTTAAAATTAAGACATTTAGGTCCAAATTAAATTAACGTGCCGTAAACGTTTTTCCACAAAGTAATCCTTCTTTGAGAGCCGTTTAGAATACAGAGTGGTTCAAATTCAAGTGTTCGTTTGATTACTCGTCAATCACGAATACTCCTCAAGAAACTTCTCGAATCCCACTGCTCTCTCTTGACCACCCGAGGTCGTTCCGATTAGTAAACGCTCACTCCTCCGAATTATAATGATGAATTTTAAGGACTAGTAAATTGCTTATTACTGATAACGTGTCCGCCGGACTTTTCAATCCCAAATCAAGCTCACAAAGATGTACTTATTCGCATGAGGAGGCGTTGATTTCGTGCGAGAGTTCACCAAACTGGAGTTTTGTGCCAACACTGCGAAATCCTTTCAACTTATCTTTTTTCCTCTTTTAGAGGCCTGGAGTTTCACAGTACAGTTCTTTGTAAAATATGCTCAGCTCAATATCATCCGGTTTAACGCTTTGCTAGTTTTACAGTGTCACAGTTTGTTGGCTTGTCTCGCTGATCGATTGTTATGGAAATTTGCTTGTTTCGGTTGTGCGACACAAATTTATCGTTTTTTGTTCCTAAGTTTTGTTGGGTTAACCTTTTGTTGGTTTTTTCGAACAGATAAGAGTGATGTTTATGTGTGAACATTATTTCGAGATTTGTTGGCTTGAGTTTTTTAACGGAGCTAGAGTTAAGGAGCAAACGACATCTTGTTGTTGTCTCGAAAAACTGATGCGTATTTCGGGTTCATGGGCTGTTGAAGATCTATTTTTAATTTTTCACTATATATTCAGACTGAATATCATAGACATGAATGTATGTGATTATGTTAACAACATAAAACAGAGCTTAAAAGTCATTGGAATCGATTGTTTCTTTGATATTGCACAATGCTAAAGATAGAACCTGCTTGTGAAGTACTGAACAAGAATTTCCTGTGCCAAGACTATGTTCTTGTGCCAATCCTATTTCGGGTATTAAACGCTGGGTTGACATGACTAGATAAAACGCTTCGGAAAAGGCAAAGCTTCTTTTGTTCTGCTATTGCTTGATCTGGATTTCAACAGTTAAAGATGAAATTAACCACTGATCACTTTCGTGTACTTGTGTGGTACAAGAATTGAGCGCAAACGCTGCTTATCATCTGTTAACGGTCCACCAGCCCAATTATCGACGTAAGAACAAAACAATATGATCTAGCTATCACTGAGTGATTTTCTTTACTTTTCAAGCATTCGTAACGCCAGCCGTTGGCTCAGCTGTGAAATCATCGGCCTGATGTTTTCTTCTCAAAGGCGGATGCTGTGATATTTTAACGCAATTACACATAAATTGATTGTTCTTAAATGCGTTTTGAAGCCGTTATTGCCCCGGGTTATTGCCACCATTTTTTGCCCTTTTTTTACAGATTCTTGTGGTCGAGGAACACGCTCTGCATATTGTCAGCATATTTTTGATTTCCTTCGACAACGATTCCTGTATTTCGTCAAAAACACCCTTCCTTTTCATAATAAAAATATAATGGTCTGGCCCTCCAACGTCGAGGGAGCAGAATCATAAGTTACCTACCGCCGCAGATTGTGAATGTTGTGCAGATGGTTTTATCCATAAAATTCCTTCATGTTCAACGTCTCCACATTGCCGGGAATATCCGATACACATCAGATTCATCACCGATATATCACACAGCTACAACTTGTCTTGGCGCTATGAAAATATATCATTTTACCGTCGTTGTTTGTCCAACAAGAGATCTGTTTTTTCCCGAGTTTTTTTGCAACAAGTTCCATGTTTTGAGTTGTGAACTTAAGCCTGTGTCGAAATGTCTACTCTGTCCTTGACAAAGCTGTTTTTGTCCCTTGCAATAGTTACTCTTTTTATAGCCTGTAATCCTTGTTTATCGCTATTCGAGTATTATCAGTTCGCCGTGTCGAGTGTACTTTAAATTCTCTAGTTTGGTTTCCAGATATAAAATTGATCGTGGACATTAAACTTGTTTTAGCGATATAGCGATACTGTACAAGACCTTGCACAGTATGTGAGCTAGATACGGCACCTTCATATCTGATAAAGTTAAACGGAGTTTCCTGTCTGAAAGGTTTTCAAATTATCACCCACACTTCACGGGACTTGAGAAATCTAGTACCAGTGAATCAGCGACGCCGAAATTGAGCTTTTGTTATGGGTGGTGGCCTGATGTAAGATTTGCAAGGAAATAAGTTTTGAAAATACAGCGAAATGCGTAATAAACACTTATTTGTTTTCGGAAATCAGAAATGCAATCATGCATGTTGTTGGCGATTATACAAAAGATTTCATCGCCAGCGTACACAAAGGGAAACGGACTATTTTACTGATAACCTCGTTCCTCTTTGTACTTATCTCTCCACCAAAGCGATGCATGTCTGTTTAAGGATTTAGTCTGGAGCAAGTGTACAGAGAGATATAACCAGCTAAAAACCATAACTACACTGCCACTCGCCTGCCGGCGCAGATCTGAAATAGTTCAGCCTCTTCTGGGCGCAGTTTTCGTGCGCGTTTTACTGAGTTTTAAAACTTCTTACAAGATTCACCATGGCTTTGAATGCTGTTAGCCAAGAGCCCTGCATCTTGGGGAGTATGTGCCCTCTCGCATATGGGATAACTGTGCAAGATAGTCTTCGGAAACCCATGCTTCCTGGTAACTGCTTTATATACTAACTGTTCTTGTGCGATCTCGAAAAGGCGCCTCTGGAGAAAACGCATCAAACACATCAACTTCTTCAGACTTGTTATAATGCCTTATTGTCAAATTTAATGTTGAACAAACAGTAAACAGTTCCTCTCTAGTGAGTTGAATTACACGGTTCCGCGTTTTTGAATTTTCTCTTTGGTGAAAGTTGCATTTAATTGCAAAAACCGCACACGCAAGGCTAATGCTGGGAGCTCATCGAATATACATTATTGATAAAAAAGTTATTTCTTTCTGCACGGCTAAGTAATTCAATTTCTCCATCTTAATTACAATAAAATAACTTTAGTCAGTTTGAAGGCGCTGGCGTGTTTGCAACTGTTCACTACTGGACTTTTTTTTTTCACAGACTCAGGCTTCAGGAACTTGCCCTTTTTAGCACTACATATTTCGTGTATTCGATCGGATATGTTTTAGTTTTGGGGAGAAATGATTCAATTGTTGAAATAAACACGCTAATTTCTTTCAAAAACTATTATTCTTTTTCATGAAAGGGTTATCTTTATTTCTTGTTTTCCAAAAGAGTATTGGCTTTAAAAATTTATGACTTATAATGAAAATAATTGAAATGTTGATAACGCAAAAATACCTCAGGAAATGTGGAGTCTATTTGAAGAACCTGAAGAGGATCACGTAAAACGAAGATTACTCAAGACTACTGAAGCGAAACTAAAGAGGGTTCGATTTCTTGTTCGTTTCATTTACGCACGTGGAAATGCCAGAGACCGCAGTATGTAAACACACTGTCTCTGGTTTGATTGTGTTTCTCTTGTAGCCGCAGGTGGGACGCTAAAAGAAATTTAATGATTCAGCATTAAGAAAAAAAATTTAGTGGTATACTCTTGAATCTGTTATCCTGTGATATTGTTAGCTATAGTTTTCAATATCATTTCAAGCGCTTTATTCTTGTGGTATCACCACTCTGCATTCTGAGCACTCTCACAGTGGAGTGTAAATTGCATGATCGATTCGTTCTTTATCATCGTGTTCAAACTTTGCACTGTCTAGGTAATCGACGTGATTACAGCGATTACGGTTATTGCTTGTTTACGAATTTCTGCTGCTTTGTGATTATAAAAGCAAAAATATTTTCATTATTCCAGATACAAACTCGGCTGGAATTCGATCAACGATTAAAAAAATGGTTTGAAACAAGACTTTTTTGTGTTTGCCTGATCAAACCACTCTACTCGGGAGGTCGCGAAGTACTCCGCTCTCGAGATCTCGTTTTAACAGGCTGCAAACTAGCGTCTTACTGTCTACAAGAACTTCTGCCACGCACGCAAATCAGAGACATTGTTGAAAATTTGAAACGCCGATAACACTAACCAATTACATTGTCATTCTATTCATACTTTGCGCGAAAGGTCACAACCGATGTACGATAAACTGGGCCGCTTTTAAAGCAAGGCAGCGCGTCAGGCGGGACCCCAGACAGCAGTTAGAGTTCAATTTATTTCCTATCATCTGCAAAGAGGTTTTCGTTCGCAAACATTTACACAGATAACAAGTCTTGAAATACGCAATAAATCTGCGAGGAGCTTATGTTTGTTATCGGTTTTATCTTGCGGTCACGTTCCACCTGCCTTAACAATGAACTTAACACCCTAGCCAATCAGAACGCGGCTTTTGGTAATTAGTTGTAAAGCAAAACACCCATGATGTTTTTTCTTTGCAGTGTAATGGCGGATGCACGAATCGAAGCAAGCCCTGCTTGATCAAATAGCACTTGGCAAACAAACTCAACGGGTTGTATTCTTAGAATGTCGGGGAAGCCACTCGAGCATCGCTAATGCGGATCAGTGAAGCCGTTAATTTTTTCTCGTCAAATAGGATATTATTTATCGCTTGTAAGGAAAAGCATATACCGATAACAAAAATAGTCAGAGGTCGATTTCAATGTAATAAGGAAAGGACCTTTCACGATGAGATCTGCTAAGTCTAACCTTAAAAATATATATTTTAGTAATGTAGGCGCGAACCTTAATACTGTTTGAAGTTCTCAACCTCCATGCCAGTGTTCTGTTTCCTGGTCGTGCCTTCAAATCTCGCCTCGAGAGCCGCCTTTTGGGACTTGTCACGTGGCTCTAGATATTAAGCAGAACTCACGTGGAATTGCCGCTAATTTTACTGTTTGAAAACTTTACATGGAACCCAAGGGCGTGATTGACAGATCACTTTGCCAAAAGAATTGATTGTTTGATTTGTGTACCAATGATGCTTTGAATTGAAAAGAGAATCTAACAAAATGTCAAGCAGTACGTGAGCTCATTGGTTCCGTCTTTGACCTGTCACTTCTAATGTGTATGCAAGCAGGTCTGTTGGCGCCATCCGAGCGGGAGCGCAGTACGGTTCTGGTTTGCTTACAAAACCTTTCAAACGTTATTTGAATATAACCAGACACCACAACGCAGCTTGTGCATTGCGGGGTTTATCCCATAAGACTCAACAGCGAGGTATTTACAAAACACCGAAAGATTGCTCACCGGTCTACTGTGCGTCAACGACAGATTGTTCACTAGGTGCGCACTGACACCAGGGTTTTGTGAATCACAGTATTTTTTCTTCAATTTGTCACGTACACGTGAAGTTTAAGCGCAAAGGAAGCCTAAGAAAGCTGATGGCTCACACTTTATTTTAGCGCCTTATCTGCCCTATCATCGTTCCCTACAGCTTCGGAGATCTCCCTTTGTGTGCTAGGGGCCCTGGAGAACTTCCATATCTATTTGAATAGCCTTTACAGATTTCTAGAGTGTATTCATCAGATAAGTTTGCGGAACCTTCATCTTACTCGTAGAACTGTGAATGGGAACTTCCGTTCGGTGAAACACGCGCGCGTTTTAACGTCTTGCACCGTTTGCCGAATTTCCCATTGAATATATATAATGCCATGACAATGAAATTCCTTTTACCTTTTATTTCCTGTAGTTATTGTTATGGGACTTATTAAACCGTTTAAATATATGCCGCTCTGTCAGTTTTGCGTTCTGTTTGCGCTGAGCAACACCTCTGTTCTCCTTCAAGGTTTTTCACGAGTCGCAAGTTTGAAGATGGAAGCTGTTAGCACTGAGCATAGGTGGATTCATCCGGCTGTAAGTCAGCAGCACGAAAACCCACACAGTAGTGAGAGAATGCAGCCCACCGGTTCGAACTGCACAGGAAACAATATAAATTTGGTTGAGACGAACCAACTTCTTCCACCAGACGAAGTAGACGTTTTCTTTCACCACCTAGACAGTTCGGGAAACGCTGCAAATTGGTCTTACACTCCCGGAGGCCGAGCCTATCGCCCTTCAATGTGCCAAATGGCAGCGCACGGAGCCACGGCATTTCAAGATCCTCAAGGCCAGTCTGGTCCTCAAGGAAGCTGTAGTCGTGTGTTCTTGCCAACTGCTCGTGTTCCACCCGGTCAAGTTTGCCGTCCACACTTTCACACTCCCATACAGTGGATAGAAAGCAAGCCAGCTCCCGGTCTAATGTCCCACGGTTGTTCTACACCGAACCCTGCGTCAGTTTGGTGTCCGTCCTTCCAGCAAGGCCATCGACCGAGTCCTGTTCCAGTTTCTATGCCTCCCTCAGCAGTTTCTGGCTCTATGTCGCTGACTCATAGCTCGGCTCACTTGTTCCCTTTCCCTCCGACTCCTCCGAAGGAAAATTCAGGCGAGAGTGGAGTGATGGGCGGCGATATTTTCAGCTACGGTAGTGAAGAAAAGGCTCGTTTGAAAGCCGGAATGCCGCTTGTTTCCCCAAGGCCCGATGCGACAACGCTAGCGGGTTATCCTTCTCCAGCTCTCCCACATTACGTTGGTTCAGAGCTTAATCTCTCTTCTTTCGGACCACTGCCGGGTTTGCCCGGGCTAATGGCGAATAGAAACTTTCCTAGAAACAGAACCAAGAGCCGTTCAAATTCAGGTTAGTGGGATCTACGATTCGAGCAAACAAAATTAATCGCCAAAATTGAATTATCTTCGAAATGCCACTTTCCCGGCCAGATTAGTATGATTTCCTTCCACAAAAGCTGCGGGAGCTGAAGGCCTTTCTCTCCGCAGAATTTCTTTTCACGCCTGTTTCAATTTGAAAGTCGTCATTACACTAAATCTAATTACTGTGCGGTGACTTCACTATTGAAACTGTCCAACTATAGCGGCATTCCTGCTTTCAGAAACTTAACTGATAACCACTTTGAACTGTGCTATTTGTCGATTTGACGTTTATATGGTATCTGTACTTTGTAGCTTTATGTGGCAACCACCGCGAAATCTAACCAACGGTTTCCATAGAAAGTTTTTTTTTTCAAAAAGAATCAAATTTACTACAAGGTTTTAACCCTGAGGCATTTCTTCAGAGGCTTGGGGAATTTCTTGCGAATTAGGTCAACGAAGGCTTTTTATTACAAAGCAGCAATTTGAAAGACTTCATAGCCGACAAACAGATGGGAAAGAAAATGCTTATTTTTAAATATTAGTTTAGTCTGACCTCGAAATCAGTGTGCGTTAAGAAACGCGAAGACAACTGAGCTTATTAGACGCAACATGTAAGTCAGGGGTGTATTTGTTTTTGTTATCGTTTCGTTTTAATTCTATCGCGAGTGGTTGCCATAAAACAAGATAGAATAGAAAAGAAGAACTTTGGAAACGCGGAAAGTTGGTCTCCAACTGATCTTTGGTTGTTCGTCTTTCCAACCAGCGGATGGGCGCGAATGTGTGAATTGTGGCGCAACGTCAACTCCACTTTGGCGGAGAGATGGTGGTGGCCATTACCTCTGCAATGCCTGTGGACTGTACCACAAAATGAATGGCTCTAGTAGACCTCTTATCAAACCAAAGAGAAGACTGGTAAGTGGTGGACGTAGTGTTCATCCCTTCTTTGTATGTTCACTTCTTTTTTTAATTCAGATTTTCCTCAAAACGTCATCGTTATGTTTTGAGCTAATTTTCAAATTGACGCTTCAAGATGTGAAGGTCGACTTTCGATGGGATTACAGTCTGACAGAAAGGAGTAAGATAATTGGGAAACCTTTTCAGTAAGCTTAAGACTCGGGGAATGCAAATAAATCAGTCAGATTTTCGAGAGGCGTGGAATTTAAAATATAATTTATATAACGTTTTTCATTACGGGAATTTGATAAAATGTATTTCAAATAAAGTTTCCCAATTAACTATTCCATATTCCTTAACTTTATTAAAATTTGGTATGTTGTGAGCAGACGTTGTCATCATGACAAACCAAAAAAAAACCCTGACTTGTCATCGCCTCTAACAGACCCTTATATGCTATTCATTGAGTGAAGGAACACCCGTGTTCAACTTCAAATTCAAAAACGTTCAGCACTATTTTGCAGCAGCATTGAACAACCTTGTTTACAACAAAGATTTGCGAGGTTTTCTTTCTTTTAATTTTCTTTTCTTTTCCTTCCAAACAGTCGGCTGCCCGCAGAGCTGGGACTTCGTGTGCCAATTGTCATACAACGCAAACCACATTGTGGCGTCGCAACCAAAACGGTGACCCTGTTTGCAATGCGTGTGGACTTTACTGGAAGCTCCACGCGGTAAGTGAATTGAGTGGGCTACGCGCGCGAGATTTTCTGCTGCACGAGCCACCTACTGCTTACGATCGTAAGATTTCTCAGAGAAAACAAAAGCGCTCTGATGAACGTAATAAGCACAATAGATAAGATGGTGGCCGATAACTGGTGGGTCCTTGATTTTTTATCACACTATCAGAAATTCATTTATCCTTAATGGCTTACAAACGATAAACAAACAAAGTTTAAGACGGTAAAAAAGCGAATTTCTTTCGTTTTAGATAAGATGTTTCCGACCGAAACCTCTCATCTGTTCGCGTGGATAATGATTTTTCCTATTAACGTTATGAGTAAGGAAACAATTTTTTTAAAATGCAAATGAGCTGGTCAATTTACTTATTGAATAAAATGTAGACCGCTCTTTTGATGACCTGGTTCTCCCTACTTCCACTGAGATCTTTTCCAGCTGTTTCAAAAGCCGTTATGTGTGTTGATTATATTTTTATTACAAAGCTCGTCAATTAGTCTTTAGCAAAGTTGGGGTAATTTCATCTCAATATCCGGTTAAGTTATTTTGAGTAAAAGCTTAATGTGCTTTGGTGTTCTTCCGATTTTTCAAGGTTTGTAAATATTTTTACATGTTCAATGACTTTTGTTTGGCATACAAATGCACGAGCCAGCAGTATGTCACATGTTGTGCTTCCAACAAACAGTCGAGTCTTTGTTCTCCTTTGTGTACATTCGTATTTTCTTTTACATGATTCAAAAACTCGGCTTCAATACCTTCTCGATAGTTAAAAGCTGCAGTTTCCATGCTAATTAAATGTTAATGTTTTAATCTGAAATAAGTTTTATGTCGGTGAAACTGCACGTGCCACTTTTAAGCCAACAGATTCTTATTTCCTGCCATAATTTAATTGTCAGTAAACCAGCCTTCTGGTGGATGAAATCTCATTGTTATATGGACTTGAATTTTAACTCAAAACATCAAACTTGTCGGTTATATCGAGTTAATAGCTTCCTTTTATTCGTTGAGTAGAATTAGATTTCGTGCCATTTCCTGTGCATTACATATGTAATGAGAGTTTAATATTTGTTGTGTTTTTGTGGCTTTCATTAGTCAGGGAAGAAATCTAGCCAGCTTCCAAATTTAATGCCAGAACTATAATTGTGTCAAAAAATACTTTTTGTCACTAGTACTTATAAGTGATCAGAGTCGTTTTCTTCTTCTATGTTATGTTGAGCAACTTTTTTGGGGTTGTCTTGACAGATAATAAGTTACTTGTGCGAATTATTAATTTAAAATTTGTACTTTTTTATAAAGCGCTCGTGCGTTGATGAAAAAGGAAAACAACCCATTCAATTGGAAAGGCAAAATCCTTTCTGTGTGTGCGGTGTGTGTGCAGAATCGTGATTTGAATGTTTCTTGTACTGGGACGTTTTAGAAACAGTTCTTCGGTGATCAAGGGATTTAATACTTGGCATTTTTACCCGAATACCACCTGCCTATTTTCCCATTGTTTTTCTATAAAAAGAACGAAGCAACACGCACGGCCTGCTACGACTAGCAAGAGCTCCTTTGTTTTCCGAAAGTTCGTTTTTCTGAAAGAAAAGAAAAAGTCATTCAGCGAAGTACAAGCGGTTGCTACGAAACGAATTGAACTCGAGATGATTTCATTCGTTAAATTTTCCTGAAGACTGTTTTAGCGACTATAATAATGGCCTGCTTTCACGAATTCATGAAAATGCACGTTTACAAACAATAGAGAAAAAAGAGAATTCCCGGCAAGCGGGAAATGGCTATTGATACTAAAGCGTGTTTAAACGGGTTTCACTGTTAAAGGAAACTAAATGTGGTGTTTGCGAGAAACTCAAGAAAATAGCAGATTTCATGCTCCCGTTTTTGCGTCTTAAAATGAGGCGGTCATTAAGTTGAAGGTTTTTGACTGTTTCTCTCTCTGTGCACTCCACGCCATAATCCAATTTCCGCCCATAATGGAAAAGAATTGAGAATGTTCTTACGTTCATTCGTTGGTCACGAAATTACTTCATTTTGCAAGTTTTCCTATTCAATCCTTTATTCTCTTTTTCCCTTTTTGGCATCCGGAATTTCAATCATATAGCTTGTATTTGCTTTCGAAGCTTGTCCGCGAATTTCCTTTACTCTCTGACGTTTTTCTTTTGTCACTCGACAAATGACTAGCAACAAACGACCGTCTATCAGACTTTCCTAGAAAAAAAAATTATCACTCAAACAGCACACAGACCTCGTGTTTTCCTCCCTCGTCGTTACTGACGTTGAAAACTTTCGACTCATTCTCGATTCTTTTATTATCAAAAGGTCAACCGCCCGCTTTCCATGAAGAAGGACGGGATTCAAACCAGGAATAGAAAGGTTTCCTCGAAAAACAAGAACAAATCCAAAGGAGTGAAACAAGAACAAAAACACGGTGGTGATGACAAGCTAATGAGCGGCCGGGATTCTATGCCTAGTATGAGCCAAGGAAACGCTGTTTCAAGTATGATCAGCCCAGTTATTAGCCCAACAATTCACACACCGACGGCCTTTTCAAGACCTTCGATGACTGGCATCCCTGCGCTTCACCCAGGACTTTATGGACCGCTTATTACTTCAACTCCCCCGAATCCTTCAAGCTATCTACCTGCACCGCCAGCGGTATCAATAAACGCCTCGTAGAGAAACTACGAAAAGAAAGACGCATCAGAAAAAGAGACGAAGAACACGAACACTAGAACCAAACTGAAAGAACACTGATGGAAAAACGACAGCGAATCAGTCTTGTTGAACAAGGTCAAAACAGAAATGTTCTTCGTCCGTATATAAACTCTCGCGGCATTTAGGTATATTATAATTGCAAACTGTTCTCGTATATCGATGTTACTTAAACTTTCGCATACGAAAAGGGAAAGAAAACTTCCTCGTACCTCACTTGTTCCCGTGACGTTAAGTTTTCTTCCCGACTCGCTCGTGGAATAGCCATGGCGAGAGTTAAACGAGGCCGGTTTAAAATACGTTGAGTTCAAGAAGACGAAGTTAGCAAGGCGACGCAGTGGTAGTGTGCAAATGCAAAAGATTTTACGTTGTTGTTCTTTTAACAGTTTTGGACAGTTTAAATATTGTACAAACCCATGATAAGATTAGGTCTTTTGCACTGTAGAATTTAACGTTTCTGCAGATAAAGCCGCCCTGCTTGCCTAGTAGAAGATAAAAAGTTCTCATATTTGATTTCATATAATATTTGTATGTAATTAAAGCTTTATCGTGTATTCGTATATCGCTTCTTGTCTCAAGGCTGAGAACCAGAGATAGGAGACCGTATCGGTCTGAAGACAAAATGTTCGCTGTAAATATTAAAACATGAGAATATACTGAATCTATTCATGGAGGAAATGTTGTCGCCAATTTTTCTAGGTTCTTTTTGTTTACCGTCAGAGAGACTGGTTCCTTCTTTACTAAGCTTGTATTTCTATCGCGTTTTCAATAGTTCGCTGAGTTCCTTTCGTCGTCTTTATTCCTTCTATCTTAACCTTTAATGCTCGTACTTTGTTGCCTTCTATAGCAGTACAACGAATAGTATTATATTATAGTATATAAGTATATGAACACCGAGACGAAAAAAAGGGAATAAATAAAAGTCATATTGACTCGAAAAATACCTGAGTTTATTGGATGTTTTAATTGTTATTCCTTAAGCCATGTACAAACCTCTGAGAATACAGAGGTGGCCTTTGTCAATTTCTAACACCAAGCGGATATCATTCTTAGGAAAGCGACTTTTTAAAAAAAAAAGACCTGGGTTAAGTTCAACTGTTGTCCACCCAAAGATTTTAACAGATAAACAAGCTAGTTTTCCGAAATATTTGTCAGTCTATTACGGTGCCAGGAGCAACGACAACAAAAGACGGACCCAAGGAGCAAATTGGCCCTAATATTCCAATTATACTTTGAAGTCTCGCAGCTTCAATCACTCATCCAGTTGTTTGTTTTTTCGGCCTACGAAACTCGAGGGCGAAGGAAAACGGTTTATAAAGTCAGACATTACAAGATCACTAAACCTGCTTAGCGTTTGGCGAAACGAGAGGTCTTTCTTTCCTTTTAGTGGACGTTTCCTCTTTGATAATGGGAGCAGAGAGCTTCCTAATCGCCTTTTAACTAAAATTAGGTTATAATTTCAATTAACGTATATCACTGAATTTGAGAAGCACACTTCTGTTATTTGGCAAGCTGAATTTAATACAACGCCGCATTTTAATTATTCTTTTATCTTGGTCAAACTGGCGAATACAAGATGAAAAATCTGCCGATATTATTTGGAATATGAAAATAACCTGGAGCCAGAGTGAATAGTAATAAATTAGTTTGCTGCAATCCTTTAACGGTATTTCCACTGAACAAGAAATGCTTTGAATTCACAGTTTGAATAGGGCCCGACTTTTTCGGGTGAGACAAATCATGAATGACTAGGTGAATCGTTCCTGCTTTTAAAATGAGCTAGCAGTCTTATAAGAATACCCTTGTACATTTTCAACGAAAGCAATTGCAATTATGTACAACAGATGCCAATTTCGTGCACAAAAGAGAGACTATAAAGCCTTACTTCAGCAAAGGGCAAACTGCAGGGCAATCCTCAGACTTGTAGTCGACGTTTGAAGTATTGACAGTATTTTTTCGCTCGGCAGATAGATGCGGTCGGGGCAGCAGAAAAATATAAAACTAAAATCGTTTAAACTTTGTTTTCCATTTATATTTTCAAATAAAACAGGTTCTTCACTCCCTTTTAGGGTGCTCCGATAGAATTTTCCATCAGCAGTAACAAGTGAATTCATGGAGGTAAACGGGTGAAACCTTTTCAGTTCACATCGATGCATTTTGCCTATCAGAGGTAAATAAATTATTTACAGTGACAAAAATATTCTCTTCCCTGGGTTATGTTTCTCCATTTTCCCCAGGCGCGACTAAGAAAAAATTGCTTCAGTAAAACACTGAAGTAGTTCGGGACAGCGTTAAGAAAACAAACACAAGATTGCTACTGAATGGTTGGAAATGTTGCTCGTAAGAACTTTAAACGAAGGCGTGTCAGACAGCTTTGGAGCTATTATTTTAACAAAACAGAACTGACTCTACGTTTGTTGGCAAGAAAAATTAGATATCTTTTCACCTATAAACATTATTTGCACAAACGAATCTATTTTATTTCATCCGACGACAAGGGAGTAATTTTCTGGGCTGACATCTCCCTAATCGCTATCGTAATTTTTTCACTAACGACAAATAACAGACATCATATCGTATAAGTAAAACGCACAAGATCGATAAAGCAAACTTTGTTGCGAAAAGGGATTGTTAAGCTCTCTATTACATGTTAACTAGGTTTTGAAGGAAAGGAATCATGGATCAATAGCAACACGAGCAACAGAATTACTTGGCTCCCTGATCTACAGGTTATCATAGTGATACCACAAGAGAAGCAGTGATATTTTTTTAACTGACAAATATTGCAAAATGTTCACACGCAAGCGATAAAATGATTAGATGGATCAAGATTCAAGAAGAGTTTAAACGAAGAATATTTCATTCAAAAGACACGTTGAGATAAAACTAAAGGAACATCAAGACAGAGTTTTGAAAACATGACAAGAGCAGCTTCACAGTCTCTAAATCTTAAAGCCGGCAAAATGAGGTTTTGACCCTTTCTAAAAAGGAAAAAAAAATGTACCTATACCATATTATCAGAAGATGGACAGATATAAAGATAAAATAAAATTCATATTTCAGTTGTCGTTGCTTTTTTAAGTCAAGACTTTCACCTCCTGTACATAAGCTTCGATAGCGACTAAAAAAAGCCTTAAAATGAATGTCATTTCGGAACCGCTCTCGGCACCCGTCCATTACCAGCTTATCTCTAGTGCTATCGCTACTGAATAGAAACTAGCTAGACGTTTTGTCAACAAGACGCAAGAAAAACGCACCAATACGCGTGTAGTTAATAAATGAGATTTTTTTTACGATATCCAGAAGATTCGCAAGATTCATGTTATCTTCATCAAGATAACGCCGAAATACGTATTTCCTACACCTGTACTCTTGGGCCAAATTTCGCAAACACAATTTTCAAGCCAAATGAGTTTTTAATTATTTTTCACGAGTTTTGTTTGCTTTGTGGGGCATCTCTTGAGATTATTTTTTCTCGGAATCTTTCCAAAAAAAAGTGTGCAAAGAATTTTGTGATGTCCTTTATCGCGCTCTATTCCATCGGTCTTGTCATAATAATACCCTTTTGACGTCTTGTAGTGCGTCGCTTTTGGCGAAGTTTTATTTTCCGCATAAAATTCACCGACGTGGGAAGAAGAACTTCCGATGGCTTTTTCCAAAGCTTTTCCTATCTATGAAAAACCATTAATCAAGGTGTTATCGTTCTATCTATACACAGCGAAAAATCTACGTACTGATAAGAAAAAAAATTACATGGAAGGCAAATTTAAAATTCAAACCCTATGTCTGTTTTTCTTTTTTAAATTAATTTTGATTATTATTTTATTTTCATCTACTTTTGCAACTAAATTTGAAAATAGAAGGAAAGAACTGGGGCGGGCTTTTAACAACTGCAATTTCTTTTGAACTTCGGGAAAAAAAGATGAAAAACTGAAATAACCTTATCGAGAGTCACAAATAAAACTTTCAAATCATAGAATACTTTCTAACATAACTTTACCAAGAGGAATTTCACCGATAAGTTATCTTCGATTGCAAATAAAGAATTAAATCTTGACGGTGACTAAGGCCAGGTTGTAAAGCGTTAAATGTATAGAATCTGTGCCGTTAGTGTTCGAGTACATACGCGAGTACATATGCGGCTTTGTCATTTCCTTGTAGATCCTTGGCAGTGATGTACAATTTAACTACTTGCGTACACTTCTTGTGAGTATATATGGCCGGTTAGCGTTTCGATATACTGAACAAAATCATAGGCTTTAACATGACATTTTTGTGAGTTAAATGTAAAGTTTAATTTTCCCAGTTATTCAACTGCAAACAGGGAAGCATCTCCTCTTGCTTCGTCCCCCTCTTAGGGGCCTTAAAAGACGAAATAAGAAATAAGTAGAAGTTGCCGGTGAGCACATAACAATTCTGGATTAATTTCCCTTGAAAATCTTCTTCGTGCAACCTTTATCTAGCTATATAGTGGCGTCGCGTTTCGTTTTAGTAAAGAATTGCCTCCACCTTACCGAGTCCGAGAAAATTTGTTAAATGGGACTTCTTTTATGATTAATATGCTAGCGAGAAGCGGCCTGACATACTGCTGCAGTTGCCTCAGGCTATGTTTACAGTCAGAGCGTATCGATCGAAGGGTCAGTTATATTATCGAAACCTTGTAAATGCCTCCCGCCAGTTTTGATGCTTATCTGAGACCATTGGAAAGGAGTGGAGTTGTCCCAAAACGGGTAAAACGCCCTTTTTATTACCATTTAAGTCGCGTAAAACGTAACGGTCCCAAATTGCAAACTTCTGAACATGTAGGATTTGATGTTCATTCTACAAGTGCCATAATGATTAATTTTCTTCTCTGATGGCGCGGCTGGTGATGTTAGTTCGCTGCTTGGTCAATTCTTATAACATAATTACCTGATTTTAAGAAAAGAAACGACATCTTTTGATAGGTATAAGGTAAATATATAGTGTTACACTATATATTCACCTTATACTTAAGTAAACATTCCAACTGATGATGGCAGAAGAACTGCCGAAACACATTTTCTTTAAAATATGTCGATTCTTTTCTTAAAATCTTATCGTTTCTGCTATTATCTAGACCTTTTGGTAATTACCTGACTAAGCATGTAGGTCATGACAATGAATAAATGATAATTAAATAGGAAGGGAGACAGTCTCGTGGGCTTTTTTCAGTCCCCAAATAAGTGAGTACCTTTTTTCCTTTTGGTGAACAGGGCCCGCGGAGTAATATTCTTTAAGTGCGGGGCTCGCTCCCGCCTCTTCAACTGAGGCGAGGGGGCTGACTCTAAAAATTGTTAAAACGCATGTAGGTTATTTTACTAAATGTATTATTTTTCCCACAAAAAGTTGAGGGGGGGGGGGGCTGTCTTCGGTCCCTCCCCCTACGCGGTCCCTGTAAAACTGTTTTTAAGAACTGTTGCAAAATTCGTCGTTTTATGTTTTCTTAATTTCTTTCATATGCAGCGCACGAGAGCACTTCATAATTCTGTTAACTAGAAACATAGAAATGTATGAAGTATAGGTACGATACCTTAGGTTCCTAGCGTCAAATAAGCATGCCAACGAACTGTAACACGAGCTGGACCGTGCCAAACTTTTACAAAGCCAGTTAAACTACTTTTTTCTGTGTTGTTTTAGAGAGGTACTCTGACCCTGGAAAATCAAGTAACAGTGCTAACTCTAACCACTAAGCCTGAAACTCACGAAATTTAGACATGTATTGCCGTTTCAGGCTGTTGTCTGTTTGTTCTGTGGCGCAATCGCCGCCGAAGGTATGGAATAGAGGAAAACACGTAACACCATGACCACCAAAACCATCAGTGTACATATGACAGACGTTTCCATTTTTTTTCCTCGATTCCTTGATTCGTCTACCTCTAGATGTCGTTTCCCTTGTAAAAAGAACAAGATAAACATAACCGCCGAAAAGAAAAACGTTTTAAGGTCTTTTTATAAACAAGTGAGCAAATTAAAGACGCTCTTACTACTTCCCAACCTAGTTATGACTATGTTCTTAGTATGGTCTTAAAATTTTGGGAAATCTCAACCTCAAAGTTCTTATAAAAACGGTTCTTATTAAAGAAAGAGTGTACTTTTGTTCAACAAATCGAAAACTGGGCCAAACTGGCTATAACATTGATAATATATGGCGGATCTTACTAATTGCAGGATGGCTCTTATAAAACAAACAAACGGCGCCAATGCAAGAAAACTGGTTAAACTGGTTAGCCTAATTTGGAAGGCAAGGAGATTATGGTTTTGGTTTCCCTTGTGGTTAATAAGTGGCACGTGACAATTAGAAGCCGATAGAATGTTCCAGATTTGGCCAATTCAATTTCGATAGTATATATAGAATATCCACTGTGGTACAAACTGTAAAGTTGTCGATTTTGGGGAATGATTTTCCCAAGATAACCTTGAAGTGATCGGTTTCGAGCTCTGCCAAATATGTAGATCAGTCTCCTATGGTTTTCCGCCCTTTTTAATCAAAATTAATGTGACAAGTCTGAAGCTATTTCTAAACAATCTTGTCAGCTCTTAAGTTGGGATTTATGTTTTCTTTCATTATTAAACTGGTTTATCAGTAATATATCGGTGAAAGAAATGTTAAGGCGATTATCGTGGAAATCCGCGTTAGTGGGTTTGGCACACCCTTGCTAAATTAATGACTTAATTAATCGGATATATGATTCAAACAGTAAAACTATTAACCTTTACAGAGATTCAGATGGAACCCAGTGATCCGGTAATGCTTACAAAAATGACAGAAATCTCGTGTACGGAAGTTTCGCGCTATTCGGGGTGGCAACATTTAAGGCGGTACTGGCAAGTTTCGCAACCACTGATTAGTGGTTTAGCGAATGTGATTACAGCACCAGGAATTCAGTTTGTCGCCTCATAGGCAAGCTATGAGAGGATTTGCCTGGTGTTTGAGAAATGCCAAGCTTAAGGGTCATATTTCGGGAACCGGTATTTTTTTCTCTACGGGCTCAGTGATGTGTGTATTGCAAAACTGAGAAAAAATATTCAAACCACTGTTGTTTAACCACAATCATGGACAAAAGTCTTGGGGCAAATTTACACTTGTGCATTTTGAAACGGATAACAGTGCTTTTCTAAAACTCCGTTTTAAAATCACAGAAAATTAATGCAATTACACAAGTGTCCCAAGGAATTTTGTCCACCATCGTAGCTATGTTGGAGTCTTGATAGCAGAATATCAGTGCCTTTATAAACTTCCGAGAGCCAAGGCTTTCATGAGATACTGTACACGGGGTATTCTGTGTGTCCCACCAACAGCTAAGGTCTGGCCTCGTGGAATACACTTGATAAACCACTTTTCTAGCAACCAAAACCAACTGATTACTCCAACAAACACAAAAATGGCAAACTATGTGCAAAAGAGGAAACCATGGCCAGAAAACTTATTTTGATTCCCGGCTCGATTCGTCGTCGCTGCGTCGGCCTCACCCGACGACGATGGACGGACTCCGTCGCTCACATCTTCGAACTTGTGATACTAGTGCTGAAGAATCACGAAAAATCCCTCTGGAACCAAGTAGGAAAGGGCGTGCGAGCAATTGTTTATTGACTTTAGTTTACTTTTCAATCAGCCATAAAACATTTTTCGTTATCAAGGCTAAAACACTGTATATTTGTTGCCGGGGTTAATTTACGGGACCTGTAGCACTCAGTGTGCTTTAAAGACGGGAGTTAGTTGCTTTAAGATCAGAAATTGCATTCTATTCGTTATGATACTGTATCAACGCAAAGGCAAAAGCGATTGTTTTACTGAGACATTATTGTGCGTTCAACTGATGTGGAACAATTACGAAATCGCAGGAGAATCTTGTACAAAATTATAATAGGGTTCCTTTTTTGGAAATGAACTGCCCTATTTTCAACATCGGTACGTAATAAACGATATTACTGTCAGGGAAAGATACATATGGCTTGTTTAAAAAACCATGAGTTGATTACCAAGTCCCAATATCCCTTTAAAAGACGTGATATTTCGCACAACGCATCAAAGTGGCATGCTGCTATTGTACTGTGTGTTCAAGAGAGAGCCAGACCTCAAGTCGCGTGAAAATTCACAGAGCTTCGTGTTTGGTACACATAATTAACACACGTTAGTGAAGCTTTTATTTCGCCTGAGGACAGGCAATGCATATTATCACACTTAACTGGTACTGACTTGAAAACTATAGAAGAAACGTTTAGTTAAAAAAAACCCCCAGGGCAAGTGTTGTTGATTGCTGTGTGTTAACCACTCTTTCAATTTCGTTGGCAAATAGAAAATTATGAGATAAAATGGGCTATTCTGTATTGTAAACCACTCGGTTTCTCTTCATCGATAACTACTAATCGCCGCTGAATTGAAGTAAGGCCCTGTAACTGAGATGCAAGTCAAAGCTGATTTGTGAGGAAGTTGATATTGTTGGATAGACAATAATATCAGAGAGCTTTATTTTCTTTGTTCTGTTCTGTAAGAACGAAATAACACTTCAATAAAAGCGGAACAGATGTCACATTTATCGTCAAGGCGGAAAATACACATCAAAAACGATTTTGACAATAAAAATACCAAATATTCACGGAAATAGGCTTTTAAAAACCGAAAATAAATAACATAGGCGATATTTCCTTCCTCCAAATTAAACCAAAGTGCATTTGTGCTTTTACAACCACTTATTTCGTCCCACCGACAAAAAATTGGATCTTTAGCCGCCGACCATTACTTTCTTGCTTGAAGAATACTGTGGTTTATTTACCGCGTCTGTGTATAATCAATAAAAAAAAGGATAAAACGGACAGTTAGAATGTTTACTTTTTCAAACAGTAGGGAACCTTTTCAAAAACAGCGTGCAAAAAGGAAGCGATTTCGATTGAATCGAAGGCTTGGAAGCGCACCCCCAGAAATGTAAGTGGATAGTGCCGACAAAAGTCGGGAAAATGGTGCCACACGTGGTCTTTCTAATCTGAAATTTTTATTATCTCAAGCACCGAAAAAGTTTATTCTTCTTGATCAAAACGTACATCAGACAGTCAAATAGGTTGTAATTAGTTTTAAATAGCAAATTTAGATTAGTTGGTTTTTGGTTTTGTTTTCAAGGATTGCGTACCTTAGTGCCCAGAAATAGATGAGGAACAATGTCGTTGCAGAATAAAATACAGAATTCTGAAATTGTCAAATCCTTTTTGCCAAAGTTTTGAAGATATCAACTGTTCAAAGAGGTAATAAACTTTACTAGTGTATCAAACTGCTTTATGATTCGTGACGAGTTTTGATTGTGCTTCCCGATAACTGATATTCGACCGAGCTCACTACCTGTTGTGGTCTAGGTGCACTTCAACATACACACTTTTAAAAGCTTTGCAATTTCCTACTCCACATTTATAAAAATGACATGATATGGGGAAAGATGTTATTTCACGCGACTGAAAGTCTGACATGATTATTTGATGACTACCTTGATTGATATTTTTCCGATATACATATGAAATTAGCCGCCTATTATAAAATGGCTTCCACCGGTAGTTTTGTATTAAATTCATAAGCGGCATATAGAAGATAACCTGTCTCCCTTTGATTGAATAAAACCTTTTGACTGAGAGAATAAGCCTTCTTTTATTTCTAAAGGTCTTTTTTCTTTAAATTATGGAGCAGTGCGGCATTTGTTTACAAAGACTTGAGACAAAAGCTGAATGAAGCACAAAACTCAATAATCACTACATCAATATTGATATAAACCAAGAGGGAAAATCAAAATAGATGGTGAAAAATTATTGACGCCCTAACAAAAAGTAAATAGATGGTAACAACCCTGATATCTCAATGTTTCAAAGTCGATATTTTGAGACAAGTGCATCACATCACCAATGCAGAAGAAATTTTCCTCATGCCCTTTTGACTGAAATCAAACAAAGGCGTGTTAGTAAAATGATATACAAAGTTTAAGAGTCGGCTTACGAAGGCTTAGAAAACCACCTGTCCAGCGTATGGAGTGGAATAAGAAAACGAATTTCCGATCAATTCATTCTTTAAACTCACATGTTGCGAACCTGTCGCAAAACCGATTCCTTCACAAATGCGCTTTTAATGACATTTTAATTAAGATAGCACGAAGTGGTCTTCCTGTGATATAACCAGTGTCTGACAAACTTGTAAATGAATGATCAGCTCGCTGTAGTTCAATAGTTATTATTTTCAATGCGTAAAAACGGCTAGCCTCCTCTTGGCGTGAACTATCGTAACCAAGTGATTACTGTTGTCAGTTTTACCTGGATATCACTGAATTCTTTTACGAAAAACAGAGGTGGAAGGAAAGCTCGAACCCATGGAAAAATAAGCTTCATCTGTTGACAGAGAAAAATTATTCTTTACCTCCTGAATTGGTGTTAACCCACGCGAGCTTGTTCTCGGACGCGGATCGTGTGCCTCGTCTAGCGAGCATCCAGCGGGAATAAAGAAATTTAGTATGGAATATTAACAGCCAGTTGAGATGAAATGTGAACGATGTCGCGTAAAATTAAATTGGAACTAAATCCACACACATGTGTTTGCAACAGTGGAACATTTTAATAAAAGTTGCAATTTTCCTACGAATTAGTAGCTTGATATGTGCGCTAAAGCTATTTGTGGTTGTCTATGACCACACCTTTATACAGTCACTTTTCAGATGCACATGTACATCTTTCTGAGCCAGAAAGCTTACAACTGAGATATCAGGCGTCGGACTGAATTCGCATTACCACGAACCCCTCTCAAACATACACATCTTACCCCCGCCTCCCCCCCCCTCCCCTAACTTATTTATTTCCTTACGTTATTTATTTATACACGGTAAAATCTTCAGTATCACATTACATTTAAAAAAAAATAACACTGTTTTACAAGATTGCCGTCCGGGAGCCCGACTGACAATTTTTGTATTAAAATCGTAAATTAACGGGTAGGCTAAATTGACCGGGTAGACCATTCCTTATTGGTATCAGCCAACTAGTGAACTAATGCAAATCCTGCATTTTGATTGGCTACGCTAGGAGAGGACTATCAGTAATAGTCCTCAAGTAGCAATCGAGCGTGACCCTTTCTTTCGTTTTATTCCTAAATAAACATTTCTTCAACTTGTATTTGCTAACTTTATTATTACCTTTTCTGTCCAACTAGTTGGGTGATACTAAAACAATTAGACCCTTCGCCCTCAAGCGCCACGGGTCAATAGTAATTTATCCTCACTGCATACCTATTACCACATCACGGTAAACTAAGTTATGGGAGGAGACCGCTCCAACTCTTGACACCATGCTGCAGCTACCCGACTGACTCCAAAAAGCACCCCGAAGCATACAAAACCACACAACAAAGGCTACAGAACACAATTTTAATCAAACCTCTCCCATTACTCAGAAATCACCTTCAACCCTGATAGGAGGACTAGGGGTAACAACAGATGAAAGTGAAAATCGTTGAACGGGTACAGACGGGTTGCAGATTGTCGGGGTGAGACACAGGCACTGTGACCAAACCAGTAGCACTAGGAAGGACTTCCTCGAAGATCGCTAGAGACGCCGCCGCATCAGACGAAAGGGAGTAATGTTGAGCCATCTCCCCACTGTTCCAACCTATTTACTGTGCAACCTGCTGTTGAGAGCAACCTAACAATCTCAAAGTAGTAGACAAACCCACCCGGAAACTATGAGGGGTTTCACCGTCATGAAGCTTAGCTTCGGTGAGATACCCCCGAAGAAAGTTATTCACAGCTGAGCCGACGAAAGGCCTGGGGCTAATTTCTCTACTGCGGTCAGCAGCCCGAAAGAAAAAACCCGAAGCTAAGCGGACGTTAAGTAAACCACACACAGAGATAAGTTATCCAATGAACCGGGCACACGTCTCTTTTGCAAAAGGGAACCAAGGCGAAAGAACGAGGGGGGTCTCTACGCAAAGTTTTAGAAAAGGTAAAACGCAACAAGTAACCCTCACGATCATTTAACTTGAAAACCTGGCTGGCCAATAGGCGACCCAAATCCGATGCCATGTCGCCTGTGAAGAAATCTATTACAAAGAAGGTAGCATCCCTAACCAAAATATACTGACTAATTCTAGACAATGATTGACTATCAATAATTTTCCCCCGTAAATGAGTAATTAAATTCTGGAACTTAAGAAAGAACAAAGGCACAGCTTGCGAAGGCGAAATAGCCAAACCCGCTTGTTCGACGCGAACAAAGTTCAAGTATTCCTTGATGCGAGGATGTGCGATAGGATTAGTGTGGTCGCTGCGACCACATTTAGTAAAGATGGACCTGAGCTTTCCAAGCAGGGAGTCAACGGTGCCAGTGGCCAAACGGCGGGGGCAGGTGCAAGCTCCTCCGGGACATGTGGGGACATGCACCACTGTTCGCCCCGACGAATCTTTATAAATGCGAAACTTAATAACGTCGTCCACCATACAAGACGAAATTGTTTTAGGCGGGGAAACTGACGCGAGAAACGTAGATAACTGTTGCTCAAGGGCTGACTTCTGACGTTGATAGGGGCGACGCTCAAACGAAGACTTAAACTCCTGAAAACGCTCTTGCATAACCTTCTCATCCACAGGGCCCCTACCACGGAGAACAGCTGGCACCAAGGGCGCAGACAGAAATTGGCATCTGCGTCATTCTGATACAAGCACGAAACACAAAGACGGGCTGGTTTCCAAGGTCGCGGAATCTAACAGAAGACGATAAAGGGGAAAAGGTTAGAAAATACAGCGATAAGTCCACAAGTCCCACTGAAGACGTCGCGCCGACCAGACATGCGTGGAGCGAGAGGAAAAAAGCAAGACAGCATCGTCGCCTTTCCTGCCAAGCAAAAGGCAATCAACCGCGACAGACTGAAAGAGAGCCCACCAAAAACGCCTGGGACGCAAATCTGGGACCACCAGAGTAAGGGCCCCTTGGAATCCCGGATCCAAAAAATACCTCAATAGCGGTCCGAGTAAAACAAAAGGCGGAAAAGCGTAAATGTTATGCTCCAATGGTATGGGTTGCGCAAAGGCGTTAACCCCCTTAGAGGCCGGAGTGGGCCAAGGGGAAAAATGAGGAAGCATTAAACCAGAACGATCCCTTCGACAGTTACTGTCCAACGCCATAAGATCGAAGGAGTGAGGACCAAATCTGCGTTCCACTGAATTCCAGGCGTTTTCCGACAACATACAGTCAAGGGGAGTCTGAACATGCTCGAGAAGGCGCGTCCGCCATATTGTCGCGGGAAGGAACATAATGGACATCAATAGCCAAGTTCAACTGACGGCTAAGCTCCAAGATTTCTTTGACAGAATCGTTAACAGACGAATTCTTGAAGCCAAAATTGTCCAACGCGGCTTTGAGGGTTCGATTATCAGTATGAATATCAACCCTAGAATTGCGCACATGGTCTCGGAAAGCTAAGAGTGAGCGTACCAAAGCTTTCGCCTCGAGCGAGTTAATATCATCCGAAACATCCATCCAATAGTCTCGGGACTCGACCCTTCTGCCGTCCTTAAAAAGAATTCCACCCCACGAGCGTTTAGAGGCATCACAGAACAGGGAAACTATACAATGCTGCTCCGACCTCCGAAGGCAAGCAATCTGACCAATAGTCTAAAAAGCGCCAGAACGTGACATCAAGGCGGAGTCTTCCTTGGACTTTAGCAGGGAAACTTTCGTGAAGCATACCAGCCTTAAAGTGACCCTGGTCACGGAAGCGAAGGTTGGTCAAAATACCTAACTCCGGGCGTGAGGAAACCATGTCCGGAGACGCCATGGGGTCAATGAAGGGTTGGGTTCCCTGTGGCAAAGAGCGAAGCGGGACAGATCCGCTGAACTGTAAATATGAGTCCCGAGCCTCCAAGATCCGCGAGGCAAAACAAGAATGACGCGTCTGAAAAAGGGAATAAAGGGAAAACTGTAAAAGCAGGCGGAAACAAACAGGGAAGCCAACCCCTCGTTGACCCCAGAATCCGAACCAGGTCCAGAACAGAGACACATAGGAGGTCCCCCAGGGTCAACGACGAGAAGGGTTTTTTTATGGACAAAGATGAACACAAGCAAAACGTTTTATTTAAGAGCGAAAAATAGAGCAAAAAGGACATTACAAGCCAACAAAATCCTGTAAATCAAACATCAAGCAAGTATATCAACGAGCGTTTACGCGCCCTCCAGAACCAAGGCCCCCACGACCCCGTCCGTACGGAAACGGCGCCTGAGTGGCCCTACAGGTACGCGCAAAATGACCCAAGCGGCCACACCTGAAACAGGGACCTCGCCCAAACGTTATTCCAGGCCTTGGACGTACAGGGCCAACGTGCGACTGACCAGACGTCTTGGAAGCAGACTTCAATATGGAAGCGGCTTCTTTAGCGACCTTAGCTCTAACGGGGTCTCCCAACAGCCCTAGCAATAAACGCTGCAACTCAGGGGAACTGAGAGAGTCCCATCTTGCTCGCACCTCGTCCAAGGCCGCGGCATATTCTTCATCCTTCTGGTGTGCTTGGGAGCGCGCGAGGCGCACTAAAGCTTGTCAGATGTCCATGACTTCGAAACGGTCAAAAGCACTATTAGGACGGTTAAGGTATCTTCTAAGGTTAATCAAAGTACCCTCGGTAGTTTCCAAAGTTTTCTCCTGCTCAAGGGCTCGGACCTTTCTTTCTAACTCATCAGCCTGACCGACGAGAGAAAAAATTGAAAGAAACAAAAGGTAAACGAACCGAAAACAACAACACGGTGGCAAAACGGGACGCATAGAGACCGATTAAATTTCCAAAACAAAAAGAAAGCACCTAAAACAAAACTGAAGTGGACCAACCACAGTATAAAAGAAAAACATTGCCAAATCAGCACGACCAAGACACTTCGCTGCAAAGCGGCATCCCTCAAATATATATGTAAAGTGGAAAAGTACGAGCCTTGTCGATCGCAGTTGCCTTCCGTTTCTGCCAATGAACCTCTCTCTTTTTTTTGTACACATTCAGTATACAACTTCATCGCTAGAAGCGGTATCTCCTCGCTTAGCTATCGACCCGTATTCCTCGCAATAAAGCGGTATCTTCTAGTTTATGAAGCGAAAAATTGCCAATCGCAAAAATGTACACATGTCTTGCCACCAACATTTCTCGCTATAGAAAAGCGGTATCTCCTCGCTGACAAAGCAGAAACTTCAAGCGCTAACCACCCGAATAAAAACGTGGCAACCAGCAAGCAAAACGGAGAACAACATTGGGAAGTATAGAAATACCTAACAGAAAATACGTAAACACGTGGCAAAGAAACGAGCGGCTCGCAGGGCTCAGCTGACTGAAACGAAAGGAAAGCAAAAAATACCTCAAGCTCGACCACTGGTGGCGGAGCAGCTTCAACAGCGCCAGCTGGCTCTTCAACGGCCTCGTCAGGAACAGGAGCAGGCGGAGCAGGAAGGGAAGCCATGACATGAAAGGCTGGTGCCGGTCGACGATAGTTTGCAGCGACAGAAGCTTCCTTCACCGCAACGCGGGCAAAATGACAACGATCGAGGCAAAACACGAGAATTTAAGCAAAGCGACAGCAAAGCATGATACCTGCCCCGAGGACGCAGAGCACGGCGGAATCTGAAGGACATAGCTCAAATTCCGTGATGCGCTAATTATGTATGCAGTGAGAATAGCCCACTGAGTTTCGCCTCATAGACTATTGACCCGTAGCCCTCGCGGGCTACGGGTCGAGTTGTTAAGTAGTGCCCCGCTGTAGCCCAAGGCACGCTTGCAATAGTTCGTGCGTGGCTGGGGCAAGTCTAGTTTGATCTCAGAATCTCTTAAATCATACAGTGTACTGCCGATGCAGCCATTGTACTGCCAGCGAAGGTTATATTCATGTCGTCGGCTAACATTCCCGGAGAGGATAAATTGAGACGATTGGGCAGATCATTAATATAGACTAAGAATAGGAGTGGTCCAAGGTTGCTACCCTGTGGAACGTCACAAGCAACTTGGGCAGGATTAAACAATTGGCTTCGGTCGCAAAGATATGATTCAAACCATATGAGACTATTCGTGTCAACACCATATTTACAAAGCTACCGTATGAAGATACTTTGGTCGATGGTGTCAAAGGCTTTTTAAGATCTATGAAGATTACACATATCGATGTTGATCGACCAGCTATTTGTGGCTTCAATCAAAGGAGTAAATGTACTGTGTAATGATATGAACGAAATACAGACTGGCAGTGAGTAAGTAAGTTGTTATCATAAAGATACTCACAAAACTGGTCGTATATAATTTTTTCAAAAATTTTAGCAACGGTTGCAATTATGGATATTGGTCGATAGTTGTTCGAGTCGTCCTTTTTTTCCCTTTTTGAAAATATAAGTCACTCTAGGCAATTTCCATTCGATACCAGTGCTGATCGACTTTATAAATATTTTAAAGAGGGAAGGTGCGACTATGTTGCCAGCCATTTTTAGAAGCTTACTTGGAATGTCTGGAATATTATCTAGCCAGCAGCTTTTCTTTCATTTAGTTTGATCAACATTTTGCGAACTTCGTTCACCGATGAAGCTTCCAGAGACAACGTGGTTTCAGTTGATTGATAAGATAGAACTCAGGATCTACAGTAGACGATGGTATTTCTGAAGCTAGCCTCTCACCAATACTTGAGAAATGCGATTTAATTCCTCGGCTATCTCAGAAGGATCAATTATAGTTTGCTACCTGACCCTAATTTCGCCGGCAATGTTCCTTACTTTGTTTGGATATCGCGAGGACAATTCATTAATTAATCGCCTCGTTTTTTTAGGATTTAAATTGCTGGACTCTAGTTTATCAGTAAAATACTTACGCTTTGCCTTCTTAAAATTTCGTTATTAGTATGATTCCGTGCACATTTATATTGATCCCATGCCAAAGTGTCACCGCACAAAATTGCTTTCTTTCTTCTAAGATATTTCTTTTATGCATTTCATGGCGCAGAAAAGCATTCTTTTTGACACTTACCTAGAACTGACACCCCCCGGCAGTGCACAGTACACCTCAGCTGTACTATCAATACTATTCTATTCTGATGATCAGAATAGAATACGCCCAAATATCCTGCTTCAGTCAGGCTTTTAAAAAGCATACTCCAACAAATGTAATCCCTCTAGAGTACGTCAGTCAGTAAGCAAAAACAACGACCAATTTGAATACTTCTGTTTACCATTGGGGAAACTCCCAAAGAGTCGCACGAGTTAGATAAACTTGATTTATTGCAATGCACTGAACTAATGTCGCAAGTACTTTCATAATCGACTAACACTGTAGTCTCTAGACAGAGGGGTAAAGAGCTGAGCTGTTTTAAAGCAACATAACAGGGTTCTACGAGAGTGTAGAAAAAGAAAAAAAAACTTTTAAGTAGCTTTTGGCTTATTAGCGGAATGATTAAGTGTACACTTCTCTAAAGGCCTGTTTACATGGAGGGAGGGTGCCCCGGCTAACCGAGCTACCCTGGGACAGCCAACTTCTCCTACGTTTCTTTAGAAAATGCATTGAGGCGTTTACATGCTAGACAAGGTAACCCACCTTGCCGGGGCATACTGTCTGCCTGCCTGGGGCACCCTTTTAGGCGGAATAGCATTTTGCCATGTGAACGGTTCGTGCCGGGGCACTCGGCTAGCCGAGGTGAGAAGACCGTTATATTCAGAGTCATATTCCAAGGCAGCTTTTAACGTTAATTGCCTCTAGTGGCTACGCTCAATTAATAGAGTGCAAAATAATAGCCACTGAAAAAGGCGGGTTTATGTTTTAACCATGCTAGCCGGGCACCCTCCCTCCATGTAAACAGGCCCTGTGAATGACACTTCAATCTTGGACAGGAACCTGTAATAGACAGATACCTCTCAAAGATAGACATACCTCCAACATAACACAGACACCTCACAACACGCTCAAACGCTCTGAAGACTGGTTTCCATATGATTGATTGCACATGATTTTACTAGATCGAGCCGATGGCTCGCATAGAGCAGAGTCCTATCTGAGTGATTGTGATCGCCTTGTGTTTCCAGATAATCGCCCGGATTGCCTATACACTATTTCCAGCGATCGGGGCGATTATACGGAAACCAGCTCCATGAGCGCTCTCAGAGTGTATGATGAGATCTAAACGACAGAAACCACACTAAGACATATTTTCAAAACATACGCACACCTCTGGCTAAGGCTGTTGAAGGCTTGGCACACCCCTCTAAGACTGTTACCTATGGCGAACGCTTCACAAAGATAGAACTAAGACACTTCCTCGGCCGTGATAGATATTCACTGAGACAGTTACCTCTTCAAGACAGAAAGCTAAGGCTCACACCTCTCCATGAAGACGGACACGAATCAGGCTGAAAAAATATATTTTAAGTCAAACGCGGACGCCTTACATATCACTAAGGCAGACATCTATAAGGCCGAAAACACTGTAAAACTCCCACCATTAAAGCTGGATTTGTGCTGATGGCAGACAACGTTGGTAGAGAGATACGTGTCGGTTAGAAAAAAATTTCATGGGATAGACACACGCATCCTTCTAATTCTAACACTAACACTGTTGAGGCTGAATAACGGCATGAGTAAACAGACATTGTCATTTAAGTAATCTGTGCACTTTTCTTGGTATGACTGTGCGGTCATGAAAGTACATTAATTTATAACGTTGACATTTTTCATCAATTCGAATATTTGTAAAGAGTGATATTTGTTACCAAGTTCTTTTATCGTACGTGTGCACTTAGTCCATGGAATATTGCTTCCAATGATCGTCTAAGAGTTAAAATTTAGTGCGTTTGCAACCAAAAATACTGCTAGTAAACGTTGGCTTCTCAATTAGTTCAGTACATGTTGAACGGCTTCTGTGCTTTTTGTTCCCAACTTGGATTATCTTTAAGAAAATAAACATAACTCGTGCACTTTTACGCTATTTGTTGTGTTCATTATGAAACGAGATTTGGAGTTTAAAATGCTCGACCTACTTACACTGTATGTACATGAGTAATTCGAGCCAGTCGTCGAAGATTGGTTTGCTGGTAAATGAGACCAAAACTTGAATTTTCAAGACTACTACTGATTAACAAGGACGCTACGTTGCGTGGCAGATGGGTTCAGTGGCAACAAAGACAGCCAGTTGGTGTAAACGTACTCGTTGTCTAAGCCTAGCAAGTTCAGCTGCCGCGGAGTCCATATTCACAATCGGTTTGTTCTTGATCTGCCTGGCGCGGTCCGCGTATCTGAGCGTGTTCAGAGTTTCTTTGAAGTTACTGTCTGCGGGAGTCACACAGGCGATCATCAATGTATTGCTGTTACCTCCAAGAGAATCTGCAAAAAAAAGCAAAACTGAAATACAGTCACGTCTAGTGTGCAGGTTTGCGAATCTTTTGGTGATCATTTTCCATTTCCAAGCGGTT
>OX419341.1:29536899-29579399 GCA_948470475.1 Galaxea fascicularis | reverse complement strand
CAACAACAGTATCTCCTCTTCCTCGTACAAACGTTTCCTCCGAGAGAGAGTTCCTCTAATCTGCAAGAAAAAGATCCTTAGCCACACGGAGCACTCCACACTGTACCCAGGATCGCTTGTAAGGCATTCTGGTCACCGTCTCCCACCTTCTCTTGCGTTCGTCATAACATTCCACGCTATCTAAGCTCCCCTGGTTGTTGCAGCCACCAAAAAGGAAAATCTGGTTTCCGAGCCTGGTCACGCCTGCAGCTTGGCGAGGTACGGAGATATTAGGCAGTGAAACCCATTCCTCTGACACGGGATCAAGAGCCTCGCACGAAGAGAGATAAGCCCCTGTTGAAGACTGACCTCCTATTACAAATATCTTGTCATTCATTTCCACTGCGCAAGCGAAGTAACGCGCCACTTGCATAGGTTTAATCTCGGTCCACACTTTTTTCCGTGGGTTGTATCGTTCGACCGTCCGGAGAAACTCATTTCTGTCACTCAGACCTCCGATTGCGTACACGAATCCGTGACACGCCGCCGAGCATAGTCCGGCACGTTTATACGACATAGGCGTCTCTATGAACCATTTGTTGATGTCTGTGTCATAGCGCATGACTTGTTTGGTAGAACCACCATTTGGGATTCTCCCTCCAATGATGAAGATATGATCCTCGGATGTTACAGCGGTGGCTGCGCAGCGCATCTGAGGCATGTTCGCGACTGCTAGCCATGTATTTGTGTGAGCGTTGTATTGCTCAACGGACTGACCGTTATCGGATTGGGTACTACCGAACGCGTACAACATGTTATAGTGCACAGCAGTGCAATGCTCATCTCGCGTGCGGAGCATATCTGCGAGTGGCAGCCATTTGTTCTTCTCTGGTGAAAAACATGTTGCTTCTCTACTGAGGTTTCCACCACACACAGCGATGACATCTAAATGCTTTTCAAGATTTTTTCTCGCTGGTTCTTGATCATCATACTTGTGAAGAACTAAGGCGTTCAAAGCTTGCACTACAAGCTTCACACAGTAAAAACTGCTGCTTACAAGCTCTTCTCTTTCCACTTGGTTCACTAAATAATGTCTCGACAGCGAAGACAAACGGATTTTGCTAAATAACTCCTCAAAATGCTCCCTGCGGGTTTCTAAATCGTGTTTCACCCACGTGAGCAGTGTCTCGTACACGTCCTCCTCTCGCGAGACCTCGAGATCATCTCGCGCGATAATTTCTGAATAAACGTTGTAGTCGATGGCTTTGAAAGCCTCCGTGTTGCAGGCTTCTGTGAAATGTTGTACGATGTAACTCGTAGTAGATGTTTTGAGCGTTTCACAGCTATATTGTTCGGCAAAATCTCTCAATCCAAAACATCTAGCGGGAGATAGAAGGCTTTCCAAAAACTTGCATCCAATGTCTTTGAGGCTTTGAATGATCAAATAATCAGCTGCAGCGACAAGGCTCTCTGTGTTCTCTTCTGTAAGCGTTACGTTTCCAGTGTAAATGTAGCGAAGCAGTGCTTCCATGACCGAAGAGGATAACTGATCGAGTTTGCACTCCATTAGAGCCTTCTCTTTCATGTCGTTTGTGAAGAGACCACGGAAATACGGGCTGCTTGAAGCTAAAATGCTACGGTGAGCGAGAAAACTCTGGCCTCCAACGAGTAGCCGAACATCACAAAGAACCCCTTCTTTTCTTAGCTGGTCGGTAGTCTTAAGAAGAATGTCTTTGTACTGTTCGTTTGATACGGAAAGAATTGGTTCTCCTTCGTCTGCTGCCATTTTAAATAACGCCTGTAACCTTTCAGGTTGAATCGATCGTATTTATTCAACGATATTTGCATTCTGCATATTGGAGCCAGCATTTAGCATAAATTATGGCCATTAGAGCGAACCTTTGCGTTTGCTCAGTCTTTTCGTTTTATTGGGCTTTTTTTAAAAAATTTTTTTCACCTGATTTGCGCCTCTTGCTGCACAGACACCGAAGAAATCAACTCCTTTTGCCTTGTCGTAGACCTCTAGATCTCATCAGTATGTCGATGTCACATTGTAAGTTACAAAGTGAGTGGTGTTACAGTCGCGTGGCTAGCAAGGTATGGGTCAACCTCTAGCTTGCGTGGCACTTTCGATTGGAACTGATTTGTAAACAGCGGATTCTACGTTGAAAGAGACCATGATCTCGCTTTCAAGTACTCTTTCATCGTTGATAGTGGACACAAAACAAGCTGAATTGTCAACTGTGTCACCTGATTTCCCCCGTTATGGGAGATAACAAGTAGGCTAGGTAGGCAGAAGAAAAGCCGTATCAGTGTTGTATTCAGGTGGCCTTGTGTAGCTTAGGGAGACCATAGATCAGCTTCCTGACGGGGAGGTCTCAGTCCAATTTCCCAGCGTTTCTTTAGAGCAAATCCCAGCCCCAGCATTGAAATTGAAAAGAAATCCCAGAGCAGGTTTTTCATAGTAAAGTCTATTTTTGCAGCGCAATTTTGTGTTTTGGATCTAGTCTTGCCGAGTAATAGGTATAAATGCCCGTTACTCTCGCGAAAGTTTGCATGGTATATTGCACTGAGTGCATAACTCCTTCCATACCTTTTCTTTAGGAACTGAACTCAGAAAATGTCCAACTATTACTGCCTTTATAATAGCAGACGTGTTTCCCATTCACAGTTTTGTGATTTTTACTCCCAGTACCTGTGACCCAAATCCGATTCAGTTCCCAGTGTAAAAACCGGCAAATCCCAGTTCCCAGTTTACCCCTTCAGGACCCTCGTAGATGCTTGGTGCTGCCTGCCTGTATCTACACTGCATGTACCTGTAACCTATTAAAGTGCATGGTAGTAGATTTGGTCTGGCTTTTGTGGATGCTTTTGACGAGTGCCAGAACACTTTTGGCAACAGTCGAGCTTCAGAGTACGATATCACAAAAATCGCAAAGACATCTTAACGCAATTCTTGTGTAGTATCGATTTCGTAAACTTGTATCGTCAAGCATATTTGTAAAATTAAAGCAATCGTAAACGACTTCGCGCTTAAAATAAAACACATAACTGAGTGAAGACCTGGAAAATTTGTGCCGGTCTTAAAAACCTCAAAAGACGCGCTAAGCAGTGGAGTACAAAGGACATTTCACACGTCTTGAACTTAGTTTGAATAAGACACCCCTGGGTTTTATTAAGGCGCAAGCATTATTACTGATGATAACCATTGTTTCAAAATCAATTGAATGTTAACTGTCATTACTTCTAATTAGAATAATTTTACTGTACAACCATTAAACTGGAGTGAAATAACCTTCATACAGGTCCGAGTCATTTGCGATTGTTTATAGCTTTAGAAAAATTTGTCAGGCCTGTCATTCCCAAAAGCTGCTTAATTTCAGGATAAAAAAATTAATAAGAACTTAACTGAAGAAATCAAACCCAAAACAAACTAACGACAAGATTGTTCCGCAATTATGCACAAACTGACTCAAAACGTCTACTAAAAGTAAATCATATCCGTCAGAAATATAATACGAAGTGCTACTCTTGATTAGCTGCTCAGTGTTTACACTTACAACGCAAAGCACAAGTGTTTGCCCATATTTATTCGTAGACTTTCAAGAGAGTAATCAAAATTCAGCTGAGGATAGCTGACTTCTGCAAGTCGACGAAAAGTCACATGTGGAAAAAACCTATCCTCGATATCTGATTAGATACTGAAATGCTCACACGAAAACTATGCACCCTAAATACAGCTGATCAGTTTCAAGAGCAACACGCTGAACACCTCTTACAGAATAATAAATAGCACTACAAGGACCCACAGTAGTTTAGAATAAGCACAATAACATCATTACCAAGGTTGTTCGTTTCCTTTCAGATTTTAAATGATTGTTGATGGAAGCGCTGGCTCAATTGTCATTTGCTGCGTTTGTTTGTGCGCGAGCAAGAACAATGACGATGTAAATATAGCTTTATGTCGAAGCAAAACATAGGTCGACATCAAACCCAAGGTTGCTCAGCACATGAATGTAGTGATGGGTCCAATTTAAACCCAGATCCACAAAACGACAGGAAACGAACTCAAGTTAATGTCGATTCTGTTCTCATCTACTACTGGCCTAAATATCAGAGCAACGCAGGACTTTGGAGGTAACTACGTGCAACGAGGTTGGACTTCGGACTGTAGAAATGAAGAGGTTAACAGTGGATTTGATGTCTTCGGAGAGTTATACACAATTCTACAAAATAACACTGGAGCGGCATGTCTTCAACTAACAAACACGCTATAAAACAATTTAAGCATAAATAAAGCCTCTGGATAATAACTAACTCACTACTCTGAAAGCCATGAAAAAATACTGTTACAAATTGGCACGCATCGCGGAGTTTCGAAAACATTGCATTTGACGTAACTTGCACAGTCTTTGGCCAAACCGTTTTTTCCCCCCTAATCGGAGCCTCTTTCTTTTGTCTGTGCCAGAAAAGGCCATCCGCGATAATCTCGCCGCTACCTAGACTTGAAGAATCCTTTGAAATGAAATGAACTTCCACGTTTTCTTCAAACTACTAAGAGCTGGAAGAAAACGAGTCAACACCACACAAATGTTGTATTCTTGTCTTTGTATGACAACAAAACCAGTTAAAAAAACGTTAACATTCAATTTTTGTTCGATTAACCTATCTAGACGAAAATACAAACATAAGAGAAACTGCGCAGTCACTGCAAGGAAATAAGAAAAATATGATCACAACTGAACGGCAATACAGATCTATTTTGAGGACTTTCTGCGTGCAAATTGCGCCTTATCTACTGAACCCTACCGATTATCATACTGCGGAAATAAGTCTACGCATCTAAACTTCAACCCCTCAAACCTTGAAATGATCAGAATCCAGTTTCTCTGAAAATATAAACGGAGAGTCAATCTTGTGTGTGATGTGATGAGAATATGAAAACCGAACACAAGAGAATATTGACCCCGTCAAAAAAATCTCTCAACAGAATCCACAGAAATATACAAGTATAAGTAAGGCGAATCTATATGAGGACACTGAAAAGGAAATAAAGGGCTGAATTAGAAAAATTAAAATAGTTAGAAAGTATATGGATTTTACTACAAAAAATTTGCAGTCCATGTACGCTGCTATTAATTCGAAATAAAATTGTGAAGTTTATGATATACGATCTGCATTGATCTTTTCATATTCCCCACGCTTGTTTGAGAGCCTTGATAGCACTCTGTATTTTCGTCATTGGTCCCAGTTTGTTCTCAGTTAGTGACTCCAACATCTCTTGTGTCAGAAGCAGAAGAGCGCGACCGTCGATTTCCTAAAAGACAGAAAGAACAGTAAGTCTCACCGCCATTGCGATGAAAGCAAATTTAGAGTATACCGTATTCGTATTTGACATTATCATCGTAACAGTCGTTCGCCTTGCTGTACTCCGTGACTGGACCAAATCTGAAACTGATTATGGCTCATACCCGAAACACAGCCACAGGGAGAACAGGGGCCCGTTCCTCGAAAGTCCCGCTGACTTTTCGGGCCCGGAAAGCCATTTCAAAAACTGCGATCCGATTATTCTAAAAAGCCGGCCTTTTACTATGATTTCAAGATACGAAAGGGCCAAATTCGTTGCAAAAGTTTATGCGTTGAAACGTCGTCGTCTTTTAACATGTGAAGGAAATTCTGGCACCCGAAACGCGCCCGAAAAGTTTGGGGAGTTTCGAGAAACAGGCCCCAGAAGTCCCATTTGTCCGTATTTCCAGTAAAATTCATCTTGAGCGCGAGCGGATCATGTTGTGTGTCCGTTGAAATCCTATCCACGATTGAAGCTTTCCGCACGAGGCACGAAGTGCCGAGAGTAAAAAAAAAGTCTCCGCTTTCTCACTGTTAGTCGCCACTAGTGATAAGCCCGCAGTCATTACTGTATGCGGCTTTCGTCTTATAGGGTTTTAACAGACGCGTGACACGATCGCTTGATGCTTCATAGTTTGATCAAGAGTGACTCTTGCCTGAGTGGCGTTCCAAGAGGGAGGGAGAAGGGGAATGCACGAAGAGGAACGGAAGAGCACTTCATCGCCTACCCTCCCCTGGGAATGCCTGTCACGCAGGCTCCGGTGGCTCCTCTACTCCCTGTAACACGGCAACAAAGTAGTCGTAACATGGCATTGCACGGCAAAAGCTCTTTACTGAGAGCAAGAAATACATACCTCTTTGATAAAAGCATCGGCATAATTAGAGCAGCCAATCGAGTACATGAAGTTGGTGACTTCCTGTACGTTCCACAGTCGGGGATCTTTACTGCTATTACTGCTGTGATACAAGAGCACAGAGGCGGCGTCCGAACCCTGGGATTCAGAGGAAGATGGTAGATTACTGGTGGACGACACCATGGAATCGTGAGATGAATCCCTCTCCACAGGCATCTGTGGAAACGCTACAGCGAAGCTATGCTGAGGTTTAATACTTGGAAGGAGAGCTGGGAAGGCGGCAGGAGATGACACATCTGAGGGTGTTCCTTGAAGGATGCGTCCATCACTTGATGACGTAACACCGTTGTCTTTTCCTGGAATGAGCCCCGTGCAAAAAAAGGTTATATAATGTACGAGAAATTCAAGGTAGAAGACCAAAACAAATCGTTTACAATCAGATACGTTTACAATAAAATGGCCTCCCAAAGTTGTAACAATAAGACTTTTCATACATTTTACAGTTTATTTCCATAATGCCAAAAAATATATATATATACAGTATATATATAAGCACTGAACTTGGAATACGACCCCCGGGAGGGGAGGGGTGGGCTTCCTTACGCACTAATATTGGTAAATTATCAAAACTAGTTGGGCTTGATAATTAAAACAGCGCGAAACACTGTGCTAACAGCTTAAAACATCTAACTCTAGTTCACGAGTTTAGATTCGAGGGAGCTTTCTTTTTACAGGGATAATAGTTAACTGGACTCGTTGGACCCAAAAGCCAAGCAAGTTCAGTAAAAGACTCGCGTACTTCAACCGCTAATACGTTCAACACGTAACGAACAATCAAATGCGTACTTTTCTTTAAAACGGATCCCGATTAACAATTCACGACAAACTAACAACAAATAATATCGATTTACAATCAAAGTTCATGATGCCTGCAAGCTATGACTTATCTGAATCTCAAATCTACGGGTATAAACGTTTCCTAACCCATTTTTGTTCTCAGGTATGCCAGAAACAACGGTGCCTAACCACTTACATACTCCCAATAAGACTCAACAACCGGGAATTGTCCTGACCTTTCAAGCAGCTAGTTTGGTTGCAGTATCCAAGAGGGTATCGAGTGGAGCTGACGAGCTCGGAGCAGCACCCTAATACCTCACACACTCGCTTGAGGTATGGCTCAAGGTGTTCGGCTTTGTTCACTACTCTGACGCGACGCATCAGTCGCTTTCCATTCTTACTTTTAGTCTCGATACACACTGTACCGCCAAGCTGTAACTCCCTGGAAAAAAAAACAATGCACGTGTAAAAAACAGTTGTCACAGAAACGTTTTCGAGCCTAGGGCTCACTGGTTATTGTTTAAAGCAAGCTGATTAAGTTCACCCAAGGTTGGAGTTAAGTTTGTTTCCAGTTTCACTAACAATCAATATTTTAACTGACAAATATTTTGATCAGTTTCACTAGAGCCGACTCTAAATTTTTAGCTTCAAATTGACCATCAAAAACATTTTCAAAGAGAAACTTAGACTTTTTAAACTTAGATTAGAGTTAATTTGCCCTCGAAACAACCGTCCCAGAGTTGTCAGTTCTATGCCTGGTGCTTTTATCTAGTCTTCCTTGAGATTAACTGCGATCATACCCTCCCTCCCTCTTTCCAAAAAAAAAAAAAAAAGGCCTGATCGCAGGTTATCCTTGAGAACACTGCGAAACTCTATCCCTGAAGGAGAAAACAGTTTGATCCAGAAGCAAGTGAAGTAAAGCTTATCCCCTCTTCGTTTTCTCCTTGTAATCACACGTATGTTACAACCACATCATCTCTGATGACTTACACAAAACCAATTACACTTTATACCTGTTCTTTTTGCTTTGGTAGAACTCGCGGCTGAATAATTCCAACACTTGCTTGGGGTTGATGGACGCCGACACCAAATGCTGCATACAAAGACGCATAATGTTGTGTTTTTCAGGTCCAACGACAGATCCTCGCACAGCATCAGGCAGGCTACGCATTAAATCACGACTGAGCAATGGTCCCAGGCAACAGCGCTTGTTGATATACACGATCTCTTGAGGATAAAGTGGTTTAGCAGCTGAAAAACAAGCAAACACTGCTGAATATATACATTTGCAATTGAACTGCTGTAGGATGCTGTATATTGGTTGAGATAGGAGAGTAAACCACCACTGGTGCCGTACACGAGTAGCGAGGGCAATGACACTGGATTCCAAAAGGGTAAATAGGAAAAAAATTGGTGGTTATTGTAGTTCACGATCGAACAACCACAAGATTTGTGATCAAGGGGAACAGTGTTTAATAAGAGGCGAAAGAGAATACTAACACTGGTAAGGATATGGCAGTGTATAATTTCTTGGGATGCAGAGGTTAGACTTGGAAAAAGAAGGAAACAATCAGTAGGGAATAAATATTGCAGCAGACGGTCCGGCGATACATGGTCACATCACAAATGTTCTTGTCCGAGGTACACGAGACGAGAGAAAAAATAGCACAGCATTCAACGACTCATCAGAGAAAAAAAGCTTGGCTAAGAGAGTGGATTGAATAAAATAAGGGGTACAAATTAAGGTCCACTTATGTCTACAAAACTGAAGTTTGGGTTGGGAAATGAAAACGTAAACAAAAAATATAATGATTTCCTTAACACTGGATAAACATAATAATAAACATAATAATAAACATAATAATAATAATAATAAATAGTTTAATTGACCACTCCCCTAAAGGGGCTTTTCAGGGACAATGATATAAAAAATACAAATTAACACAACAGAGTTAAGAATCCCAACTGGCGGGAGGCAGATCAGTTGGCTATTTACAAGGATGACCGAGGAGTTGAACCAGGCACGAACCCAGAACAGCCAGTGGCGGGATTTGAACCCGGGTCACTGCATTTAAATCCAGCGCCCTAAACCACTCGGCCATCCTGCCTCCACGAAACAGGGTTTCCTTCTGCTTAAAGTGACAAAGCCAACCTTTTTTCTTTTGGCTGTCATCATCGGTCGAAGTTCTTCTCTTCACTGGCCGGTTCAGCGGTCTTGGTACTGGCGGCCGGGTAACGTCTGTGATTGGTCCGTACCGCTCCACGTATCTATCCGGCATTGGGCTGTTAATTAAAGCAAAACTCTTTAGGTGCTATGACACGACAATGACCATGTACTACCAAAATGTTCGTTGTTATCGGTGAGGAATCAAGCCTAATTTGAAGACACCACCACAGAAAAAACAAAACAACGAGCACTCAAAACAGTCCGTTTCTTATGCTCACGATAGTAATGGTAAACTGTACACAGGATATTTTTAAACTTCCGTTTACGAGTCCATCACCAGTGAAAACACAGAGACTCTCTATCTGTTCTTGTTCATTTATCGTTCAACAATCGTTTCTTTTACTTTCGTGCATGTACTTGTAATTTATTAATTCCAGATTCGTCTGTCGACCTCGACTCTATTACTTTTACAGCCGCTAATTGAGGGCAAGTATTCGTGCATCCATGGATATCGATGACAACTGAAGGCTGTTGTTGTCGTTGTTAGTAAAGGGGCAAGAAATCACCTGAACATTCAAACCCATGGGCCCTGGTTGTTTTACTCTCTCCTAAAATACAACTGAAAGGTGACGAAGAAACATGTCTCACCCTGGGGGCTGTAGAGGATGCGATACAGAGGCACAGTAACTAACAGGGAAAATATCGAGTGAGTCCATGTCGACAAGCTGGTCATAGGACTCATCCCAACCATCAAAGTGGATCCTCAGTAGGGGACCTTTCAGATCTGTCACTGTGGCTGGACAAATGAGAGCTGGTTCGCGCAGATCCACAGCTTCTAGTTTGCTTCCTATTTTGAAACCGTTTTCATTCCTGCTCTCCTAGGTGATGATAAAAGAAAGAAAAAATAATAGAGATGCTCACACAGAGTGAAATTAAAACTAAAAACCCACAGATTCAATGAAAAATATGTTTTCCATATTTTCGCACCATCCCTCTTCCCCCCTCTCCAAATCCCCACACAATACATGCAACTTAATTTCACTTCTCACTAAGGCTTCTGTCTGCTAAAGGGACAATCGCGCTTCAGCACGGTCAAGTAAAAACGGCAGTATTAAACCCCGCCCATCTATTCCGATTTTCAAATCACTTACAGTTACTTAGTAATTACTTCGGAGCTCAAACATTAAAATCTTTCAAGGAACTGTTACCTGTCTGAACAAATGCGGTGGAGCTTCGATACCACCTGTCTTGGCGAGATATTCAGGCCAGCTGAACGTCTCATGAGTGTAATCTGAAGCATACAAAACAGAGGTTATTCAGTGCAGACAAAAGATAGGATTAAGGGCCACTTGTAATAACTAGCCAGCGGTATAACTGGCCACTCCAGCTGAGCCGCACTGGTGCTGTATGTGATGGTCTTCCACGGCTTGACTGATAAGCGCATTAACTAAGTAAGACAGCGCTGAGTTTTATCAGAACCAAACGTTTTAGTGAGCACTAGCACTCATATTCTAGGTTCGTACTCTTAAATTAAAGAACATAGTCCAAAGTTCACATTTGTGGTTGTGTTGAACTTATTAAAATTACCCAGTACATACACAATACAATAAGTTTATTGGTCTCCTTGCAAGGGCTTTTCAAAACCAATTCACAATGAATGTAGAAAATAGATACACTGTATCTCAGTGAAGGCACCAATCGTCAAGTCAAATTACAAACGAGCTAACGAGGGCCGCCTTGTTCCTCTTGTATTACCAGCACACCGGGTAAAAAAGACGCCACTCCTAATGGGGGAGTCAATGCGTACAAGCTATGATCCTAGACAAAATATGTCCGGTTCAAAGAACACATTTCCACAGGATAGTGGCAGCCATGACAAGTATATTGATGTTGTTATAACCAATTTTTTGGCGCTCGCTACTCCCACAAACAATGTTTATAACCATGCACTGGAACCATTTCCACTGTACAACAAAGCAACATTGTAAGATAAAAAACATTGGACACGACATTACAGGTGTCCAAAATGTTTTATCAGGATTACTGTCGACAAATCATACACTACCTCTCGGAGGATGCAATTGCAGATTATGCGCCTTGGCCCATCCACAAGGAAAAACGTTTATTGAATTAGCATGGCAGACAAAGTAAGTTGCCAAGGAATCAACTCCAAGCACAAAGTAGTTAAACCGCAGAACTTTGATCACGGTGACCACACACACATGGCTCGGGTTAAAAGGATCAATTGCTTCAAATTTCATTCCCACTTTAAACTGGTGTATGCCAGGAGCAGTCCCTGTTGAATCCTGTCAGTGGAAAGGAAATGCAGTGAAAACAAACAGTTTCCAACTAGCCGTCATGTAGAGGAACATAAGGGCGCATTGACAGCACACACCACATACAGACAGTTACAAGAAACAAACCTGTACAAAAAATTCTTGAGGTGCATCTAAGGAATTTGCCAAATCATCTGCTAAAAATTCATTCCACTTGCTGAGGCTGTGTTTCCAACCTTAAGAAAATGGAATTAAAGAGCAAACCAGTTATCCTCAAATGCTTAGTTACGTAGTTACTTAGTTAGCTAAGTAAACCCACCATAAAAGACGTTTTGATCGCTAACCTTTTGTCGTAAAAATTCTGAAGGGATCATACTCAAAATGTCAACTCTGTAACCTCTTTACAATGGCCAATTTACTTTTATCAACTCATTTGGTAACACCACACACTCGTGCTTTGTCTTCAAATTATAACCCCAGATTACCGGAAAAATGATCTGTGTAAAAAGGGAACAAAGCGATAGTGTTCCCGTTAACTTACCAATTGGTGGTTGTAGAGTGTGACCCACCAATGATGACCATCCTATAGGGTGAATCTCTGAAGACTGATAATGACACCAAAAATCCTCAGCAGCATCATCATCAAGTCCATCATACCTCATCCTGAGACGATCACCGATCACATCAACAATGGTCGCCACGCACATTGAGTACATATTCTTACGATCAGCCACTTCAACTTTCATGCCCTTTTGGAATCGGTTGTAAGGTTGACTTTGAAGCTGTTGTAGAAATTCGGCTGAGAAAGTCTTGGCTCCAGAGAGGCACTTGAACAAGTAATCCCGCCAGTTTCCACACTTCTCTCTGATTGCTGATCAGAGGGCAATAACACAAAAATCATTTTACTGTGAATGACGTGTATGAAATAAATCATAATTATATGAACTGCGGAAATGAAATCAAATGAAGCATGATCCTCGCAGCTGTGATAAAGAAGCCTGAAAAAAATCCAGGACTTCAACAGGGTTTGAACCCGTGACCTCGCAATACCGGTGGGATGCTCCAACAAACTGAGCTATGAAGCCACTGACGTTGGGAGCAATTGTGGGTTCTTTCACGTGATCATTTTTCATTTGAATTATTTTACTACTGGCATTGACTAAAAAGAACATTATTTTTATAATAACTAGCTCTAAGAAGGACAGTCCTAAAAAATGGGTGCAATGGATTGAGCGGCGAGATGGATATTTGGAAAACATGCAACAGAGATGGAAATAAGGGAACACAGATTGATAGGTCATTGGCAGCCCGCTTTGTCCAGTTAACATTTTTATTTTATTCTTGTGAAATTTTATTATATTATTTCATTTTTGCTGGCAAATTTGATCGGTAATTAGCGATCACAAGCTGTTATTTCCATCCCTGATGCAACGGTTCATGATGGTCACACACATGTATTTCTCTGAGATGGAATCTACTTGTACTGTCTCTAATGAACACTTTGATGGATGGAACTCTACAAAGATGGAAATCTTTCTAGCTAATAACACAGCTCTACCTTTAATGTACCCCTTAAATTCATACTAATGTCTCATGGACACTGACCACACCACATAAACAATTAAAGGAGGATAGTTCTAACACTTACAGCGTATCTTAAGAAACTATCACTCACCCACAGTTTTAGAGCTACGGGTGCAGATGCTATAAACAATAATGATTGTTACCTGGGGGCGGAATTAGTAGCTTATTCCTCTTGGCACACCAACCAACCGGATGAATATTCTTTGATCGTAAATCAAACCAAAAGTCCCCAGCAGGATTTGACTCATAACCTTCATATCGTAACTGAACTCTGTAGTGTTTAATCTCAATCACTGTAGCCACCCAAAATGCCACATCAGTATCATCAACAACATCCATGCTGCAGTTCACTACCTCAACCTTCATACCAACATGTACGCCCTTCAAACAAGGACTCAGACTGACCTGTCATGAAAACAGGACAAATAGCATAAAACTACCTGTAAACATTGGGAACTAAAGACAAAGTATCTATTGTCCGTAAAATACAAACAACATTTACCGCTATTATTTTTGTTTTACATTAAATTTATGCATATTTTGTATCCTGGCACCTAACCGCTTTACAAGGTATTGATAAATACTTTTCTGTTAATTTTCTTAAACACCAACATGATAGAATACAAGACACAACAATCATAGGCAATAAGTGCAATCAATGACTACATCACTGAGTGTTTCAAATTAACTAAGTCATAATATAGGCCTTTTTCAAATCACTACCCAATCAATCATTACTGGTGAGCACAATCAATGTACAGCTGGAATAAAACCAACATTACGAGAACTAATAACTACCATGCCCAGTAGACGTACATGAAAAACTACTCTTTCCAGAGGTGCCAGAATTGTGTAATCATTATTTGCCTTTGAAATTGAGAGGTTTGCAGGAGCCTACTGTCATTAAATGTAACATCATTCTTTTCTACTTACATGCTGAAACAAATGAGTGGGGGTTGCTTTTGCACCTGTTTTCTTTAGGTATTCTGTCCAATCAAAACTGCGATTCTGCCAATTTTCACCAACATCTTACAAAGAAATTAACAAAACAAGATTACTCTAATTTCACCCAAAATGAACTGTGTACTTCAGTGAGAATACAAATAGAGTTAACCCATTGACTACCGTGCCGGCCAAAACCGGCCGCAAAACACTCCCATGCTTCAAAACGTTGCAACTTTCTCAATTGCGCGAATATTGGCTCAACTGTCAGTTGTTAGCATGAAATGGGATGCCCTTTAAATTTGGATATCCAATAAACGCAAGAAACGTAGCACTTTTGACCAAATATGACCTTTTGAGTTTGGACAAGAACAAAAATGACCATTTTTAGCGTTAAACAGAAACGACGAAAATGCCCCTTTTTACTGTTATGTTTCTTAAAGAAATTATTGTCGAAAAACACAACTTCGACCATCATAGTAAAATTCAATCCTTGTTCTAGCTTAGAAATGACTTTTTTTGTTCATATTCTTTTCCTGAGCTTAGAGACAGCCCTTTGTTCCAGTGCAATCCAGCCTTCCCGCTATTTTCAACATCTCGACCGCATTACATGCTGGGAAATAACGAGAATTTTTGACAGCACCCGTCCCTTCCCCCAATTTTTTCACACAGAAACTCAGCCATTCTCAGCCACTCCGACCTACCGCCAAAAATTGGTGCTTGTGGGGATATTCAGTGCTTGCAAATTCCAAAATATGTGGCGGTAGGTCGAGAAATTCATCCAAAGTCGAGTCCCAAAGGTACTAAGTGTCTGACGATCCAAATTCCCAGTTCGTGGAGTAACAAGCCAAATTTGACAACAAAGTACATCACCTTGCTCACTTCTTTGAGAAAGTGGACTCTTAGCAACCGTCACGCTTAATGATGCTCATCAGGCTGCCACTAAAGATGAAAAATGGCTGTAAACTTAGCAAAATTTGCAAACAAACCGAACTTGGGCCGTTCTTGAGTTCCACGATTGAAAAATAGCTGCGTCACAATGACGTTTTCAGAAACCTTGAGCCTTCAGTACTTTAGGGCAGCACCAGTTTCCGTGGTAGTTTCAAATATAAAGTCATGAAATGCTATGGATCGTTTTTGCTGGAAAATCACTCCGAAAACGTAAAAATGGCTGGTAGTCAATGGGTTAATATTGCAGCTATGTGACTTCATTTTGAATTTGGTGGACATCACTGTCCCAGTTTAGGCTTTATATTATATTAAATTACCTTCTCTTGACAATGGAGTTGCACTAGCAGCAGAGGCTTCAATGTCCTCCTGAAACGTAAAGGAATGCCACAAAAACTCACTGTTTACTGTTAGTTAACTTAAAACAGGGGAAGAAATTAAAAAAGATTTTCTGGCTTTCCATCTACAGCATATGATAAATGTTTAATAAACAACTGTATGGGCTTTTTGCATCAGTTGGTCACAAGACCCATCTACATGTACTTAGCCTGAAAAAGGAATCTGGATATGATGGATGAATAAGACAGCCATACCGGTAATATCAAAATTGATTGATATTACCAGTATTCAGACATGAAGAAACCTATCCCAGTCATTGATCTGTGTTCCATACTGCAATGTCAAATGCAATTTGTCTTGCAAAGTGTTGCAACATACATGCATGCTACAAGACCTGTTGCAAGATAATTGTATTGATATTGATTCTGCGACAGCAATTTAACGACTGGTACATGTACAAAAGTCTACATGACCAACAGTTGCAGAGGACCAATGAAATCTATACCTCCTCCCCAGCTTGATCTGTAACATGGCCACTGGAAGCTGCTGCTGCTGCTGTAGAAGCCAACGCCGAAGTTGTTGCTGCTGAGGCAGATGCTCCTGAATTTGCATTGTGATGAGCATGCCTTTCAGAAGTTCTGTGTTTCTTTTTGGGAGTTCCAATCTTTTCTCCCTTAGACTTCTTTTTAATATTTGATGCAGAGTATCTTTTTGCACACTCCATTTTACAGAAGCGTTTGGACTTTGAGAAAAAGTTTTCCTTTACTCCAATGTAGCAGCAGAATTCACACTTTGCTGTATCGGACAAAACAGTCACTATGTTAGAAAGAAGGTCGAGTTTTAAAGAAACCTTATGATGTCGGTCTGAAGTTCTGTGTTTCTTTTTTGGAGTCCCAATCCTGTCTCCTTTTGACTTCTGTTTAACATTAGATGCAGATGAGTATCTTTTCGCACACTCCATTTTACAGAAGCGTTTGGACTTTGAGAAAAAGGACTCCCTTATTCCAATGTAGTTGCAGAATTCACACTTTGCTGTATCAGATAAAACAGTTACTACGTTAGAAAGAAGGTTTAGCTTCATAGAAAATTATCATAGAATAAGCATTATAGTATAAGGAGTAGAAGAAAGTTGTCAATGAAACACACACACACACACACTACTCACATTCACCACACGTATGACTGACACAAACACACCCAATAGACACACTACATGTATAACAAACACAAACACACCCAAACATACATGTACATTCACAGTTCAAACACAAAACTATGTTTAGACTAAAAAGTAATGTTGTGGAAATTAAACACAAAATCATCATTTTGCTAAAATAACTGATTAAGAAGTTTAAGAGCATGTTTATGTGTAGGCATTTAAACAATTTTAAAACAAGAGCATCTTTACCTTGCTTGATGATGTTATGCCAACTACAGCATATGTCATTTGCTTTTATTTTTATGCAATTTGTAGTTAAGAAAAGCGATCATTTTAATAAATTTTAAATTGAACCTTTGAGCATTGCAGTTATTTTTCTCTTCTTGTAGGAACAGTTTACTGAGTTAAAGGAGAACAGAGCTTTAAATCAGGTCAAAATTGCATTTTGCTAAAGAAGACAAATTTCCAGTGGTCTATTGTTATAAAATGTGAGTTAACAGAACATCACCATGCAAGGTAAAACATTGAACTTAACAGTCAACTTCATCTTAAGTAAAGACATCTCTTAATTCTCAGTGCCTTAAGTAGAATCCTTTCTGTACACAATGGAAATAAAAGGTGACTAGTCTAAACAACTGATGCTTCTATTTATAGACAGTACAGTATCTTCTTGCAGAAACACTTATCGGCAAGTATCATACATTGACTGTAGTCCCTTTTAAAAGGAAGTTGACTGTAAGGGGAAAAACTTTGCAAGAGGAACACTATTCCTTGTTTTGCTATAACTTTAAGTGAGAATTAATTCTCTATCATTTTCTGTAAATTATTTTCCTGTTTTACTTTCCCTAATGAAAGTTACAATTACTTAATTTCTTTGACCAGACTTTAATTAAAACCAGCAAACACTTCATACAGCCTTTCTGAAGCACCACTGCAATTCCCCCCCCCCCAAAAAAAAAAAAAAAAAAACAAAACACCCCAAGAACAAGCACAGGAAATTTGAGAAAAGGGAATCTACTGCAGGGCAAGAAAATTGGATAAAAAACCATGGACCGTTCCACTAGAATAGTAGCCTGCGAATGCAGACGTATTTCCGGTTGTCGTTTCTCTCCCCCCGAAAAGTAATGTCTGCGCACCTATCGTTTAATCTGATTGGTCCACTACCAAACAAAAGATTTTGCGTCACAGAAATCGTTTTGCCGCTCGAGCTCGCAGACGTTACTTTTCGGGTGGAGAGAAACAACAACTGGAAATACATCTACGTTCGCAGGCTACTAGAATAGAAGGTAAGACAGTTTTTGTACTGCTTGTATGCCACACTTCATGATACGTAATATGATATATAATATGATACTACACGAGTGCCTTTTGGGTGACATGGTTCACACTATGTACATTATTTTCAGAATTATTCTACTTAAAATTTGCAGCAAGAACCACATTATAGTTGTGTATAAGTGTTATATTAGAGACTGTTGCCTTGGCATGGCAGGGTAGCTTGTATGTTTTAATGAAATGAAGGGCTAAATGTACACTATATCCTGACAACAGCAATACCAATGCTGCAAGAGGACAAGGGAAGATACCACAGAAAACAGCTTTCTGGCCCTCAAGTATGGGGTTGGGTGTAGGGTTATGTTTTTCACACGCATAGTAGTTGCAGAAGCAGCAACTAAATTGAACACTACAACTATGGAGCAAGCAACTCCTTCCCAACCACATGTGAGGGCACCATCCCTATAATTATGTTCTTTTTCTGGGGAATGAGGTGGTGCAGAGAAAGGCAATCTAATTTGCTGGGAAACTATTGTTCTTGAGTATTAGCACCCTTATTTTTTTTATTTTCTTTAAATTTAACTTTTTCGGCATAAGGTCATTTATTTAACAAAATAGATTCCATTTCAGTTTTATTCTTCATTTTGGATGTCAGCATGTGTGTACTCTGGTAACACATAGTTGATGTCAAAACATGGTAAGACCAAAGAAGTATGCTACAAGTTGCAGAAGAGTACCACAACTGGTGTTGTTACCATTCTTTGTTGTCCTCCTTGTGTTACCAGGGTACACACTTACTGACAAATGGAATCTATTTGTTTTATATATTTTTTTCTACTTTCTTCAACTTATAATGCCATTACTTTGTGCATCCATACTGAAGTCACAAACTCCTCCAGACCAATCAAAATGTGAGATTTGCACCATCTTTTGTACATATGAGAATTACAAATTGTGTGGGACAGAAAATTGTAACCATGGAATAACTTTTTCCAGACTCAGCGAATATGACCCTTTTTGTTGCTAAAAATTAAAACTACTGTTTATTATGCCCACCCCCTACCCTGAAAACATGCTTGACATGGAATCTTGCATTACCCATGTTTTCTGCGAGTGGTTCATCTTCGGGCACCTCCTCTTTAGGAGGCTCATCCTTAACCTGTCAAAAAGAATATCAAGTTATTTATATTCTTACAAGTTACCAAAAAAGACTGACTGTGTAATAAATAACCATCTCTCATTGGCACACCCCTGAGAATGAGAATTGCCTTTCACATGTACAGGTAGTAGTAATGCCTCCTAAATGGTAATATTTTAAGCCTTCCTTGGAATGACTTTGTACAGTACTACATTTTGAAATGCAAACTAAAATAATAGTGCAGCTAAGGGACCTGGCACAAGTTATAAAATTCATTTCTTGGGCTTAAATTATCAAACCAGTTGAATTATTTATAGTAATTCCAGCGTAAACAAAGCAAATAAAGGTAAAAGAAATTAAAAAATAGAATACTGTAAGTTTGAAAATGTTAAAACCTACATTTAAACCACTACTTGACTCAAAATTTTGAACCTGGCTAAACTTGAAAGAAAGGAAGTGTGCATGTTCATAACAATTTCTTATTCTTACATGTACCTGATAAATGAGGTTTTAAAATACACTGAACATAAAAGATAACACAGATAATCAAAAGGCTGGCAACCTAACCTGGTGTTTGTCTACTTCTCTTGATTTCATGGCAGTGTCATCCTTTTCCACAAGTGGACCTGGCTCAGGACTGTCGTAATTACGTGCATCTTCTTCACCATAAAAAGCTAGAATTTCACCCTGTCTTTCCGCTTCACTATCCACCTTCAAAAGAAATGATTATTTATTTATTTTCTTGGTAACCAATCATTCTGTAAGTGAAGGAATCAACCATAGACTAATTTAATTCAAGGGACACCTTACAGGTTATGTAATGATACGGTCTCTATAACTTGGGTTACAAAACCCAATAAACTTAATTATAAATTATGAAATGTAATGTACATAGATGAACCAATACACATACACTGTACCCATCTAATTATTGAAAATGTTTCATGCAATTTACTTATTGAAAAAAAAAAGCCTAAAATGATAAAAGTGCTTGGATTTTTCATTAAATCTAGCATTTCACTTTGATATACATTAATTATTTTTCACATAATAATTATGCAGGTATGCTTTTCTACAGTTACATGTTTGCTTCATGAAATAAAAATTCCCTTCATATGACCGTAAGTACTAAAACAAGGAATGACCTAAAACCACCTACAACATTCAGAATACTTTTTTAATCACTTTAGTGACAATTTGTTTTAATTTTTGCTCGTGCCATGAGCGACTTCGATAAATGCACACCGGAAATGTTGTCTTTTGTTTCGCTGGTTCCTATTCAAAGAGAAACTAACAGCCCTGAAAAATAAGTCGCAGGTCCATCAAAAATTAGAAGCGTTGAAGACCACTGTTGAAAGTTAAGTTTGTGTTCTTTCAACGCCAGTGCTACATGACTCATAAACAGAGGAAATACGTCACGCAATGGCTCAAATGACCAGGGGAAAAACATGAAGAAATTTTTTTGACAGGGGCAACGCTAAGATACCCGAGGCTTTTCGAGTAATACAGAGACTACGTTCTCGATTTTTTGAGGTCTGTCTGAGCTGGAAATTAGATGAGGTTGCATAATATAAACTTTGGCCCTTTGTTAGAGGTGTGAATTTCATTCGGGGGAAATTGGAGCATATGAAACACCAGTGAAATTACTACCGAGGAAGCATACAACAAAGAAAACAAAACAGTTTTAAAATATGTTGCCATTATTCAGGGCTATTAGTTTCTCTTTGAATAGGAACCGCGAAACAAAAGACAACATTTCCGGTGTGCATTTATAGAAGTGGGTCCTATAATTTTAGAAGGAGGCTACTATGACGTGTGGTTTCCTGTAGTACTTTATTTTTCATCATTATTATTACTACATGTACGTGTTCATGTGTATGTTGTGTTGTGTAAGGTGTTTTGAGTCAATGGATAAAATCATTGAGGATTCAATTAACAGTTTTTGATGTTAATGCTACTTTTTCTTTTTCTTTTAATAAAGAAGCTTAAACAGACCAGCAGCATCTTGGCACTCAAAAGGGGTAAAGGAGGGAAATGACTGTACTTAATTATAAATAGTAACAGCTGGGGGAAATGAAAAATTCTTCTTACACATTACTTTAATATATAGCATAGCAACTGGTCAAAAAAAAATTTCAATCTGTGTTTCTTTCCAAGACACTAAAATGATTTACTGATGGTAAACACCCATGCAGAAAGTACTTTTAATTAACAGACTTAAATAAACACACTTCAATAAAGATCATACTTGTAATATTTTGACCATATGTTTTTGATCATGAAAAAAAAAAGAGATCAAAACATGCTTAATCAATAAAAAATGTATTGTCACTAATCAAAGGTAATTCCCAAGTTTATTATTCAAACCTACAAATTAATTGTAACTCATCTGACATTTAAACTCAAAGTACAATGCCAAGACAATGTTGAATGCTCTCCATATTTGCAAAGGAAATCAGCAGTGTCATGGACACAAGCCATGCTTACATACAAGTTCTGAGATATAGCTGGTAGCTATGGGCTATAGAGAATTAATACTATAATAATAATTATCATTATCGTTATGATTATTATTATGTACCACCACTTTCATCTCACATGAACAATCAATTTACATATTTGTACATGAACTTCAGCACAGTGCACCAAACAATTATTTGACTGATTTGCATGCCATACCTGACACAGATTTTATCAATTAACATTATCACAACACCAGACATAAAGACAAACTAAAATTATGTTTTTAAGAGAGCACAGAGTTGACATACAGTACACACTGTAATTTTATTGTTGATAAGTGATTTTAACAATTTCATCTCTTCCCATGTAGGCTGGAAGCCAAATAAATTTTAATTTATTAATTTGTTGTACAGAGATTGTACTAATTTCCCTGAGCAGTTTGACCATCACCATTAAGTTTATCAATTCCTGATAACAAGGCACCATCTGACCACAGTCACAAAGTGAAAGCAATGGTTTAAAAAACATATTTTTTCAAGTGCAAAGTTGCAATTGATGTCAGTTAGGCATTACGTGGACTCCTTATTTGAACTCTTGGCCTAATTCCAGTAGTGTACAAATTGAAAGCAATTATACTGTACATGTACAGTTGTATCTTCATGCAATGTACAGGAGATAAAAAAAAACATACATGTACATGTAAAAAAACATTTGTAACAATAACAATAGTTATTAATTACCTTGCTGGTGGTTTCAGCTGGTTCTTGCCCTAATGGGGTTGTTATGTTTGTCTGCTCTGATTTTGGAGTAATCAGTGAAAACTCACTGGTTGGAGGGATTTCATCCTTTGGTTTACCATTAACATCTTCTACAGTTTTCATTTTGATTTGTAAGGGTGATTCATCATTTCCTAAAAGAGAGTGAATCACTGACTGTATAATAATAAAATTTTACAGTGTAATTATGTGTTGTAAGTTCTGTATTAATCATTCTTAAACAAGTTATAGGGTGACAGTAATCTTACAGATTATATATGCATGAAGAGTATGTTTTTTTTTTTGCATCCCAAGGACAATTAAATACAGTAATACATGTATAACCAGCAAAAAGTGTAATGGTGCACCATACATACAGTAGATGTCAGGCTCTAGCTCAGCAAATTTATTCATTTACTGGTGGAATCTTTTATAATGTCATGGGAAGTCTGAGATCTAAATTTGAAACAGATATACATAGTAGGCACCCGACTCATGGTACAGTCTACTACTGACCTGTGTTTGCTAATACTGACAACAACACATTTTCATGGCAAACTTAAGCTGACATCACCTTCATATAGAATCAGCTAGGTAAACTGTCCCAATAAAGGTTAATGGAAGATATGCTGCTCAACAGTTTTTAAATCTCCAAAACAATGGCCTGTGACAGTATATACAGGAGTTAATTCAGTAATACACACCTGTGGTTTCTGCTGAGACTTGATCCTCCTCCTAAAATTTCAGTTAAACAAAGTGAGTCATTGTAGCATGAAAAAAAGGTAATTACCGTGAAGGTAAAGTGTAGTTTGTACAGAAACATTTGAGGTTACACATGCATATACATGTATATAAATTCTAATAACTTCAATCTGTTCTTTCAGTAAATACATGTGGTATTTAAGCCCCTGCTGTTGTAAGAAAGACTTTATGTCCATGTTGTGTTATGTACTGTTTAACAAATAGAAAAGAAAAACCAACAAGGATCCTCTTTCTAATTCACAACTTAAACAGTGTATTAATTACATGTATTTTACTCCAAAAGTACTGAAATAGAAGCTGATTAAAATACAAGTTATTTTTATGAACCTTTGAGAAGTTGATATGTGATACACAATATTCTGTTCTAAACTACTTAAAATTAAAAACTAAACTACTGAAACTACACTAAACTACTGAAACCCAAAAAAAACAGATGAGTGAAAATTCACGTCAACATTCAGTTTTCTATAAAATAGCTAAGTATTTAAGAACAGAATAGTGCACTGCATAAGGACTTACAGCTGTAGCTTCTTATGGCTTAAGTATGATTACATGTTCCATGAATTCTGTTACAAATTATATTAAACCTTCAAAAAGGAGGAATTGGGTGACCAAATCTTAAATCTGTAGAGTTCTGCTCTAACAACAATATAGGCAGAATGTATTTCCACATTGCATGTGGCAGGTATCAGTTCCAAGAAAACAAGTCATGGTGGTAAACAAAATCTCATAGTACTGGATGTCAATAAAACTGCAAAACAACATCTCACTTTCAAAGTAAAAACGAAAGAGTTAACAGCCAAGAAATGAAGTGATTAAAACGACTTACCTACACTGTAACTCATAGGAGCATGAAAATTTAACAAGAATCAAGAACATTTAACAATAATAACAATTATTTCAGACAACACAAATCTGTCAGGGACTATTAGAAATAATTTCTAATTCTTCTCCTTATAACCGCAAAACAGACATTTGACAACACATCAAAATTCGCGTACCTGAAATAAGCTTTAGTTAGGAACTGAATTAATATTACAGTTTATAAGTTACATTGGAAATGAAACTGCTAGTGTGCAAGGTATTCACATTCCAATTTAAAAAAACCGTAATATAAACTTACATGTCGCTTTCAGAGTGAAAAAAAAAAACTTCACAGTTTAGAAGAACACGTTCATTAAAAGCTTGTCTTCAAAAGAAAGCTGAAGGCTTATCTCGATATTTTTACTAAGAATTATGTAAACAAATACTATTCCGTAGTCGAGTTTAACACAAAACAGCTGTCCCGAAACAATTTCTAGACAACCTCGAAATATGTTAAAAACAATTTGGATTAATTCGTGACCAAACTATGGTAATTTTCTCTAACCTTTGGCTCATTTCGAATGGTCTTTTGGGTGTTGTTTGGCTAGAAGCTTGTGTTTTCATGTCAATTTCCATTGTTCGAAAAAGGAAAAAATCTCGAAAAAGAATATGACTGAAGACCATAGAAAACCCAAGAAATTACTTAAACAATAATTGAACCAATTCCCCATCTAAAAGAATTATCAGTCTTTTACAGAACATGTCATGTTTTGCTGAAGAAATTACGACAAAATTCGAAAGAAGTACTCACTTTTAGCGTCTCAGCTGTCGCCATCGTTGAGAATTCGAACCTCGATTCCATGCTGCTCATCATGCCCAGTCCACGATTTCAAAGGATTTTTGGTTGATGACGTACAATAAAACGACAGAATTACAAATTCACTACATATTCTGATCACGAATACTCCAATTCGATTAATATTTATACCACATCTAAGTATCTAAACGATTTACATATCAACTTTCCTCTAACTTCAACTTCGCGTGACCAAAATGGCGACCGTGTTGTAGTTGATTTACGTCATTCATCCCCAGACTTCCATAACTTACATTCCATAGCGAGGCTTGGTTCCAGCCCAATATCCAAGATGGCCGTCAAAACGCCTTGAGAATTTCAACTTGATCTGGTCGCGCTCTGTTGGTGAGTCATCTGATGGTTTTACTCATACATTGCGATATTCTTCTATAAAGTTATCTTTTGCCTAGCTGTGACCCCAAATATTTTTATAAGTTAAATGGATTTAGACAGTTCCGATTTGTTCTATGCTTTTATTCTCAATGGGAGTGACGTTTCCTTTCAACCTGTAGAGCGGTTTGTATGTATGAGCTCTAGCATCAGAGACATTACATAGACATGTAGCTTGCAATATTAAAATTACTCCTTCTCTAGTAAGAGATTTACCAACAGAACACTATTGTCTTGTCTACCTACAGCTGTACATATGTTTTTTTTTTTTTCATTTCTTTCAATTCCTTCTCTTCCTACAAAAATTGTACATGTTATACTTGCCATTTTTTTCTGACACCTACTCGGTTAATTCAGCGAGCTATTTAGGTGTCCAAAACTCTACACAATTAGCATAATTATTGAAAAGTTTATTTTCCTTCTTCATGTTTTTATTTTTATGTTTTTAAAAATGCGCTGAATTGTAAATGGTATCAATACTTTGTATGACTTGACTTGACTTGACTTGACAACATGATCATACCCAAAGATTTCGGAAGATGTCTGAAGATGATCAAAGATTTTGGAAGATATTCCAAATAATTCAGAACCCACAATGCTTATCACTTAGCAAGACCTTGTCCTTAGTGTCTTTCCTTCAAAAATCATGAAAAGTATTGCCATTCGCTTGTTTTACACAGACTTTTCATTTAAGTTCACATTTTTGGAAAGTGTTCCAGTTAGGCTGTAGTAACTCACAAATTTCTTTCAACGAGGTGTGAGTTGCCATAAGATCTAAGTTTTCAACCTAAAGGCATGAGAGTTGACAGATGTGTGCCTTTTGAAACGGTATGTTTAACAGTACAACTTATTAAATTTTTAACCCAAGTCCTGAGAGTTGATTTTACAATGGACGGAGCCCCAATGAAAACCATTTCCCACAGCAAAGCATCTGAAGGAAGCTCCTCTCAGAACCGAGCTCATTCACCAAACAATGATTTATCAGAGGAAGGATATTCAGGAGATAGAGTAAGTAGTAAAGTCAAAGGAGTACACCGTAAGTAGTGAAAAGAAGCTAAAGTCAGAAAATTATGTGTATCTACATGTAGTCCACCTGACATGATTTTAATAAGTGATGCATATTAATACATGTATTTTACTTAACCTGCGATCAGGCTCTTTTTTTCCGTTTCGTTGGTAGACCTTTCCTGCGGGAAGGACGAAACGAAATATAGAGCCTGATACAAGTCTTCTACAGTGCGTCTACCGCCCACTTTTTTGATTGATTGATATTTTCCGAAATCAGCCAATTAAAATTACTTCTGTTACGTGCCACTCGCGAGTTCTTGCGCATGAAGTGCAGAGGAATGAACAAGACGCCATTTTTGTTCTGAGAACGTCGTGTTCCGCATGATTCATTGTTGTTGGGAATAATAGTGGTTTTCGTTCCAGAGGAAGCACTTTTAACAAATTTTATGAACACTGGGAAAGGTGATATGTGATTCGAAAGCCTATGTGATGATGATATCTTTGTTTTGGTTGTGAAACACAACTGATGATTCGGCTAATCGAAGGAAGGTGATTTAAGCTTACAGTTGTCTGTGTATTTACTCTATATTCTTACGTACATGTATCTCTTCAAATAACCCTACTTTATGTCTTCCCCTCGAAATACAATGGTAAAGAAACTTTGCAAAGAGTCGAGAGTGTGAGTTGTGGACAAACGGGATTTTAAGCTTTCGTAGTATTCGTACCTTTATTTTTAGTTTGAACAAATGAATAAGCACAGGCTGGTCTATTGGTCTTGATGTACTCAATTTGGGGGTTTAATTTATTAAACAAATTAAGCTTAAGTTAAGTCTTAAACTTAAATTTAATTTAGAGATCGAGAAGCCTCTACTGTGAATTAGCCAACAGTGTTTTGTTGTTGTTCCAGAGGCGAATGTACATACAAACAATAATACATAGCTTTACGGCCTTAAGCAATTTAAAACATTGACAGTGTTGCGGTAACAAAAATGGTACAATTGGTACAATACAAATTAAAAAGAACTTACGCTTACATCACCTGAGCTTACATGAACCTTTCAAAATGTTTGTACATTGAATACGAGTATTTTCTCTTGCATCCTGACATTGAAACCAATGTGTCCTTGATCTTGTATTTATCAAAGCTTGGATATGTCTTGCTTCTCATTGAATTGTTATTGAATACAAACCAGACAGTTTCCAAGTCCGTTGTCAGGCTTTCGCAAAAGGAAATGTTCAAAGTAGACGAATAAAAGAGATATCAGTGGAAACTCGTCTGGACGCTTCGTTTTTATCATTCCTCATGAAGATCATTCCGCTAATCTTTCATACATGTATGAATCCAGTATGTACCTCAAAGCAAAACTAATAAACTTTTCCCTCTCCACTAGATAAAAAGTAGACAGGCTCTACTGTTTTGTGTTTTAAAACCAACTTGAGATACACTCTTTTTTTTTAATAAGAACCAGTAAAATTTAGCTCAGGCTCGATGTTCTTATTTTTTCAGCCATTTCAGCCTCAAAATGTTCTTATTTTGTTCTTAAAATTCTGTGTTCTCTAATGGCCCCAAATGTGGTTATACCGTACTTTACAGTACTTCACTGTAGGGACCCTGACCTACAGGGTGCCTAAACCATAGATAAACATTAAACAGTTGGATTTAATAATTGTAAAGAAAATCATTAGCTTTACACTGTCGTCTGATGTTTGTTTGTTTGTTGAAAAAAAATTTCAGCCTCAGATTGTTCTTAAATTGTTCTTATTTTTCTAGCGATTTCAGCCTCAATATTCTTATTAAGTTTGTTCTTATTTAAAAAAAAGAGTGTAACTCGTTGTCCTTAATGGCGGCTCTTTCACAAGAGCCTCGCGAACACACATCTTAGTGACATCCGGTTCTTGAATCAGCCAATCAGATTTCGTCCAAATTCTGGACGAAGACACGGAGTCCTGTGAGACTTTGTGTCAGGCCCAATTGTAGCGAGCGCCAACATAAGAAGATATAAGAGCGATTGGACAATTGAGCCTGATCGCAGGTTAATTTTACTTGTATAGGTATACTCAGTCTTCCAGATAAGAGCAGGTTTTCTCTCTGGCTCCCTGACCTGTCACACTTAGTGTTGTTGTTGAGTAAGAAAATTTGGAAAGACCCCCTTAAAAATCTTCCGTGAAGGAACTAAATTATCTGTTTTTTCTTGTGCTTAATATGCATAATTATATCACTTCTGTCACCACTAGCTTATACAATGTACATTTGGTTATGTATATGTTTGAATATACAGGTGTATGTGGCAAGTATTAATTAGTAAACCAGCCTGTATTAATGATTGTTGTTTATGATTTTGTGGTGATGATCATAAAGAAGTTCATTTGGAGAGCAGTGAATACATGCTCGTAATCACATGCACTGTACCCATGATGAACTTATCCAATCAACCTTGTTTGGCTTCCAGGGTGATTCAAGCTCTCAAGGTGATCTACGACTCTTGGAGGGAGAGAAGGTTCAAGCAGTTGGTTGGTAACATTCAATTGATGCAAAATAAGTGCAATAATTTGCTTTGCAATATTTGGATAGTCATTTCATTGTAGTGTAAAACATAGGTTTAATACTGTCCAGGTGTGTATACCATCATATTTTTATTCTCATTGGGTTGTCATATACATTTTTTGATTAAAATGTTCAACCAATTTCCATCAAAGTTCTGAGGAGGCAGGATGGCCGAGTGGTTTAGGGTGCTGGATTTCATTGCAGTGACCCGGGTTCAAATTCTGCTCTGGCCACTAGCTGGTGTTGTTCTGGGTTTGTTTCTGGTTCAACTCCTCGGCAGGGTCCTCAATAGAAGGTGGCACCCAGCAATTGATTGCGCTTACTTTGGGATTTATAGTCGCTTACTTTGTGTTTAAGCTGCATTTCTTTTCTTTGTTTTGTTTCTTCTGGCTTTGCTGAAGAGCCTCCCGCTTTATCAGTGATCACCTCCTACTTAAAAATCTATTGAGAACCCTGCCTTTATCATCCTTTTAAATAACCAACTGGTCTGCCTACTACCAGTTGGGATTCTTATCTCTGTTGTTTTCATTTGTAGTATTTGTCCCTGAAAAGCCCCTCTAAGGGAGTGGTCAATTAAGTGTTAATGAAGTAATTAATTAATTAATTAATCAATCAATCAATCAATCAATTTATTTATTTATTTATTTACAGATGGTGCTATGTGTCATAGTCCTTATGGATGGCTCTCACCTCTTTAGCAGTTTTGTACTTCTTCCCTTTGATTTCTCTGACTATTTTTGTCCTCCAGCAAAAGAGGTAACATACCTGTGTCCATTCACTGGGGCAGTACGTGGTGTCCTTCAAATTACAAACTACAGACTTCACTTCAAGGCTGATGAGGTAAATATTGATTTTAGAGGATAGAGAAAAAGAGACACTTGTCTGGCTAGTTACACTACTTTATATGCTAGACTGATGGACAACTAACTTTCATCCTTCACAAATATTTATGTATAGCAAATTGCATTTCCTTAAAAAAATATGACAATTTAACGAATTTCATATGAAAAGTCACCATCATGTTACTGAGCAATAATTAGCTCTACCGTAGCGAAGGAGAACTACAAGTATATGCCCCCAAGGTTGGAAGGGGGTCTAGAACTTTGACCTCAGTTTGCAAAGTATAGAAGAACTCAACAAGATCTATTGTGTGCAGACTATTTTTAGGCGGGTAGACGGCATGCAAGTTGACCAGAAAGCCGGAACTTGTGACAGGGTTCGTACGTGCCTTGAATGTCCTTGAAGGTCCTTGAATTTCAAAATGAAAATTCAAGACCTTAAAAGTCCTTGAAAATTGCAGTCAGTGCTGGAAAGTCCTTGAAATGTGTTGCCAATTTTATCCAACAAAGCTTCACACGTGTCTGCATCAAGCATGTGATGTAGCATTATATATGCTTAATTTTGCCCTTCTTGGAGTCCTTGAAAAATGGAAAAATGTGTCCTGAAAGGCCTTGAAAAATCCTTGAATTTTTGGTTGAAAAAAGTGTAGAACCCTGTTGTGAGTGCGTTGTAGATGGTACGTGTTGATTGTATGTGTATTTATATGCCTCTTAGCCTTACAGCTAGCTGCTACCTTCAGTGTTACAATTCTGGTGTGTGCATTGACTTGCCATACATGTGCACCACAGACTGGGTTTGACCTCTTTCATATCATGAATCTTTTTCAGGACCCTCCTTTTACTGTAGAGGTACCTCTTGGGACTATTTATCGTGTGGAGAAAATTGGTGGCACCACCAGCAGAGGGGAGAATGCATATGGTTTGGAGCTGTTCTGCAAGGTTACAAAATACATGACTACTTTAAGGCAGTATAGCCACAGTAAATGTTGGGTTGCCTATGACATCTAGAAGCTCTTTTTGACATTTTCATGCATCCTGTCACAGTGAGAAGATACATGGATTCTTTGACTACCTATTTTTTTTTGTTTTGACCTATTTTGATATCACCTGTGATCTGTTACCAGATTCAGTCACACAACAAGATGTGTCTGTTCCTTAAAATGTAAAATCTGGCTGTATACATGTGGGTACAAGTACTGCAATTCCTTATTATTTTTTTAGGACATGAGAAATTTACGTTTTGCACACAAACAAGAAAATCACTCCAGAAGAGTGGTGTACGACAAGTTAATGGTAGTATCATTTTACTTATGCTTTTTTATGTTGTTGTAGTAAGTTAAATCCCCTCACCTTTTAAAAAAGTGTGTGTACGTGTATGTGTACATGTAGGTGAATGCATTACATAATGAAGTTAGTGTTATGTTTTAATTGATTTGTGTTATGATTGAAGAGTGACTTATACAGCTAATACATGTACCTCCAAGCATTTACCCACCCAAACCATCATGATACACACATCTGGGGTCTATGTGTGAACACACAAAACAAAAAGCAAACAAAGGGTTGAAAACAGGTCAGAGAATATGCGAAGGCTCACAGAGTCCTTTTTTTGTCAATGGGTCTGCAGCCAAACTGTATACTTTAATGCCATGTTCAGCTCATTAACACCACGTGTTGGGAGTTATGGAAATCTTTAGGTTTAGTGCCACTGACCCTTTGCAGAAAGACAGCATTTATGTTAGCACTGCAAAGGTTAAAGCTCCACCACTTGTCCAGTTGTGCCAAACTAATAATTTTATAAAGTTTACAAACATCTTCAGGGCTATGCTCTAGTGGCACCTGGTCGCCCCTTGGCGACTTACATTTGCCTTTTGCCTTACTATTAGAATACAAAGACAATAATATCACATATCATATACCCTTGATCCACATTTGCATGTACAGCTAATTCTGTTATGATATCAAATAAATGCAGAGCTGTCACTAATCTTTTAAGTAAGTGGGGATATACAAAATATAGCCACAGATTTGAGTTGCTGTAGTGAAGTCCACATGCTGGTTTTATATCAAAGTAACCAGGGATATACCTCAAAATAGGAGGGAAAAATCCCTGGTCCCTGGCCCTTAAGCCAGTAATGATTGACCTACAATTTTCAACTGCTTGTGTGTTTAGTTATTACATATACAGCTGTTATGTGTATGATACTATTTAAATATGGAGAAAAGTAAGTATTAAACAGTAAATGTATTGTCACTCTGATCCCTTGTTTTTTTTTTCCTGTTCAGCTGTATGCCTTTCCTGTTACAAATTCAAAGGTAAGCAACACAATATCCGCATGAACCTCAACCATTACCAACCTTAACATTGCAATTGAGTATTGCAAAATATGTGTCATTCCTCCACAGCCATCTTTTAGCAGTCCAGTAACATCGTTGAAACCAGAGTAGTTATTATTAATGATGGATGTTCAAGCCAACAGCACCCTTATGTTCAGAGTTTGTTTTTTGTCAGCCTTTCTTTGCATTTACATATAAAGAGAGATTTGAAGTCAATGGCTGGGATGTCTATGATCCAGACAAAGAGTTTCAAAGACAGGTATAGTTTTAAGAGAAGTTTAAATGACCTTTGTGTATTCTTTACTTGAAACGAAGGCTAAAATATTATTGAAATGCAAAAAAGTGATATAAATTATTAATGACACAGTTACATGTACACTTGTAAGAAAAGCGTGATCCCAAAATGCAGTTGTAAGGTAATAAAATGATGAAGTGTGTACAACCTTAAATGCTTCCGATTTAACTTCAAAGAAATGTAAACCTTTAAACGATGTTTGAAATCATTGCTCTGTAAGGCTCTTGGGACCAGCAAATAAATTCAAGTCTTCCCAGATTGGCAAGAATAACTTTTTCCTTTTTAAATTCAGAGACTTCTTGGCCTTATGTAAAAGAAATTGAGAGTGTTACACATCCTCATGAAAGAAATCCAAGACTGTGAGACCTATGAAATTTGACTCAAACTTGTACATATATTCATGGTTTATCTTTTGTGAAATGTCATTCATCACCCTTTGTGTGCTTTTTGACATTGTACTACTCTAGGTGCCGTGGATGTTACTCAAAAGGTCTATTATTGATAATAAAAATTGACAAGAATGCACAGAGAGCACTCAAATTATCAATATTTTTATGTTGGTTTCCCTTTACATTTCAGAATGTACCTAATGAGTGCTGGCAGATCACACGGATTAATGACAAATATGAGTTATGTGACACTTATCCCGGTGTGGTAAGTTTTATACAAAACAGTCAAACCTTGTCATTAAAGGAAATGTTTGAGCCAAATATCAGGGTTTTCCTTTTTAAATGAAGTGGCGGTTGAATTGAGGGGGAAATATCACACAAGAAATGATGAAATATATAATAATAATTCAATGACTTGTATTTTCCTTGAACATGTTGTACTAACCTTGTCCCAGGGCAGACGAGGGTACTGCACAGATTTCCCTGGGGACAAGTTGCCCATGTGAGGTGTACACCACTCTTTAGATGCTAGTGGTCCTCCCAGCTGAGCTGTACAGCTTAGCTTAAAATTAATAATTATGCTCTCTGTTGAGCATTCAAGGTCTAATAAGATACTTACCACACCGCTTATAAGTACATCTGTTCACTTTTTAGTTTGCAGTTCCAGCATCTGTTACAGATGAAGACTTAAAAAAGGTTGCTGTGTTTCGCAGCAGAGAAAGAATACCAGTAAGGAAGGATTCAGTTGTTAGTCAAGTCACTATAAATCTGACTGTAAATCTCTCTACAGAAGCTCAGTGGAAATTCCAAGGTGGAGGGAGGTGGCAAAAGCAGAAGATTTTAAAAGAAAATTATGGAGCTAAATTGGAATTTCTGGAGAGTGGTGGGGGGTGGGGGAGGGGGAGGTGGTGCAAACCCAAATCCTTCCATGGGGGGTATGGACTGTACTTCATTTTGTGTCTGAAAACCAGTCTTTATGCTGGATAGGAACTAATAAGGCTAAATAATGGGATCTACGAGTTAAGTGATGGCTTGCATCCTTCCCACCAACAACATTAAGCAAATTCTCTGTTAGACATTATTTGTAATCTTTTTGTTATGACAATGCCCTTACCAACCAGTTTCTTTTTGGTTGCTTGTGACATTAAGGTTCTCTCATGGCTGCACCCAAAGAACTCAGCTTCCATCACTCGAGCCAGTCAACCCAATGCAGGACTTGTAGTGAAAACCAGAAACAAGGATGATGAAAGATATTTCCAGGTACCATACTATTTGTGGTCTGTGGGTGTTGCCTCCTTTATGCTTGTAGCTCATCACTTTTTCATAGTCTGTGGCAACAATGTAAGGTGGTCAACATCTTGGGCTACTTTCATTTCTGGGAAGGTTTTGATCAAATAAAAATTCTTTCAGTTTTTTTTTTCACATGTAAAAAGATGGAAACAATATCTGGCTGATGAGAATCTACATGTTCAAGCAAAAAGCAAACAAATAGGGAGTCACCCCTATTAATACATTTTGTTTTGAAGCAAATTGATGTGTTTGCAATAAAAACCCTGAGTAGCCTGAGTCTGTCCATAAACAGCTGATTGCTGGTTTTCCCTTGGGCATAAACAACCTCTGCTAAATGTTGATGTAACACATTTTCCTTTCAATATTTTTTATTCAGGCCATTTTGGATGCCAATGCAAGAGGTCATAAGCTTTTGATCATGGATGCAAGACCTAAGATAAATGCTCTGGCTAATCAGGTACGGGAAGTTAAGTTTTTTCTTTTGGAATTCATGTATTATGTGAACCTACAGTGTATGTTGTGGTTCAAACCTTTCTTTGGTTGAAACATTTTTAAGCCAGTTTAATTTTTGTTTTCATTTGTGGTAACTAGATGATGGTAATGGCCCTGAGACAAAGGAAAATCAAAATTAAACTGGTTTGAAAATATTTAAACCAATGAACAATTAGAACCTGAATTCTGTAAGTAAAACGTAATGGCGTTTGATCAAAGACTTCTCTGATTTCTGTAACACGATTTGGCTGCCAATGTAGAAGCTCATAAAGGAGTAAAGAAGGAAATTCAGGTTTCCATGTGACAACCAACTGTCATACTCACTGGCTGTTTTGCTTTTCCCTTGTCCATCCTGTAAAAAATGGGGACTGCTTAAAATTTGTCTACAATTTGTATCGTTGATGTAGCACCAAGGAGTTCACAAGCAGCTGTCAGAGAAATGAATGATTTCGGGCCAGGGATTAAACCATGGCCGTGTGGTTTAGGGATTTTAATTCGGTGGCCTAAGTCCAAATCCCATTCTGCCCACTGGCTGTTGTTGTTCTGGTTAAGTGCCGGGTTCAGTTCCTCGTTCATCCTTGTAAAGTAAAGTAAAGTGAAGTGAAGTGAAGTGAAGTGAAGTGAAGTGAAGTGAAGTGAAGTGAAGTGAAGTGAAGTGAAGTGAAGTGAAGTGAAGTGAAGTGAAGTGAAGTGAAGTGAAGTGAAGTGAAGTGAAGTGAAGTGAAGTGAAGTGAAGTGAAGTGAAGTGAAGTGAAGTGAAGTGAAGTGAAGTGAAGTGAAGTGAAGTGAAGTGAAGTGAAGTGAAGTGAAGTGAAGTGAAGTGAAGTGAAGTGAAGTGAAGTGAAGTGAAGTGAAGTGAAGTGAAGTGAAGTGAAGTGAAGTGAAGTGAAGTGAAGTGAAGTGAAGTGAAGTGAAGTGAAGTGAAGTGAAGTGAAGTGAAGTGAAGTGAAGTGAAGTGAAGTGAAGTGAAGTGAAGTGAAGTGAAGTGAAGTGAAGTGAAGTGAAGTGAAGTGAAGTGAAGTGAAGTGAAGTGAAGTGAAGTGAAGTGAAGTGAAGTGAAGTGAAGTGAAGTGAAGTGAAGTGAAGTGAAGTGAAGTGAAGTGAAGTGAAGTGAAGTGAAGTGAAGTGAAGTGAAGTGAAGTGAAGTGAAGTGAAGTGAAGTGAAGTGAAGTGAAGTGAAGTGAAGTGAAGTGAAGTGAAGTGAAGTGAAGTGAAGTGAAGTGAAGTGAAGTGAAGTGAAGTGAAGTGAAGTGAAGTGAAGTGAAGTGAAGTGAAGTGAAGTGAAGTGAAGTGAAGTGAAGTGAAGTGAAGTGAAGTGAAGTGAAGTGAAGTGAAGTGAAGTGAAGTGAAGTATTTATTATTATTATTGTTGTTATTATAATAATAATAATAATTATTATTATTATTATTATTATTATTATTATTAATAATTTCAGGCCAAAGGAGGTGGTTATGAGGTACAGGAGAACTATCAAAACACAGAGCTTGTTTTCTTGGACATTGCAAACATTCATGTCATGAGGGAAAGGTACAGAGCACAATCAAGTTTTCCTTCTTTTTTTTTTTCTCTTCAGTACTGGCACTACCGTCATTTTCATCTAAGTGTGAACACGTGACAGAAAAACATGGTCTAATTGGGTGCAAACGTGACATGCTTGGTAGTCAAACCTTCGAAGTTTTACACCCGTTAAACAAACGTTCACGCCAAAGTTTGAAAGTACTCGAATTTGTTGGCATGTTTTCGATTAACAAATACGGCTGCAATTTTGTTCTGTCTAAGGATTTGAGAAATGAGGTGATCCAGATGGGTGACCACGCTTCCAGTAAGTAAAATATGTTGAAGGTTTCGTATTCATCGTTCAACTTTACACAAGGATAATCAGTCTATATCCTTCTGAACTTCCACTTCTAAGCTTTGGAAATCCTCTTCGCGCCGATACTTCATTGTTACAGTTCATGAGAACCAAGTTTTACGAAAAGCGGAAGCCTACTTGAACAGGTCTACATGTTTGGCTACCAAGCATGTCACGTTTGCACCTAATTAGAACAAGTTTTTCTGTCACGTGTCGACACTAAGATGAAAATGACGGTGTTGAGTTTGTGGACAAATTCCCAAAATAAGAGCTAATGAGAAGAACCTGTAGTAGACGAATCATGTTTAATAGATATCTTTGAATGTTACCTCTGCAGCCTGCGTAAACTGAAAGATATCTGTTTTCCAACCATTGATGATGTTCGCTGGCTCACAAACCTGGAGGGAACACATTGGCTAGAGCACATCAAGGTGAAATCACATCAGTTTTAATAACAGTTAAATTACTTGTAATTCTTTTACAGCTTACTAGCCAACTCCTGCCAAAAGAAAAAGTCAACGCAAATGCTGTGATTTTTCAGAGCTTTTAGATGATGATAGACTTATATCCTAGGTTACCATGGTTACCTGCCGAGTTGCAGGTGGCTTGCCTGCATTGACTCCACCCTTTCCAACAAACAACTAAGTTGCACTTTACTGCGGACACATTTTGTGTATTACTTATATGGAGCAGTATTTCAGGTCATTCTTGCTGGTGCAGTGAAGATAGCCGATGCTGTGGACAGGTGTCGAACCTCAGTTGTTGTGCATTGTAGTGATGGTTGGGATCGGACATCACAGGTGGGCATACATGACACATTTACCTTGATCTGTACGAGTTATGCATGTTGAGCAAGTCTATTTCCAAGATATGTAATGTATACAACCTTTGTGGCTAAGTTTTGTTTCGTTTTGTTTCTTTTCCCTATTTTTCCTGCACGAAAGTTAAACATCGTTGAATAATGCTAAAGCTATTATAACAGTCCATGAAAAATTCCAGATATAAGTTTTCCTCCCTAAAGTAATGATGTCCACATAAAACCAATAGTTTTCGAACTCGGGAGGAACAGTCGGGTGGGTAGCCAATGGACATGCGGGCCTGCGCTTTGTGAGGACAGCCATCAGACGCTAGAATGTGAAAAACAAACAAGACATATTTCACGTTTTCTTTTCCTCTCTCTCTCTCTCTCTCTCCTCAGCTTACCGCACTGGCTATGCTCTTGTTGGATCCTTACCACCGAACCATTGAAGGCTTTGAGGTGATTATCAACTTTATAATGATGCTCTTTTTCTGATTTATTTCTATCTGTTTTTTTTTTAATTGTAATTTCTTTCGTTGCTTTCTCAGGTTCTTATCGAGAAGGAATGGATCAGTTTTGGGCACAAGTTTCAGCAGGTAAAGATTGACTGGAATTAAAACGTTTAAGTCGGCTTTGAATAAGTATTTATGAAGACAAACGGCTTTAATCGAACTTCATGCGCCGTCAGTATTCGCCTGTTTGGCAAAAAAGAGCGCAAAAAGTAAAAACTGTCCTTTATGTCGTTAAAACGTCTTAATTCCTACTCCGACATCAACGGGCCATTTTTGGAAACTTTACTCCTTCCGCTTGCCGAAAGTTGAGAGAACAGGTTTTGTAGACAAACAAAGCAAAACATTCAGCTGTGGTCGTTGGATGTCGACGCTTTTGTCATCGAGTGGGAGATGTTTACAGAAACCGTATGAAAAACATTTGCCCTATGTTATAATTCATTCTGGCTTATTTTCAAGTCACATTCATGTTTTGCCATTACAGCGGTATGGGCACGGCGACAAGAATCATGCGGATGACCAGCGCTCGCCAGTTTTCCTTCAGTTTATGGACTGTGTGTGGCAAGTCACTAAACAGGTTTGTTTCTGCCTCTCCTTGATTTTATTTTTCCTTAGAATAATAGTTCCTGTTACATGCATCTGCCATTATGGGAAACAGGTATGGCTGAAAAAAAATTGCCCTTAGCTGATAGAGGTGGGAAATGTGCCATCTTATCGTTCATACTGTGATGTAGTTGAAAATAATGATACTCGTGAGATAATTATGGTGATGATATAACCGATGCTAACTCCTTAGCGTCGGACCAAGATTACTTTCAGAACTGGATAGGAGAACTCGAGCCTTAAACTGTTGTCCTTCAATATTTTTTGTTACAGTTTCCATGCGCGTTCGAGTTTAATGAGAATTTCTTGATTACGGTGTTGGATCATCTTACCAGGTATGTTGCCCAAATACATGAAGGGTCACTAAGTAAACTTGATTGTAGTGTTATCGGTATATCAAGGGTACGTTAAAGCCACAGTTGGAGCAACAAATGCTGGACCGTGGACCTACCGTTAGCTCTGGTATCGCTAATCGCTGTTTAATACCCACGGATAGAGGAGGCCCCAGTTCATGGAACAAACAGGCGGCAACCGTTGCAATTGTATTTACGGTATCTGTCAAAGATAGCGCTAACCTGAAATTTTGTTTTAGCTACATGTGAATGCTGTAACTTATGAAGCTTTGTTTTGTCTTTTCCAGTTGCTTGTTTGGCACTTTCCTGTACAACTCTGAGCTTCAAAGAGTCAAAGAGGTAACGTTCTCAGTGATCTGATAATTACATAGTAGGTTTGAGAATCTGGGAATGCATTTTTTTACACATGTTTTTCTGTTATTGATTTACAGGAAGTAAGAACGAAGACTGTTTCTCTTTGGTCCTACATCAACACTCGTGTAAGTTTATTTTTTGGTGTTGTGGGTTTTGCGATTTGTACGTAAAGTTGGTGCGGGTATGCATTGGGAGGTGTAGAAGAACTGGAACATTTAATTAATAAAGACTTAAACTGAAAACTAGATGAAGAACTTCATTCGTGGAAGCAGGTAAGTTAAGGGAAGCAAACCCACCCACCCTCTCCCCTGATGCCCTGCCACCACTGAAAGATCTGTGATCTGGCTGATAATCAGTCGGTTTCCGACTACTTAATCGGCTCCACTTATCAAGTTCCTTTATTTCTAGATGATAGCCGATCTTCCGAAAGTAGTGAACAACAGCTGTGTTTGCGGGGATGTTTTTTTTTTCTTGTTAACTTATTTCACTGTATTGTGCATTGCAGATCATGGAGTTCAGGAATCCTCTCTATGCTCCGCATCTTCATCAGCATGTAAGCACACGAAATTGTCTTTATACCTGTGAATTTCGAAGCTTAAAGGGCTTTATCTATGATCAAGGCTCTCTTCCTTACAATCCAAACTACGATTAGCTTAAAAATGACTATATAATATTCTCAACGGTTCTTTTTGAACTTGTTTTTTATTTATTTTTGTACGTTATCTTTACTTATGGTTTTTACCAGGTGTTGTTTCCAGTCGCTAGTATGAGAAGACTGGATTTGTGGACTCGTTATTACATTCGCTGGAATCCGACCATGCAGCCTCAGGTGCGTGTTTTCTTGTCCGCAAGTTTTCCATACATCTTTTTTTTTTGTTTTGTTTTGACGTTTCGATTGATTCTACGTTTTGACAGAGTTTTAATTGTTCAAATATTTAAACATTTATGTGACAATCAATATGTGCGTAGTTAGTAAGTAATAAATAATAAATCCTTTTGATAAAATATTTCACATGAATACAAAGTAACTCGTTGGACTTGGCCGGAAATAGCTTAAAACTGGGAGTTTTTATTAACATGTCTGTAACCGCCGGACTTCTAATTCACGCAATAAAAAACCCTTTTCACTTTGTCGTGGAACTGTCACTCACGAAGCGAAGAAGGTTTTAACTGAAAACATACAAACAAAGATAACTTACAAAATGTACAAACTATAAGGGAAACAAACCGATAAACCGATCGAAAATACAGTACACAAATACAGTACACTTACATTGTTGTGGCGCGTTTAGAGGAAACTGACAGACTGCCAGTGACTTGAAGAGCGGAAAACTACCGAAAGTTAACATGCAAATATGGACCTAAAATTCCCGCGCAAACGGGCCCAGGGGAAAACTAATTGAGGCCACTAAAAATAAATAAGGTGTTAGATCCAACAATGTCCATTCAAGTAGATGGCCGGGATAACAACATTTGCAAACTCGATGGCGTGAAGCTACAGTACAGTTTGCATATCCGTGGAGCTTTGGTTATTTTGTTACACAGTTTGCTTGTTTGCCTGTTTTATAAGTGGAGTGCCAGTCAGCCGGTGAATAAAAGTGAAAGTGAGTGTTTTGTTGTTCACTTGCAGGAGTCAGAGGAACAGAGAAGCCGAGAGCTCCATTTCCTCTGTGAGCAGGTATGAAAACATTGATTTTGATCCAATTTGATTTGTCGCCAGTGAACATGATGTACCTAGTTGCCCTCCTGTTAGCAATACCGTTTTTTTATCGAAGCAGTACCATTTTCCCTTTCAAACTTGGTTAATTACGTGTTGTGAGTAATTCGCTTCACTGTCTTTTGTGATTGGGTCAAAGAAGTCCACAAGCCAGTTTATCGACCAGTCATAAGACAAACCAAAATCAGTGGTGACGTCCCCGCGCGCTTTTTTCCGCATTTGATTTTATTTACAGTGCAACGTGTATTTGATCCGTGTTTTGATTGGGCGATTGTGCTGTTTGTTTCTGGAGGTGGTTTGTAACACTCCGCTTAAAAGGGCTGGCACTTTTCCCCCCTCGGTGGTATCTCCGATTACTTTGCTTGGGAATTCATAGAGATTTATGCGAATAATGATATTTCAGGAAAGGACTTCTTCGAGGGTGAATGTATGACTTCGGTCAGCACGTCCGAGTGAGTCGGTCCAGGTCTATACATTCTTGTGTGCTATATTTCCTGTAATATCTGTTCGTTTGTCTTTTTTTTTTTTTTTTTGTAATGTGCTTCTTACCTCCTGTACAATTTTTATCTTTAAGCTCCGCCAAAAGTGCGAGGAACTCGAACGAGAGATTTTAGCTCGAACGTCAGTAGAGGTACCCTCCACTCCTGATGCCATGTCTGTCAATAGCAACCAATCACAGCAGTGGGCCCAGTCTTCGGCCGTGTGAGTTGACTTAATGCGGTCCTGGAACTCTGAGAGCTTCTCTTGAAATCGTTCACAATTATAACAGGGTGCATGCACTGGGTATGCAAGGAATTCCAGAGCAGATTTATATTTAAATACAGAGCTATACTGAAGTCTTGATTATAAATGAGAAACAACTCATCTAACAAGTGATATTGAGAAGGGAATTTGTTGTAAGAAGCGACGTTAAACCGCAAGGCAATAGTCATAAACCTCTTCTGCATGTCGTAAAAGTCTTGTAACACTCAATTCTTTTCTACCCTCTTACTAGTTTAATTCTAGTACGTATGTCATAGAGTGGAGTCCCAAACCCGGAAACAGCTCAGTTTTTGCTGTCTTGCTGTACTTCCAGATGTCAGAAGAAAGACCAGCATGTTTTATTTAGAGTTTTTAATATTTCGTTATTCCCTCCTCCGAACAAGGAAGCCGACGTGAGTCGGCTGAGCGCTGACTAGAGGATAAAACAGCCAAGATGCCACCTTATTTTATAAATGCTTTATTTACGTTTCGTTTCTGCTGTTTTATGTCTTAGTGCATGGCAAAAGTCTTACAATCATCTTATTGTTTAAGTCCAACAACATTGAGCAGATGTTGCTTTTTTTCGCGGCAGTTTTGCTCGCTTTACTTTGTTGCGCCGTGGGAAACCGTCGCTGATTTTCATAAGAGAGGGAAAACAATGAAGTGATTAAAAAATTATGTGCCGAGTAGAAGTACAGTCAGAGGCCTATAGTGAAAGCCCTCCATAAGCTGACGTGGGTCCGTTTGTCGGTTTTCAGTTTTTAAAGAAAATTATCCCAGTGTGAGTATTGCAAAGATCTGAACGTTTTATCATATCAAATTCTGAGAAACGCACGTTATGGCTGATAGTTCCTTGTGTCAAAAGGGTGCTTAAAAGCTGACTCTACAGTGGCGCTAAGATCTTTTACTAAAAAAGATTCTTTAATCTGGAAGAAGTATTAGTTAGTTTTAAAGGAGCTTATGTAGTCTTCTATTGTAGTTTGTTATAGCTGTAAGCTTTTGTTCCTTAATTAAAGCGAAAAGTCCTTTTAGTTTTATATGGCAACAAGCCATAGTTATCTTTCAAAAACCATTAATTTGCTTTACATTTCTTTGCTTTGCAAACTACGTGAAAAAAACTGGTTGCATTTTTTGGATGAGTCCACACTGTTGACACTAAGAATTGAATAAGTTTTAAATGAAAACAATAAAACCCCTAAGCATGTACTGCTACTGCTCCTTTGTTCAGTTTTACTCGGTCTTCCTGTGGAAGGGGTAATGCCCACTACCACGTGGTCATGGTGCCCAATGAGTGGCTTTCAGCTTACTTAGACACGTTAATTTGTCACCCTAAGCCACATCCCACACGTTTTTACTTTTTCATTGCTTGTTTTATTCGTGTGGGTACTTGAGCCCGGGTGTTAGCGATGTCGTGCTGATGATGCCTAACAAGGCTGAAACAGCTACCCATGGCTGCTAATGCTCAGGCTCAAACTTTATTTGGTAGATTTAAGCGGGAATAC
>OX419341.1:29276899-29531899 GCA_948470475.1 Galaxea fascicularis | reverse complement strand
CTTGCAGGCACTCACCCCTCACACTTGCAGGCACTCACCCCTCACACTTGCAGGCACTCACCCCTCACACTTGCAGGCACTCACCCCTCACACTTGCAGGCACTCACCCCTCACACTTGCAGGCACTCACCCCTCACACTTGCAGGCACTCACCCCTCACACTTGCAGGCACTCACCCCTCACACTTGCAGGCACTCACCCCTCACACTTGCAGGCACTCACCCCTCACACTTGCAGGCACTCACCCCTCACACTTGCAGGCACTCACCCCTCACACTTGCAGGCACTCACCCCTCACACTTGCAGGCACTCACCCCTCACACTTGCAGGCACTCACCCCTCACACTTGCAGGCACTCACCCCTCACACTTGCAGGCACTCACCCCTCACACTTGCAGGCACTCACCCCTCACACTTGCAGGCACTCACCCCTCACACTTGCAGGCACTCACCCCTCACACTTGCAGGCACTCACCCCTCACACTTGCAGGCACTCACCCCTCACACTTGCAGGCACTCACCCCTCACACTTGCAGGCACTCACCCCTCACACTTGCAGGCACTCACCCCTCACACTTGCAGGCACTCACCCCTCACACTTGCAGGCACTCACCCCTCACACTTGCAGGCACTCACCCCTCACACTTGCAGGCACTCACCCCTCACACTTGCAGGCACTCACCCCTCACACTTGCAGGCACTCACCCCTCACACTTGCAGGCACTCACCCCTCACACTTGCAGGCACTCACCCCTCACACTTGCAGGCACTCACCCCTCACACTTGCAGGCACTCACCCCTCACACTTGCAGGCACTCACCCCTCACACTTGCAGGCACTCACCCCTCACACTTGCAGGCACTCACCCCTCACACTTGCAGGCACTCACCCCTCACACTTGCAGGCACTCACCCCTCACACTTGCAGGCACTCACCCCTCACACTTGCAGGCACTCACCCCTCACACTTGCAGGCACTCACCCCTCACACTTGCAGGCACTCACCCCTCACACTTGCAGGCACTCACCCCTCACACTTGCAGGCACTCACCCCTCACACTTGCAGGCACTCACCCCTCACACTTGCAGGCACTCACCCCTCACACTTGCAGGCACTCACCCCTCACACTTGCAGGCACTCACCCCTCACACTTGCAGGCACTCACCCCTCACACTTGCAGGCACTCACCCCTCACACTTGCAGGCACTCACCCCTCACACTTGCAGGCACTCACCCCTCACACTTGCAGGCACTCACCCCTCACACTTGCAGGCACTCACCCCTCACACTTGCAGGCACTCACCCCTCACACTTGCAGGCACTCACCCCTCACACTTGCAGGCACTCACCCCTCACACTTGCAGGCACTCACCCCTCACACTTGCAGGCACTCACCCCTCACACTTGCAGGCACTCACCCCTCACACTTGCAGGCACTCACCCCTCACACTTGCAGGCACTCACCCCTCACACTTGCAGGCACTCACCCCTCACACTTGCAGGCACTCACCCCTCACACTTGCAGGCACTCACCCCTCACACTTGCAGGCACTCACCCCTCACACTTGCAGGCACTCACCCCTCACACTTGCAGGCACTCACCCCTCACACTTGCAGGCACTCACCCCTCACACTTGCAGGCACTCACCCCTCACACTTGCAGGCACTCACCCCTCACACTTGCAGGCACTCACCCCTCACACTTGCAGGCACTCACCCCTCACACTTGCAGGCACTCACCCCTCACACTTGCAGGCACTCACCCCTCACACTTGCAGGCACTCACCCCTCACACTTGCAGGCACTCACCCCTCACACTTGCAGGCACTCACCCCTCACACTTGCAGGCACTCACCCCTCACACTTGCAGGCACTCACCCCTCACACTTGCAGGCACTCACCCCTCACACTTGCAGGCACTCACCCCTCACACTTGCAGGCACTCACCCCTCACACTTGCAGGCACTCACCCCTCACACTTGCAGGCACTCACCCCTCACACTTGCAGGCACTCACCCCTCACACTTGCAGGCACTCACCCCTCACACTTGCAGGCACTCACCCCTCACACTTGCAGGCACTCACCCCTCACACTTGCAGGCACTCACCCCTCACACTTGCAGGCACTCACCCCTCACACTTGCAGGCACTCACCCCTCACACTTGCAGGCACTCACCCCTCACACTTGCAGGCACTCACCCCTCACACTTGCAGGCACTCACCCCTCACACTTGCAGGCACTCACCCCTCACACTTGCAGGCACTCACCCCTCACACTTGCAGGCACTCACCCCTCACACTTGCAGGCACTCACCCCTCACACTTGCAGGCACTCACCCCTCACACTTGCAGGCACTCACCCCTCACACTTGCAGGCACTCACCCCTCACACTTGCAGGCACTCACCCCTCACACTTGCAGGCACTCACCCCTCACACTTGCAGGCACTCACCCCTCACACTTGCAGGCACTCACCCCTCACACTTGCAGGCACTCACCCCTCACACTTGCAGGCACTCACCCCTCACACTTGCAGGCACTCACCCCTCACACTTGCAGGCACTCACCCCTCACACTTGCAGGCACTCACCCCTCACACTTGCAGGCACTCACCCCTCACACTTGCAGGCACTCACCCCTCACACTTGCAGGCACTCACCCCTCACACTTGCAGGCACTCACCCCTCACACTTGCAGGCACTCACCCCTCACACTTGCAGGCACTCACCCCTCACACTTGCAGGCACTCACCCCTCACACTTGCAGGCACTCACCCCTCACACTTGCAGGCACTCACCCCTCACACTTGCAGGCACTCACCCCTCACACTTGCAGGCACTCACCCCTCACACTTGCAGGCACTCACCCCTCACACTTGCAGGCACTCACCCCTCACACTTGCAGGCACTCACCCCTCACACTTGCAGGCACTCACCCCTCACACTTGCAGGCACTCACCCCTCACACTTGCAGGCACTCACCCCTCACACTTGCAGGCACTCACCCCTCACACTTGCAGGCACTCACCCCTCACACTTGCAGGCACTCACCCCTCACACTTGCAGGCACTCACCCCTCACACTTGCAGGCACTCACCCCTCACACTTGCAGGCACTCACCCCTCACACTTGCAGGCACTCACCCCTCACACTTGCAGGCACTCACCCCTCACACTTGCAGGCACTCACCCCTCACACTTGCAGGCACTCACCCCTCACACTTGCAGGCACTCACCCCTCACACTTGCAGGCACTCACCCCTCACACTTGCAGGCACTCACCCCTCACACTTGCAGGCACTCACCCCTCACACTTGCAGGCACTCACCCCTCACACTTGCAGGCACTCACCCCTCACACTTGCAGGCACTCACCCCTCACACTTGCAGGCACTCACCCCTCACACTTGCAGGCACTCACCCCTCACACTTGCAGGCACTCACCCCTCACACTTGCAGGCACTCACCCCTCACACTTGCAGGCACTCACCCCTCACACTTGCAGGCACTCACCCCTCACACTTGCAGGCACTCACCCCTCACACTTGCAGGCACTCACCCCTCACACTTGCAGGCACTCACCCCTCACACTTGCAGGCACTCACCCCTCACACTTGCAGGCACTCACCCCTCACACTTGCAGGCACTCACCCCTCACACTTGCAGGCACTCACCCCTCACACTTGCAGGCACTCACCCCTCACACTTGCAGGCACTCACCCCTCACACTTGCAGGCACTCACCCCTCACACTTGCAGGCACTCACCCCTCACACTTGCAGGCACTCACCCCTCACACTTGCAGGCACTCACCCCTCACACTTGCAGGCACTCACCCCTCACACTTGCAGGCACTCACCCCTCACACTTGCAGGCACTCACCCCTCACACTTGCAGGCACTCACCCCTCACACTTGCAGGCACTCACCCCTCACACTTGCAGGCACTCACCCCTCACACTTGCAGGCACTCACCCCTCACACTTGCAGGCACTCACCCCTCACACTTGCAGGCACTCACCCCTCACACTTGCAGGCACTCACCCCTCACACTTGCAGGCACTCACCCCTCACACTTGCAGGCACTCACCCCTCACACTTGCAGGCACTCACCCCTCACACTTGCAGGCACTCACCCCTCACACTTGCAGGCACTCACCCCTCACACTTGCAGGCACTCACCCCTCACACTTGCAGGCACTCACCCCTCACACTTGCAGGCACTCACCCCTCACACTTGCAGGCACTCACCCCTCACACTTGCAGGCACTCACCCCTCACACTTGCAGGCACTCACCCCTCACACTTGCAGGCACTCACCCCTCACACTTGCAGGCACTCACCCCTCACACTTGCAGGCACTCACCCCTCACACTTGCAGGCACTCACCCCTCACACTTGCAGGCACTCACCCCTCACACTTGCAGGCACTCACCCCTCACACTTGCAGGCACTCACCCCTCACACTTGCAGGCACTCACCCCTCACACTTGCAGGCACTCACCCCTCACACTTGCAGGCACTCACCCCTCACACTTGCAGGCACTCACCCCTCACACTTGCAGGCACTCACCCCTCACACTTGCAGGCACTCACCCCTCACACTTGCAGGCACTCACCCCTCACACTTGCAGGCACTCACCCCTCACACTTGCAGGCACTCACCCCTCACACTTGCAGGCACTCACCCCTCACACTTGCAGGCACTCACCCCTCACACTTGCAGGCACTCACCCCTCACACTTGCAGGCACTCACCCCTCACACTTGCAGGCACTCACCCCTCACACTTGCAGGCACTCACCCCTCACACTTGCAGGCACTCACCCCTCACACTTGCAGGCACTCACCCCTCACACTTGCAGGCACTCACCCCTCACACTTGCAGGCACTCACCCCTCACACTTGCAGGCACTCACCCCTCACACTTGCAGGCACTCACCCCTCACACTTGCAGGCACTCACCCCTCACACTTGCAGGCACTCACCCCTCACACTTGCAGGCACTCACCCCTCACACTTGCAGGCACTCACCCCTCACACTTGCAGGCACTCACCCCTCACACTTGCAGGCACTCACCCCTCACACTTGCAGGCACTCACCCCTCACACTTGCAGGCACTCACCCCTCACACTTGCAGGCACTCACCCCTCACACTTGCAGGCACTCACCCCTCACACTTGCAGGCACTCACCCCTCACACTTGCAGGCACTCACCCCTCACACTTGCAGGCACTCACCCCTCACACTTGCAGGCACTCACCCCTCACACTTGCAGGCACTCACCCCTCACACTTGCAGGCACTCACCCCTCACACTTGCAGGCACTCACCCCTCACACTTGCAGGCACTCACCCCTCACACTTGCAGGCACTCACCCCTCACACTTGCAGGCACTCACCCCTCACACTTGCAGGCACTCACCCCTCACACTTGCAGGCACTCACCCCTCACACTTGCAGGCACTCACCCCTCACACTTGCAGGCACTCACCCCTCACACTTGCAGGCACTCACCCCTCACACTTGCAGGCACTCACCCCTCACACTTGCAGGCACTCACCCCTCACACTTGCAGGCACTCACCCCTCACACTTGCAGGCACTCTGGGTAAATAGGAGACAAAGTTTGATATTGGAGTTTTTACCGTTTTACTCAAGACATTTTAGTGTTAAAAGTTCTCCGTGATTTGTTTTATTTAATTTATTAAGGAATGATAAGGGAAGGTATTTTGGTTTTGACGACTGATGATTATCCTGAGTGGTATAATCCGGTTGTTCGTCTATTAGGTGGTAGTTGGGGGTATTTGATCGATTTTCCGACTGAGGCGGTGAATCTTGAACTTTACAAGGCAGGACCGTGTTTGCAGTGGAGATGTCGGTTTTCTGGCGGAAGGTTTTTTTTAAGTGATTGTTATACCTGAAAATAGAAAATGAGGTTTTAGTGAAATGTAGGTTTCGCTTTGACAACTTGTTAGTTTTTGGGGCAAGTTTTATATACTGGAAGTTTGTCTTCCACTGCAAAAAGAGCTTCAAGAACTGTATTACTATCAGAGGTAGTCTTGTTTGAATAGAAATGACAATTTAAAAAGGTATATAGTTATGAAAAAAGTTTGGCACACCATATTACGGGACGAGTATGTGCCTTTGTAAAATCATCATACACTGTTGTGCATCTAAACGGAGCTGGGAATGAATAATAGAATAATACCTTTCAAGAGCAACTTTATAAAGAGAAGTTTTTTTAGGAAATGGGAAGCAGAATAAGAGAGCTTTCTTAAATATACTCAAGGAAAGAGTGCTCCATACATCAATGATTTGTTAAAACGTTCAGTGCGACTAGCAAAAAATAGTAAAACTTTTAAGATGTTTTAATGGATAAGTCATTCTCTAAGAGACTTGTACAGAGATTGTTTACAATCTTGTAATGAAGTGTCACTTTATGAAGAGCCCTTGGCAATCTCAATTCTTCCCAACCAAGTTCAAGGGGAAGGTGATGCTTACTAGTTCCTTTAATGGCCCCGGTAACAATTTTAGCAGCTCATATTTTACATGTTCGAGGAGATTACATTCGGTTTCGGTACGCCCGCCCAAACCACAACCGCATAGTCCATTACGGGGCGAACGAGAGATTTATAAAGGTCCCTTGAGAGTGTTTCTACTAAGTTTGAATTTTAAACCCTTAAACATATATTCGCTCTCCTGCGAGCTCTCTCTTAAACATTAAAAGTATGCGGTTTCCAAGATAAATTGCTAGCCGAGTCGGTGGGGTCATCAAGAACATCGAAAAGTGAGGTATTAGTATATAAAAGACAATCGGACTGGACGTTATCGGCAATATCATTAATACAAATTAGAAAAAGTAAAGACCCAAGCAGAGCCTTCAGGCAAACCGGAGTTTGTACCAACCCAGTCTGAGGACTGGCCGTCAATAACAACGCGTTGTTTTACGATCAGAAAGATGACTGCAAAACCAGCTCAGCAAGGGGTCACGAACCCCAATCGCGTCAAGTTTGTATAAAAGACCCATATGCCACATGCACACAATTCTTAACCTCCTTTCCTTGTTCAAAAGGTGCATAAATTCTATGCATCAGGTAGACAAGCTGATTTACAATTGAATCGCCAGGGCGAAAACCATACTGTAAAGGACTGAGAAAACCAATCTCTAACAAAAAAAATATAGTCTGATAAAGTCAACTTTTTCAGCTATTTTGGAAAATGAATGAAGCAGAGAAACAGGACGATAATTCGATTTAGACTGGCGGTAATCTGTCTTGAAAATTGTCTAGTGACATTGCAGAGTCATAAAAAATTAAAAAATCTATGGAGAATGTTAAAGCAACTGTATGTAAGAGAAATAGCAGTTTTGTTTGTCCTTTATTCAGTTCATGAAGCTCTTGCATATAACTCAGACAAGTATTCAACCTTGTGAATTGGTAGATCCGGTAACTTTCAAGAATTGTGTAATTTTCAAATATGATTCTCTTTTTATTTCGTTTTTCCTTTAACTAGCAACGTGAAAACTCTTTCTTCTTGAGAGATTCATTCTTTATCAAACGTACGGTTTATACAATAACAGTCGTTTCATTTTCCTACAGCATCAAAGTGCGCTTGCTAGTACTAGTTCGTCTATAGCACTGAATTGTGTTTTGAATCCTTCTCATGAAATTATTTCACTTCAGGATGGCAATCAAAGCTGATTGGCTTCAGCGGTGTCAGCCATTGGTTTATTTCGATCCGTCGGCAAACCTTTGTCGCATCGTTTAACAACCTAAATACTCCATTGAACTTCAAACTGCAACCACACACTCAGTGATGTTAACATGGAGAAGCGTTGACGTCCACCACAGGGCTATTACAAGAGCCTTGACTATAGCGTCGTAAAAAGAGCTCCAGGTCAAAATCATTTGGGATCGCGGTGTTATCCATCATCATCGGTTTTTCGAAATTTTCCGAACTTAAAGGCAAGCAACAGTATTGATCACTATTCAAACTTCGCGCGTGGAAAGCCCCTTATCTTAACACTCGATTTGCATAAATATTACAATAGAGCTTTGCTGCTTATTGTTTATTCATGGCAACTATTGTTATACGGTAAGACAAAAGACTTGACTCTGAACGCGCGCGAATTTTAAACCACGGTTTTTCAAGCTCAAAAGTCTACAACTTTGTGTGCTCGAATTTACACGAAAAAACTATTGATGTTTAGAGGAGACATGTATCTTGGATAATCCGTTGTTTCATACGAAGTTTGTTGCTTATTTCGAAAAAATATTCGCAAATGTCCGGCCATTCTGCCCGATGACTATTTGTGCTACACCGAGGCAGTTCATTTTTATAAGGAATCTTCGTGTTCTGTATAAACTGACCTAATTGTTGAATGTTGTCCTTCAGTAGCATTTTAAATAGTTGAAGATTCGATTGAGGCCTTACACTACTGTAAAGTTGATGTTAAAATTGTTAAAAACGTCCAAGCTTTCGCCGATCTACGGCATCATCAGGGATAAGAAAAAATATTCCGCGTATGGCTTATATACAGATGTAAGGTAAAAATGTGTGAAAAACGAAGGAATGTGGGGGTAAAATGCCTGAGATGAATATTGAGATACAAATATGAATAAAAACGAGTGATATGATCTAATGAACAAGTGTCAAAACAACAAAAAGAAGGCTCTAGGTATGATGGATAATTTTAGAATAAAAGGTCCGCGAATTCGCTGCATTCCTCTCGGGAGTTGATGGTAGGTTTGTACTTTCGTATGTAAAACGCTTCGAACAGTCGTAGATTTGTGGGGTCGTTTTCTAGTACAATACTCTTGATTTCGATGCCTTTGTAGACATTGTTATGACACTTAGAGAGGTGTTTCTTCACGGAGGAGTTATCATTGTTCAGGTGTTCTCTCACACGATCGTGGATAAAGCGCGTAGTGCTCCCGATGTAATGTTGGTTGCAGTTGTTACACGTGATTTGGTAAACAGCATTGCGTGTTAAGCACAATTTGGTGCCGGAAACAGGGCAGTTGGCCCTCGTGCATGTCCGTTCCTTTTTGTTGTGGGAGAGAGCACGTCTGAGAGTGTACGATTTGTGCGCGACCCGTGCTGGTATGCCCTCTTTACGGAAAATGCTTGTGATTCTGTAGTTTAGGTGTTCGGAGAAATATGGGATCTTCAGGTACGACCATTCGTTGTTGAGAGGTCGAGGGTTTTTCTGGTGGTTCTGGGAGTGTTTAGTTTGGTCTGTAATGTTTTCAGGATACCCATTGAGACGGAGGACGTCGTCAAAACTATTTTGATGCTTCCTGGCTATCGTTTTTGTAGAGCATTTATCTTCGATGCGTTTTCGTTCATTACGAATGAAGTTTATCTTTGATTTTTTCGGTATCGCTGATTGGTGGTGAAGGAATATGGGTTTCTTTGCTGTTTTTTTTTTGTAAAATTCAAAAGAGCTTTTGCCGTCTTTGGAGATGGTTACTTTGAAATCAAGTAGTGATAGTGAGTGGCCACTTGGTGTAATTGCTGGTTTCTCGATTTCAAACTTCAATTTGGGGTGCAGATTGTTCATTGTAGAGTGGAATTGGTCTGCCATATCCTCACTAGTTGTCTTGGAGGTAAATGTCGTCGACATATCTCTTGTAGGGGCTTATGCCGCGTAAATGTGATGAGAGAGCAATGGTTTCGAGTCTGTCCATGAACAGGATGGCCAGAATAGCTGAGATATTGGAACCCATAGGAAGGCCTTCTTTTTGGCGGAAAACTTGACCATTAAATGAGAAGTACATGTTGTTTAGTGTTACTGTGAGAAGGTCCATAACGTCTTGTTTGGCGAGGTGGAATATTGGGCTGTGAATTCTGTCGGTGGCGTTGGTAATGGCTAATGGTATTGACGTATATAAGAATACTACATCGAGACTGCATGGGTATGGTAGGGTTTTTTTAGTGGTGAAATCGCCGGCTTGGATACATTTGATAAGTTCGAGACTGTTTTCGAGGTCTTTCAGCATTGGTTTAAGGGCGTTGGCGAGCAGCCATGAGAGACGCTGGGTTGGTCCATTGGTGTTAGATACAATAGGTCGTATTCTAATAACTGGGCCGGTTTTGTGTGTCTTGATAAGATGGTAGAACCGGGGGAGATCGGTGTTTGCGGCGATGAAGCTCTTCCGGACAAAAGAAGGTATCTCGTTCTGTAGGCAGACGTTTTTCCAAGTTGAGTTGACCTTGTTCTCGATTGTCTTGGCCGACAGGCCTTTTATTCTAAAATTATCCATCATACCTAGAGCCTTCTTTTTGTTGTTTTGACACTTGTTCATTAGATCATATCACTCGTTTTTATTCATATTTGTATCTCAATATTCATCTCAGGCATTTTACCCCCACATTCCTTCGTTTTTCACACATTTTTACCTTACATCTGTATATAAGCCCTACGCGGAATATTTTTTCTTATCCCTGATGATGCCGTAGATCGGCGAAAGCTTGAACGTTTTTAACAATTTTAACATCAACTTTACAGTAGTGTAAGGCCTCAATCGAATCTTCAACTGACCTTACTATTCAGATCTTGTGTTTTTATAGTTGTTTTGATTGTTGATTTGTCTTTGGTTTGTATTGTATGTTGAGATCTGTATAATTAAAGTAAAGTAAATTAAATTGAATTAAATTAAAATTGAAATTTGTTTTGCGTGATTGTGTAACAGAAGAAAGACCCCAAAAGGTTTTCTATTTAGCTCTTCCTGTCGCCTGGAATATATACTCAGTCTCTCCTCTATTAAACCTTTACAGTTTTCTAGCTCAATTTGCAAAAGGCGTCCACTTAATTTTTCACATAAATTAGAACAAACCTTTGCACTTGCAACCACAGGCTTGTGCGACAGTATAATTTGCATTTCTCCCGTGTCAATATTTTGTTCTTTTAAAGAATACATCACTCGATGTAACAACTCAACAACACGTTTAAGACTTATCTGAATTTAGCTGGGGCTGGAGTCGTAGAGCCGTAAAACATTCTTGTGTATCATTTCCCTCGACAGTGGCGCACCTGTCATAACTTTTGATTTTGACTTAGTAAGACCAAAAGCAATTCTTCAGGCAAGCACAATAAAAATCGTGTAGGAGGGTCACTTGACCACTTAACAAACTGCGTTTCGATTGATAGCAATAAATCTTGATGTGATATCTGTGAGATTGCAACACAATATTGCGGCCTGGGTTACCGTTCGTGTTTCGTCCAAAGGAACAAATTGAAGACAAAAACAGGCAAGCTTAACATAAAGCCTTACCTTCTGGAACCGAAGATGTTCACCAAACACCTTTGAAGGCACAAGCCATTCAGGCTTTACGACGTCTAACGGGAAAAGACAGAAATAAACCAATTAATTATGAGCACTCGAATCTTGATAAGGAAATGTTGGTCTTTAGTACAACAAAACTACTAAGTACTCGTCATTTTCAGTAATCTCGAAACTAGTAGAGCATCCCAGCTGAAGATCGTCAGCGGTTCACCACTGCAGATCAAAGGTAACTGAAACAACAGCAAATTCTGGAGAAAACGCGCAAGCGTTCATTTGATGTTGGCAGCTAACAACTGGCAAATACAAACTCATGCTTCATTCAAATAATTATAACTGAAGAAGAACTTACCTGAAGAGTCTACTGATCTTTGAACTGTTGTTCATCAAGAAGACACCGCGTCAAGGACTTCAAAAAAGAGCTATCACAGTACGCGGCGACAGCGCAAGAACTAATGGGTGTGCCTTGTTAGTCACCTCTTTTTATACTACTGTGTTAAAAATTCACAACGTAACCAACGATGAAAAAATATTTGGATTAGCCAGAGAACTCTACGCAATTAACACCTTAACGCGACCCTCTTGTTAGAATCGCCCCATGCTGCTTTCAGAATTTTTTGGCAGTCGAGTGTTACTTTATATTTCACAATGCAGTGAGAAGACTAAGGAGCGCCTTTGATCTCAATACTGGCTAATTACATTTTTTTCAGAGACTAAGTGCAATGAGAATCGCATTTAATGAATTTTTCCTTAATTTTCTCGGCCAAACAATACAAACAAATTAACCCATTAACGCGGCTCTCCTCTCAGAATCGTCCCTCGTTACTTCTGGTTTGTATTAATATTTCCCACGGCAGTGTGAAGACCGCGGGATACCCTTGATCTCGACTTAGACTAATTGCATCTTGTCAGTAAGTGCGATCGAGCGTTTTAACCGAAAGCGGCCGCGTCTACCATGACCCTCATTTGACCACGAAAATATTGACTTCTTTATAAACGTAAGATTTTCTTATTCACTTTTACTTATTTACGGGCGAAAATTTTTACCTTTTGTAAAACCTCAGTTTTACTTCTTTAAGCTAGAAACATAAATTTCTCGTTTTCAACAAAGCAAATACTGATAACTCAGTTTTCACGAACGACAATCAAAGCCACTGCTTCATTTTCCTCTTTTTCGGCTTGGTACCGACAGATCATTTTTCCTGACATGAAAAGAAGAATCTTTTTCCGCGGCACCATGTTGCAGCCTTCTTTTTTCGTAATGGAATACTACATTTTGATGTCCTTGTGACCCTGCTTCAGCTCAACCTCGGTGTAAGAACCCGTGAACCCCACGAATGACGTAAAACAAAGACAAAGCAATAGCTGACAAAACAAAGAAAACGTGGTTAAGTTCTAACACCCAAGTAAACCCCTGCCGCTTCAGAGTTGAGTGTGCATATTAACACCCAGGTAAACCCCTGCTGCTTCAGAGTTGAGTGTGCATATTAACACCCAGGTAAACCCCTGCTGCTTCAGAGTTGAGTGTGCATATTAACACCCAGGTAAACCCCTGCCGCTTCAGAGTTGAGTGTGCATATTAACACCCAGGTAAACCCCTGCTGCTTCAGAGTTGAGTGTGCATATTAACACCCAGGTAAACCCCTGCCGCTTCAGAGTTGAGTGTGCATATTAACACCCAAGTAAACCCCTGCCGCTTCAGAGTTGAGTGTGCATATTAACACCCAGGTAAACCCCTGCTGCTTCAGAGTTGAGTGTGCATATTAACACCCAGGTAAACCCCTGCCGCTTCAGAGTTGAGTGTGCATATTAACACCCAGGTAAACCCCTGCCGCTTCAGAGTTGAGTGTGCATATTAACACCCAGGTAAACCCCTGCTGCTTCAGAGTTGAGTGTGCATATTAACACCCAGGTAAACCCCTGCCGCTTCAGAGTTGAGTGTGCATATTAACACCCAAGTAAACCCCTGCCGCTTCAGAGTTGAGTGTGCATATTAACACCCAGGTAAACCCCTGCTGCTTCAGAGTTGAGTGTGCATATTAACACCCAGGTAAACCCCTGCCGCTTCAGAGTTGAGTGTGCATATTAACACCCAGGTAAACCCCTGCCGCTTCAGAGTTGAGTGTGCATATTAACACCCAGGTAAACCCCTGCCGCTTCAGAGTTGAGTGTGCATATTAACACCCAGGTAAACCCCTGCTGCTTCAGAGTTGAGTGTGCATATTAACACCCAGGTAAACCCCTGCCGCTTCAGAGTTGAGTGTGCATATTGATTTGTCATTGTATTTGTAATCAAATTAATGCTCGAAATATCAGGTTTGCAAAAGACTTTCATTTATTTATTCACTGTGGTAAGCCGTATATCGAAAAAGCGAATATTTCTGGGAATATGATACCCAGGCTCCAGAGGCCCGTTGAAAAAAATAAATACCCCTGAAAACCAAAATAGAATGCTTCGCTGCGTAATTTTCCTCCTTCAAACGAAAAAATAACCTCTGGCACCTAGGGTAGGAATTTAAAGGAGATCTCAAAGAACCGTTTCCTTTTATTTTCCTTTGACGAAAAAGCACCTGGGAAGGTTGCACTATACAACACCCAGAGGTGTTAAGAGAACGGGATGGTGATGATGTTGGCTACTTATTTATTGAATAATGCTACAACAGCATTAAATTTCCTGCATAAGGCTAGGAGAGAGTTACACTCCGTAATAAGGCCAGAGCAAATAAATATTTAGTAATAACTTTTAACAACAATAAATTATGTACATACAAACATAATAACGTGAATTTTGTAGGTCTCACAAAGACCCTTAAAAACTCTTAACAAATAACAAACATCATCTGTAAGCTGATTGAAACTGATAATGTTGCTATTGGTACATTCCAGTGGTCTCTGACCTCACAAGAGGGGCCCAGGATCAACAGGGCATGACAGAGTTAGAAAAAACCAAAATTTTTGTGAGTTTTTAAAGCTTGTGTGAAGATTTAAGATTGGGTGGAAGCAAGAAATGTACGTGTGTATTATGTCTTCTTGGTTTAGTAAGCTGGGCAATGCTGTGCTGGCCTGGTAACAGGATTACATAAAAAATTCCAGCCAGCATAGCTCATGTGATTAGCAACTAACTAATTGCTAAATCAGCAAAGGTAACTGTGATTAATGCCACTTTCCTTGACTACATTTGCCCTACATTTTGTAAGCAACATGTGCTACACTGGTATCCTGTCATTTTGTTCCATGGTTGCATTGCCTGTTTAGAAAGCATGCAAGGAATGATAACTAACTTGGGGTGGAGGGGAGTTATCCTTACCCCTCCCCTGAGGTATTTGCCAAATAACAACCTACCACACTGTACATATCAATTACCCTGGCTCCATGCAATTGCTAAGTTTGGTGGTACTATTATATTAGAACATGGTGATAATACTAGAATTGAATAGTAAGTGCAGTTTTTAACGTAGACAGAAATCAATCCTTGTTGTTGCATGAGATCATCAGAGTCACTGAAGGAACCTGTGGGAAAACTACTTGACAAGAGCATTAAGATCACATTAGTGTTCCTTCATGACAGCCACTCCAGCTACAGCTTTACATAAGCCCATCTGTCCAACAGCTTTCCATTCTCCAACTTGAGGGTCAAAGAACTCTACTTTGTTGCGATATGACACACCATCATGACCTCCTAAGGCATACAGACACCCATTAATGACTCCAACACCATGTCCACTGCGACACACACTCATTGGTGCAACAAAAGCCCATCTGTCTTCTTCTGGGTAATAGCGCTCTAACAATTAAGGAGAAACAAAGTTCAATCCTATATGACAAATTCTTCTTCAAAGTTTTGCTTGCATCCAGTTTCCATGTGGTCAATAATCAAGAAACCTTGAAAACCCAAAGGAAAATCTTGCTGTACAGGGTAGTACTGAGTTGATGGCTTACTGCCCAGCACTAATTTTTTAAGTCAAATCACCAGAAAATAATTAATAGTGACCAATGGATTACTTGTACCAGGTACAAAAAAAATAGTAATTTGTACCTTTTAGAACCTCTCAAAACATTTTACAGAGAATTGGGGCCAGCTATACTAGGAAGATCCAAATACATTTATTACAATGTGACACCTTTTGAGGAAATTCTATCTGGTGATTGCTCAAGAACATTGTGTTGTCTTACCTGATGTGCTTAGGTTGGAGGCTCCGTCATAACCACCTGTTGCATAGAGGCATCCCCCAAGGGTGGCCACACCTACGCCACCTCTGCGTGCACCCATAGATGCAACAAATGTCCACTCATTGGTTACTGGGTTGTACCTCTCTACTGTCTTTAAATAAATGATACCATCATGTCCACCAACAGCATACAGGTAACCTGAAACAATCAGGCAAGAAAAAAAATGTAAAGGAACATACACTGGATATCTCTCTCTCCATCTAAGGAGTCTTGTCTTTGTGATCGGGTGGACTGACAAGTGACTTAATGAAACAAATTCTTTTCACTGATCTCTTGCATGAACCTGAAAGTGCTTTGTACTTCAGTAACTAATAATAAATTACATCCACTTCTTTGTGGCAAACTCTTACGATGTATGTACCCATAATGTTGGGTGGGAAATGGCAAAAATAATAATTATTACCTACAATCACATAAAAATTTACATTTAATATAAAATTTGTCTTTGAAAATCATTGCAACCAGAATGTCAGCAAATAAAACCACAACTTTTTATAACCAAAGTATATAGACTTAAACATGTTGGTCAATTTTTGCTTTTTTGTGGCAAACTACATATTCTGAGGAAAAATTGCAGTAAGTATTTTGACTCAACTTTCATGACCTACAGTGTAATAACAAGGTTTTTTTCTCTTGAATTAAAAGCAAAAACAAAAGTAAAAGTCAACTATTAGACTATACCCCTTTGGAGTGAACGATACTGTGAATTAAGATTTCACCCCAAAACACACTGAAAGGAGCCGGCCTACACTGTAGCCTTATTATGAGAAGAATGACGTACTAATTAAAACGCAACCCGTAAAACGGTACATTTTGTACACTGTACATCTTTATTACCTGGCCCAGCACCTTCACTCTCCTTTTTCTCTAACACACCAACAGCCACATGCCTTCTGGCATTTGACATACTTTCCACTCGCCTCCACTGATCATGTTTTGGATTATAAACCTCAACAGAATCCAGCACTGAAATGCCATCATAACCACCAACGGCATAGAGCAAACCACCAAGCACTGCAGCTGCAACATATCGTCGAGGATGATTCATGGAAGCAACAAACTTCCATTCTTTTGTAGTGGCATCATAGCATTCAACACTGTATCAAAAGTGAAAGACAACCTGTCACAGATAACTTTAGTGTTTGTTGTAATGAAATTTAAGTTTTAAGGGTCTCAAAGATTATTCCCTGGATCCTTTTTTTGTACACACATATAATTTGGTTTGGCTTTCCTCTTGGTTTTATTGCCTACACTGTAGCTTTATGCATTGCTTTGTTTTGCAGGACGATATATATTTATGCATCCTAATTTATAATAATATTTTAGCATCTCCAAGTCAAGGGAAAATAAACCCTGTTGCTGTGACTGTACATGGCGTTGCATTAATGGCAGGGTGGTTAAAAGGGTAAAACCTTTCCTTTTCCAACTTAACCTGCTTCTCCATCAATATATTACCAATAAAGCAAACCCCTCAATTAGAGGATTATAAGCTGGAGTGGTCAACCAAAAAACGAAAAGAAAAAAAATCTTAAATAACTTAAACTTAACTAACTAATTAGTGGGTGATTTTAATTGGTTGAGAATTGAGTATGATCAGCAGAGTGAGTAAAGACATCTGGGGACAAAGAGTTCCACTGCGCTATAGTTCTAGGATAAAAAGACAGTCTTTAGGAGGTAGTAGAACTGGAAATTGGGATAAAGGAGTAACCATGGACACGTCAACTTCTGGGGGTTGGTGAACACAAACACTGGGGTTTACTGCAACTAGGTTGTTTGTGATCTTGAACAACATAGTCAGGCATGTGTTGACTCTTCTCTGCTATTATTTTAATGTATTATGTATTATTACTCAGTCACAAATGGGACACCTAGACTTCTGTTACAAGATAATCCACCCTAACCTATTGAGGTATGTGGTCCCATCATGTCCTCCTACTGCGTACAACTTGCTGTCCAGCACAGCAACACCCACACCACTCCGTGGAGTGTTAATTGGAGCGATATGCTTTACTTTGCCACTGTGAAAGTCATATTGTTCCACAGTCCTCAAAGGATGACCTGTTGAGTCCATTCCACAAACACTAAACAATTTTGCATACGTGGACCTTCTTGGTCGAGATTTCTGGCCTCCAAGTTTGCCCCGTCTGTCTGGGAGCATGTGAAAGTTCTTGGCCTCATCCAGCAGATTTCTACATGCAATGTCTTGGCAGATAAGTTCTTCTTTCTCGACTTGATCCACGAGAAAATGGGGAGACAATGAAGGCAAACGAATTTGCCCAAGAAGCTCAGCTAAGAAAGACTGTCGCTCTTCTACATCCTGTCTTGCCCACGCAATAAGTGCATTGTAAACATCTTCTTCCGAATCGACATTTAGTTCTTCACAAGACAACAACACGGCGAGCTCATTGCGAGGTAGCAGTAAAAATTCCTCGTTCTGTACAACATCGTTAAAGTGTTCGTAAATATATTTTTCAGAAGCTTGAAGTAGACCAGTGCATGAGTGCACGTTCGCGAACGATCGAATTCCCAAGCAGTTAGAAGGATGAAGTTGTCGTTGAAGAAAATCAGAGCAGGCTTTCTGAATTGCAGTCAGTTGAAATAACGATGAGGTGTAAAGCAACGACTGAACTGTATCGATTGTAATATCAAGTTTTCCTGTATATGCAAAATCTATAAGTAATTCTACCGTTTTGAAATCAACATCTTTCAAGGGTACGTTTTCCTCAAGACTTTCCTTCATTCCATTGGTAAACATGGCGAGAAAGTACGAGCTAAACGACGCCAAAACTACACGATGGGCGCGGATTTGTTTGCCTCCAACACACAATGTTACATCGCAAAGCTGTTCTCGCTTTCTCAAATCGTCCATCACCATCAACGCTTTTATTCCGTGTTTGCTTCCCGCTTCGAATTTAACCGAATCATCGTCGAGTTGGGGAGAAATGTCTTTGGAAACACGGTCAAAATCCATAGTGATCAACGATGCACGCTGTGGGCAGCAATGAAATATTGATTTATTTAAGATAAACCTGAAAAATTATTCGGAATAATCCAGAAAGTGCGCTTTTAACGATGGTGCAATGTACAAACAAACGACATGCGGGAAAGGATCGAAGTAATTGAAATGAAGGAGCTTTCCGGATTTACAATAAATGGGAAATTAGCAACAAGGATCGTTAATAACATACTTTGCTAATTTGTCCTACAGCTTCTTCCGTCCAAGATCTATAAAAATTGTGTAAACTTAAACTTAGATGATATCAGTAACTGTGGATCTCTGTTTTGCCAAGACCGAAGTATGTTCGAGTCACAAGATTACAAGATGTCGCACACACAAAGCGAGTTTTGGGAGCAATGGGAAGCCGCTGGTCGATTGATCATGTGATACAAATCCTGCCTCATGATTGGTGAATGATAGAGCTCGGCGGAGACGATAGAAACAAAGTGCTTGTGTAGCAACAAGGAACACGGGGTTTTGTGCCGGATCGCTATGTGCATACCAGCGCTTTATCGGATGAAGGTTTTGGACAACAGAGTTGTGACGGGACCATTGTGGCTGTAAAGATGATGTACGAAAATTTTCGTCATACCCACGGCAGTGGGTCCGGTGCAGGTGAGATTAACGTCGAGCCGGGTTTAATTTTTTTTATGTGGCTGCACGGTGTTGTTGTGAGTTCAATTTTTCATTTATACGTTATATGAAGCGGTTCGAGAGTGGTGATTACAGGACGTACTGTCTATGACCAGATAAACTGTTTACGTTATCGTTATGGCATTTGTCTGTTTACTGGTTGGGAAAATAGCAACAGATAGTTCATTGAATCGAATCAGTTTAGTAAACTTAACTCGATTCCCGTCCTCACTTGCAGTGTTCGATTTACAGTGTGAATGTTTCTCTGGAATGTTAACACAAGTTGTGCTTACTTTTAGTTAGGAATCTATTACTTAAAATACATCAGGATATCAACTGACCGATGACCGTAATGCCCATCAGTGGAAATACTGTTGGATAATAAGCAGTTTGTTACAGCTGATCACAAAGGGTGGTGGACAAAACACTGACCCCTAGTCCATGGACTACCTAAATGGACTACCCTAAAATGGACTACCCCTAAAAAATACTATTTCAGAAGAAGCTGCAATTATAAACTTACATTGCACGGATGATGACCAGTCTTATTTGTTTTCGCTCCACATCAGCTTCAGCCGCCATTTTGAATAACTATACTGAATAAAACAACCACTATACACAAAATCACATGGGAGCAAGATTGACAATTACTGTGACATTAGACTTGCGATAAATATGACACTGGTGTCTCACTTACATTTCGTTTTCAATGCCATTTCGATTTAGTCTGCGCTTTTTGTGTACAGTGGTTGTTTTATTCAGTATAGTTATTCAAAATGGTGGCTGAAGGTGATGTGGAGTGAAAACTGCCGACCAGTTGGCTCAGTTGGTAGAGCGCTGGACTACCGTGCGGGAGGTCGTGGGTTCAAAGCCCAAGGCCGGACCAACACTCAGTGTCTTTAACTAACTGAGGAGAAAGTGCTTCCTTTGCAATGACATCTGCAAATGGTTAGACTTTCTAGTCTTCTCGGATAAGGACGATAAACCGGAGGTCCCGTCTCACAACTCTCCACAATTAATTCTGTGGGACATTAAAGAACCACTAGGGACGTAATGAACCTTGGCTGTGACCACCCCTAGTGCTGACCTTGGGTTGGTGCTTCACATAGGGATAACCTCATTGCACCTTTCCCCCTTGGACAGAATTCCAAGAAAAATTAGTATGAGTATGAGTATGAGTAAAACAAATAAGACTGGTCATCATCCGTGCAATGTAAGTATTTAATCGCAGCTTCTTCTGAAATAGTATTTTTTAGGGGTAGTCCATTTTAGGGTAGTCCATTTAGGGTAGTTCATGGACTAGGGGTCAGTGTTTTGTCCACCACCATCACAAAGTGATCTACTATGAATGTTATCATTTTAAGGACCTATTGAAGGTTCTACAAGGGTGAAGGGAACAGTGGCTCCTGCAACTAAGAATCACAGGAATGGATATAGCACTCCAATTGTAGAATCTGCAGCTCCATCAAAAAGTGAGCGTCTGAATTCTCCTAACACAAACAAATGGGAACCAGATGTGCGCATGCTTTTGTCCACATATCAGTGGCTAAAGGTATGTACAAAGTAGCATGCAGTATATTTAACAGTTATTCACTGGAGTGGAGGTAGCTAGTAGTGAATAAACTGTATTTACCTCACCACTTCAAGGCTCAGTAAATATCCACCACTGGCCACGGAATGAGGTAATAGAGCTAAAAACAGAATAATGATGATTTTGAGCTCCCTTATTCCTGTGCACAGTCACTTGCTATCCCAAGTTTGAGTAGCCAATCAAAACGCAAAGTGCTCAAATAGAGATACACTGTATTGTATCTTTTGGGGAGTATTTCAGATAGATTCCTGCAAATGGATAACAACTTTAAAACAGTGAAGTGACATATTTGAAGAATTACATGAGTTTTATGTTAATTGTAAATTTAATAAAAATATTATTCAGGATATGATGTAAAATTTTCCAACATTTTGGCGACCCCGTGACACCATTATCAAGGAGTACTTTATATCCTTCTTTTTGAACTTGCATATTCATTTCCAACTCTTTGATAATGGTGTCATAAGGTCGCCGAAATTTCGGAAATTTTACATTATATCACTAGTTTTTACATGCCTATGTTTCTCAAAATCACCATCATTAATAATAATATTATTATTGAAAAATGTTGTGATAAATTGATGTTTTTTGAGAAAATTATCAAAGAAGATTTTTCTTTTGAGTTCGAAATTCAATTAAAAATGACAATGAAGCAAAGTATGTCTCTCCAAGTGTTATTTTGAGAAAATATATGTTTCATGGTACTTTATGTAATAGGCCATTTTCGAATTACCTTTGGCCTCTTTTTCAAAGCAAGTCTTAAGGTGCTCATCCTTTCATATGCAAATCAATTTTCAATCTCATATGCAAATTAAACTCATTTTCATGTGAATGAAAATTGATTTAAAAATGAAAGGATGAGCACTGAGACTCGCTTTGAAAAAGAGGTCTGAGGTAATTTGGAAATGGCCTATTCTAAGAACTTGACTAATATCAAGAGTCAGTTTAAATGGTGTATGTAGTTAGGTTTGGTTAAGGTTGCTGTGTATTGAGATGTAATGTACATGACTAGCTAGAAGGTTATTTTGTATTATTGTTGTTCCTTCTCAAGCTGGTTTTGTATTAACAACAGTTTGCAGGGTTTATGGATATTGGGTTATGTAAACCAGCTCATCTGGTCTAATGCTTTGGGAAAAAATGAAATGGTGTGCCTATGTAGTGTAAAATTATTATGTTTTACTTGCAGATCCATGGTCTTAAAAGACATAAACTCGACATGGCTCAAATATTGCCCTCTATAGGATTTAGACATTCAGATGGTATGAAATACAAGTATTATATGCTATGAATAAACTAATTATGTAAAGAGTAATGCACTTATCAGCAGCCATCCTGGGGGGATGGCCCCGGTGAATCCCCAGGCATTTGCACAATGATGTTTACAATTCCCCCCACCCATCCAAGAACAATGTTTTTTTCAACAAAAATTAAGTTACCATTGCGTCTTTCCCCTGGGAACACCTTAGTATGCTATTTATTTTTCAGCAATAATGGCTTTTCAGAAAGGAAATGTTTTGGTAGCTCATCTGCCATCATCAGTGGGAATATTAGGTTACTGCTATTATCAAGACCTTTCAACAGTGGCTTTTTTATTATAAACAAAGAAAGTCCACCTAGATATTACATGTGGTTATCAGTTTACTTTGAAAGTCATGGAAGGAAAGGTGGCAGTGGAGACAGTATTATTGTTTCCAGGTTAATGGTTTGTCTCCTTTGCATTTGCCATTATTTTGCATTTGATTGTGGGCCCAGTTCTCCTTGGGTAGTCAAAAACTCCGACTGTCGGGTAATTTATCCTTGGGAGGAACCCTGTATCATTTTTTAGGTAGCATTCCCTGGGGACCCTGCTACATGTATGAAAGTACAAAAGCAATGCACCCACCCCTATCCTGGGTTAAAAGTTGGTGATGAGCAGTCAGCAAATCCCATGCCATGCCAGCATATGTCCCCAGGGTCACCCTCCCAGGATAACAGCTGATAGACATTGTACACTGTACATGTAAGTGCATAAGGTTTTTGGTGTTGAAAATCAATGAAACATTAAAATATGTATGACTTCTGTTTTCTACTTATTTTTCTGTGTGTAGATTATGTTAGGCCACTTAAGAAACCTGTGCGTGCAAGGTACTGTAAGGGACTATTCACCCAGGTTCCTTACAGGGACGGCACTGTATACAATGTAAGTATACAAAGCAATCTTGAATTGGAGAGTTGCATATACAGTGTTTTTCCCCTTTTTCTTTGTCTTAGAATTCTCTGCACCTTGTCTGCTCCACTATTAAGAGGTACAGGTGTATACAGCCAACACCCAGGTGACAACTGTTGGTTTCTGTAGTTTTCTGGGGTCAACTTATGAGCCCCTTGTTCAGGTTCCACTGAACCTTTACGTTTTCTATCTGAAGACTGGCCTCAAACTGTCGGAACTACTGTAGTACTATGTTCCCTACTTTCTGCCAAAGCAGTTAAGTGTAGGTTGTTTAAAATAAATGTTCCCTTCAAGTTTTACATGTGGAGAGACAAGGGCATACATTGATCCCCCGACAACACAATCATCTGAGGTAAAGCAATTAATGTTGACATCTGGCTTGACATTACCAGTTACTTTGTGGTCTCAGGTATGAGATTTGAAACCACAGCCACCTCCTGGGAAGAAGGGAGCACTCACCAACTATTATTAGTTAACTGTGTAACAGTCATGTGCCTTGCAGCAGCTGAACTTGAACCAGTAGCAGACCAAATAATCTTACTGCTACTGTACAGTGTATGTTATCAATTAAGCACTTGATATAAATTTTGGTTACAATGTGTGATGTGTACCGGTACATGTGTCTTTTGTAAGGTTTCACTGTTCTTGTATGATTGTGGAGTTGACTGCTTGACCTAAACATTTTTTAGCATGTTCACACCAACATGAGGAGTTTCTTCCATACAGTAGATTGTGTTGTTCCACAAACATATGCTGACATTGACTAAACTTGTAAAATAATGCCATTGACAGCTTGTTGCCAGCAAGGAGAAACTTTGTATGATTGAGAGGCAACTAACTCAAGCTATCTCACTTTATAAGCGGCGACTTGAATGGCTGACAACTGAGAGGTATGTAGTGTGATGATCTTTCACGTTTTGCTATTTCTGTAGAGTTCCTCTGAAATCTCCTGAGAAAGATGGTGTGGCACACTATTGACCTCCCCAGAACCTTAGAAACCATCCAACCACATGACTCACAAGTACTTTTTTTTCAGAAGTACTGGATATGAGAGAAAGTTGTAAAAAAAACCTAGTTAATAGAAACCTACAGTACATTTTCTCAAGAAAATGTGAGTGCTATAGAAACATCAAGTTACATGAATTTTGACATGGCTGTACAAATGTATGAAGGTCTTTTATTGAATACTATGCATACAGTATGACAGTAAGCTTGAATATTTGGGGCCCCATGGTTCAATCCAAATTACTTTAGATATTATTTCAGATATTAAATGAGCAATTTTTTTCTGCTTTCTTGTAGCCGGCGCGTTTTTGGAGTGATAGAAGAACGTTGCATCTGTATTGTATTGGATGTAAACACAACAAGTGAATCAGAGTTTGGTACATACCTCCATGGACTGGTACAGGTCCTGAAGGAACAAGTCATGTTCATTGCTAAGTTTAACCTTGTCAGGTACATTATTTGTATTGTGACATCATCATATCATCATCATCATCATCATCATCATCATCATCATCAAAAGTTTTACCTGAATTTATTTTTTACTGACAATATATACTTATATATGTTGTGATTGAGTTATCTATTCAATGCTGTGTGGTGTAGCTAAGCATATTTTAAAAACAAAAAAATGTTGCACTCCTCCCCAAGAGTCATATTACAACCCAGTAAATCTCCAGAATGGCCACCTCTTTACAATGATCATGTACAGTGTACCTCTCTCCAATCCCTAAGATGACCACTGCTGGCCAACTGTACTATCGTACGATTCCTGAACAATCAAATCAGTTATTAAATGAAATTCATTTTTGAATGCCAGGTGTGCAATGGATGCAGATTGCTGGCAAGAGCATGCTGTGAATGTCACCCTAGACAGCATGGAGGGTGCACTTAATTGGATCTGGGACCTGAAAGCAGTGGTACCACGCTCATCAACAGCTACAGTAGAAGGAATCCTCAAGGCACTTGCTGATGAACATGTGAGTAATTTATGATTGCATTTTTTCTTATTTAACCAAAAGCCCGTAAGGTTGCATGCTCTGAACACTGTATGAACACATCACAGCTACAGTTATACAGTACAGTGGATAATTAAAATATTTTCTGCTCAAAGATTTAAAGCAGACTGTGATCTTCAATCCTTGATTTCTTTTGATCTGACATAACTGGAGTCACACATCATCTGTCACACTATTTAGAAGCCTTTTGAACAGAAATCTTCACGTGACTGACTTGCACTACTTTCTAAGCATTAACCCAGTCTGGGTAACCAATAAAGGTGGCTTTTGAGTTTGTTGCAGATTTCCTTTCCCTAGACTGAAGACATGCCCAACTGCCAGAATGTTTTACATTTCATTGATGATTTTAAATGCAGGCATTTTTGTTTGATGTCTTTTGGTAGTTACATGCATAAAGTTATAAGTTTCTTTGGGAAACTTGTTAGGGGAAGTACATGTACTAGTTATTAATGTACTAATTATATGCTTTTACTGGTAACTTCTTTCCAGATCGAGGCTGTTTACCTTTTTACGGAAGGGAGTACTTCAGAAGGCTCCCAGGAAATGTTGAAGAGAAAGGTGTGGTGTTTAATACCGTGAGATCATTATTCCAAAGAAACACTGGTCACCAAACATCAGCTTTATACTTGGTGTACTTCCCTCTTTGCAGGTGCAAGGAAGCCATGTCCCAATCCATGTTGTCTCTCTGAACTGCAATAATCCAGCCACCATCACATTTTTGAAAGAAATATCCAGAATGACAAAGAGCAGGTGAGTTACTGTAATAGTGTTTTTTTGTTTTTCAAAAATATTAATAACTCAAAATTTGGCTACTACCATAATAACACCAGTACTCCTGGAGCATTTTAAACCTGCCACACCAAATTTTTTCTCACGTGTCAGTTATATTGGAGATGTCTCAAAGTTTGGTGGTGTTTGTTATAATCCTTTAAAGCTACTACAAGCATAATCTTCCTATCTCCTGACCATGACGAACATCTCTGCTTTTCCTTAAAATGTAGATTCCATGCTTATTCAGTTGCCAGTGAATATGAAGACAGTTTTGACAGCTTCACCCAGTCCTTAGAGACTGACAGCACCAGTCCACCACGTGGGCGCGGCAGAGGTGATGGTATGCCGTCATTAAAGCTTGGAGTGGGAGTCAGAGAGGACGTCATCACATTGTGGGAGGAGCTGGATGAAGCAAGAAATACCTTGGCTGAGATTCAAGCTCTGTTGTGTGAAATGAAAGATTCTAAAGAAACTCCAGGTAAGTGCATGATTTATATAAACAGCATAGTTTGGAATGGTTAAATGACAGGAGAATGGAAATTCCTGAGAAAATTGGAAATGTAGTATCTAGACAGAAGTGGCAGAAAAGAAGACCATAACTGTATGAATAATATTGTCAAGTTGTTATCCTTCTGCATAGTGGTTTGAAATACTTGTAGAAAGGAACAAAGAGATTGAGGCACCAGAAAGGAGGAATGAATTGGGAGCCAAGAGGGTTATTTATTTGAAGTACTTTTATTGATATTTCAGTATCTAGTGCTGCTCCAGTACAGGGTCAACAAATGGTCAATGGCTCTGCACAAACCAAGGGGAAGAGTGAGATGTACATGAGTTCAAGAGATTGGCTGAAGGTAGATATTTCTTACCCTCAATAGACAACGGAGCAGTGGTACCAGTCAGCAGTCATACACTGTACAGTACATGCAGGTGTCTTAGAAATGGCTCATTTTGTGAAGTGTGTCTAGTCTGAATATGAACGTCAGCCTGAGTCTGTTTGTTAAGTAAAGATGTAGCAAGTTACACAGTTTGTTATCAGTTGCAGCTGAGTTACCGTACATGTACATGCTCATCTGTCCCCAGTGAGATTATTTTTATAGGCTGATGTTATGCATAAACAATTTCCTGCAAGTATCGGAGTTGCAGCTTGGGAGTTAATTTTTGTATCTCATCACACGAAACTGGACCAAGTCTTATACACCGTTAACATGCGATTGACATAAAAACCAAAAGTAAAGTGCTGTGTTTACCAGTGCTTTTTTTCTGAGTCATGGAACCTCATTATTTTTTCCTTTGGTCTCACCGCAAAAGAAATGTGAATAAAAGGTAAGCAACACCATTTTGTTACAATTTCTCTTGTCCACAGAGACACGGGTTGAAGTCCAAAAAGCTGTTATTTTATGACTTGCTTCAGACTCTGGCTTTTAAACACTGTGATGGTGTTGTGGATGTTCAGGTGGCCCCTACTTCGGACAGCGCTGACGCGGTTAGTATGACCAAACACGGCATTATCAGGGCTCGAAATTGCGACTCACTGGTCGCGACCAGAACTTCAGCATTGGCGACTGTTTTATTGGAACTGGTCGTCAACAGGCGACTCGCCTCTGGTGCCAAAACAATCAAATTGACCTCCATCTTTGAGACAGAAGATCATCTGGAAATGGTCACTAGAAAGTTAAAATTTTGTTCCTACAAAATAAAATTTCTGTCTTCGATCTTAAACTTTCCTCAAAACGTATCATTCCCATAAGCAAGCAACGAAATAACGCCAAATGCACTCATGTAAGTAGCCAAAAAATCTTGCTTTCATGCGAACTGAGCGAGGTCAAGAAGAAAATGGCAACCAAATTTTTCTCTCTCGTCACCACCTTCCTCCTGGACGAAAAAGTTAATTTCGAGCCCTGGAACATAAGATTATCGCTTCCAGTTTGTAACAGTACATTAAAGATTTACTTACCATGGGGGGTCATTTGAAATGTCGCTGAGGACGTCGCCGTTGGATTTATTTGCTTAAAGAAAAATGTGATTGTCTTGTATTACAGACTGCTGTATAGTTTTGACATTGCCTGAAAAAATGACCGAAATTAGCGTTTTAAAGTTGCAAGCAAACCATTGACTTCAAGGCCTCAGTTACAAACGTAATCCGGAAAAATAAAAGGGTTAGTTAAAAAGTGAGGCTCCTTCGGTGGGGCGTGTCAAAAACGAATTTGGGGTAACTCTGAGGTAACTCTCGAAACGTCGGAACTTGAATCTTTTGCGCGGATGGTAAATTTAACCTTACCAACTCTTTCAATAAAACCAAATTCGTTTTCATCTGAAAAATATCTTCTGGTATTGCTAACTGTCGCTACTCAGTGCAACGTGGGAACAACATTCATACAGCGTGTAAAATGTGAAGTTTCTTAACGTAGGACAAAGGCTTTTAAAAGCGCTTTGAACGTCAGCAAGCACTTTGGTTTTGAGAAGAGAGGGCGGGCTTTGTAGTTTTACTAAAACATGATCCCATAAACCTAAAGTAAACTATTTGTACTTTACGGTTCATTGGTCATTAACGGAGGATACTTGCGCTTCCTTTCAGGTCGTACGTCCAAAATTGGTGAACGCTCGATACTGTGATAAGTTTGCACATGTACGGTGGAAAGATGGCTCTATCATGCATGTTCACGTCAGTGGACCAATACACAGAAACTACGAACAGAGAATCTTGTCTGCTCTGGACTCATACAAAAAACGGTCAGTAATAGATGGTTTGCAGCCAATCTCTGGAGACACAGATAACAAAGGTGAAATGGACAAATGCTGGTGGACGAACAAAACAAGCTAATAAGAGATCTATTGTTTACCGTCCACCAACATGGCGGCGATGACGTAACGTGAAAACTACCTATTAGCCTTTAGGGTTTCTCTTTCCATAAACATCGACCGTAAAATAGCTTTCCATTTGGCGGGTGGCGTGTGCACGTTGATTACGCGCCGATGACACCAAAAGGTGATACAAGTCGCTACAAGCAGCATGCGAGAAGTCTGACTGATGTTTTTGTCATGTTTTGACGTCCACCGTGTGTTATCAAAGTATACATACATGGCCAAGTGGAATCTATCGGTTTTAAAATTGTTTTTATTTTTCCTTTTTTTTTGGCCTATGATGTCATTCGTAACTTCTCTGAACCAATCAAAACGCGAACTGCTCACCACCTTGATTGTATAACCTAAAGTATCGTGATGAAAACATTGAATCTGGCTCTTTAGCTGACCTATAGTACTGGAAACCCAATCGTAGGGAGGTTTGTGTAGTAATACCTTTCAGATCAGAACATCACGAGAGAATTTTTTCACACATTTTAGTCCACATACCAAGAAATCTATCCTCTTGGGAATGACCATGCCTACATTATGAAAGCTAAATGTGACAATGCACTCCACCTTGTACCCAAGAAGTTGGTAAGAAGTTCTAGCCTGAAATATCGTGAAGAAAACATTGAATCTGGCTCTCTAGCTGACCCATAGTACTGGAAACCCAATTGAAGGATGCGAACCTTCGAATACTGCAAACCAGCGCATAGGGCCATAGCGAGGCCTTTTCCCTCGTTATTTCTATCATTGTAACTTTAAGCAACCCATTCGTGTTTGACACAATATCTACGTGTGTTTTGAAAATAAATTATTTGGTTTACATATGTTACAGAATGGAATGGTTACAGAAGGGCAGCAGAGAATTGTTTGGCACAATTATTGAAGACCAGGTTTGTTATGACTTATTAGTGTCTGATAACTCTCTGAATGAACGCAAAGAAACATCAACATGGAAGACTTGAAAAGTTGGCGTTCGGCAACTCAACTCACACACCCTTCATCCATCGTGTTTCTGCGAGTTCTTTGCTTCCAAACACTCATGAAAACAACACTAACTCAAACACGGAAATGCCCCGAGGCCGTCAATAGCGGCGGCCGGTATGTTTCAAGTATCGTTATCGACCGTGGAAAAAAAGTGGGGGGTACTTCCCTCTATGGCCTATACGGCAACGTGCTGCTGCATAGGGTATTGTTTTTCGACCCCTGTACCGTATTTAGCAATCCGACTGACTCGGTTCACATGCGAAATCAGTGCGAAATTTTGGGATTTTTTCGCTTTCACTTCTACGTACGGTGTTAAAATAAAAAGGCGTTGTCCTATACAGGGTACGCATCTAAAGTCAGTTTTGTCTAAAACAGGGTCAGGAATTCAATTGTCCTCCTTATGCCCAAATATGGGTCATGTACTCCCCGCTGGGCTTTCAATCTGCTGATAATTAAAAGTCGTCGTCTTCTGGTTTTACAGGTGGCTGTGTTGATTGACACATCAGCGTCCATGGCTTCAAGGCTGTTTCTTGTGAAAGATAAACTGTACAGATTAATGCAGGTTGGTGCACTCGTTAAGTGCACTTTTATGCTCGTTTCATCTCAAGATCGTTATAGTCCTTTTTTAGCTCGTCGTAATCTGTTTTTCATGGCGCCGCTCTCTTTATTTTCCAGTCTTTTCATGGTTGACAATTACTAAATGTTTCTGCGTGTATATTTTCGTACGCTTCTTTAATATTCACCTTATCGTTGCAGCTTATTTCTTTTTTTTGCCTGTGTGTAATCCATTCGCCCCTCTTTCTTTAGACACACGTATTACCGAACAGATAGAGATGCTTTCATTAACCTGCACAATGCTTCTATTTTAGGAACAGTTACGTCACAAGGTAAAGTTCAACCTCATGAAGTTCGATACCCGAGTGCAGGCATGGAGAGATCGATTGGTGGACTGCAACACACATGTAAGTGTTCCAACAAATCACTGATTACATTCCTCTCGTGATCCGTTTGCAATCAATGTACCTAAAGCTTTGTGAACAAGTTGAGCAGGTGAAACCGATGGAAAGGATCTTTCGATTGTCACAATTGCGCCGCTTCAGTGGGAACCTAGAAAAAGCGTTCGAAAAAGTAAAGAACCATTTTTTTGCAACAAACTTACGCTGGGTAAAGGCAAATGTCGGGTGTTTAATGGCACTTTCGGTTTTCCCACATTATCATAAATTATCATGATGAAAATGAGCTGCAGTTCGGAAACTTTCGCTCAAAGTGACTTTTGTCTTTCATTTCTCGACCGCAAAGTGTCGGTTCCTTCTGCATGTACCGGAGCACAAATGACGTAAAACAAAAGAAACAAAACACAGAACCCGAAAGAACGACAAATAAAGAGTAATCCCAAGTGTACAAAATACAATGCTTTCCGGTACCTGCAGAAAGACCCAAATTGTCGAATCCTTCGCCAAGAAATCTGTAGATCATACGACCTCTAGGATGAAAACGAGTCCCAAGGGATTGGCAGGACGTGTAGCTCATGGTTTGCGGTTTCCGTAATCTTCGCCGGTTGCAATCAATGTTTCCCAGTACTTGTAGATTTTGGTCGTTTGTGAGATTCATGGAAATTCACTTTATTAGTTGTTTTTCTTTCGTAGAACCTTGATAACGCATGGCAGTGGGTGAAAGGTCTCAGTACTGGCGGCTCTACAAACACATTAGCATCTCTGAAGCAAGCCCTTGCCGATCCACAGTGTCATGCAATCTACCTTCTTACCGATGGACGACCTGATCAGGTGTTTTACCTTTACTATGCTTTTTCTGTTCGTAATAATGCAGTTCTGTAACAGACATCGTTCAGATTGAATTTTAGCTCGATAACTGAAGTCGTTTATGCAAGGAAATGTGTCTCACTCACGAATTTCATTGAGCCTCCAATCTCAGAAAGCGAGATGAGTTTCCTCTTCCTCCAACTTGTCAGTTGCCAAAAACAAAGCTACGGGCAGATGGAACTTTAGCAAACAAATTACCAAGTTTGCATCGATTTCAATACCCTTTGATTATGTCTTTTATCCGTACTGTTCTGTGTGTCGATATAGATTTGAATCTAAAGAAGCTGTTTTTTTTTCCAGCCGCCATCTTCCATCCTTGCCCAGGTGCAACTGTTGAACCCAGTCCCTATTCACACAATCTCGTTTAACTGTGCTGATACCGAGGCTAATCAGTTTCTGTGTCAACTGGCAGCTGAAACTGGAGGCAGGTGCGTGGTCATTAAGCTGGTGCTGAGTTGATGGTTTGTCAGGTCAAATAAAGTTAGAACGTTACCGAACATCTGTTCAACATATTCAAACCTTTCTGTGAGAATGTCGGTAAAACATTTCATTAACTGTTCATTTAATGTTTACATTTTAACTTGGCACAAGAACGTACATGCACATAATTATGCTTCTCGTGCAACTGTGACTCCAAGTGACACCCGTGCGCGAACCATGGCTAACACTCAAAACGCATTACCTTCTGAATGCACAGCATGGTTTAATTCAAACAAAGTGTGCGCACGACCGCCTGCTTTTGAGGAGAAAGGCGCCATTATTACTTTTTTACGCTTTAAATCGGCCAGGTTTCATTATTTTTCCGAAGATGGATACGATATAGATGGCCCCAGACCGTTTGAGGTAATTACCTTTGTTTTCTACTTATGTTCATTATCTTAATTGTCATTTGGGTCAGCACTGTTGCAGATAGCACCGTCAAGTGACAAGATATCAGCTGGGATAATTTGAAAATAATTAACAGTGCTATTGTGCAATGTGATCTAATACAATGTGGGAGCGGCTTTTGCTCACTTTAAGAAAACGCCTGCCCATTCCTTGCGGGACAGTCGTGTGAGTAGCGGAACACGCGAATTCCCCGACGGCAAGAAAATCCACCAGACGCAGGATAGACATAAGTACATGGACGTTGAATTTAGGAGGGACGATTTCTGATGAATTCCATGCGTAGGTTTCTGGATGGACTTTCCATGAAAGAAAGAAAAAGGTTATTTGGGTTGTAGAAAGACCAGTAGGCCATTTTCGAATTACCTCAGGCCTCTTTTTCAAAGCGAGTCTTGGTGCTCATCCTTTCATTCACACCCAAATCAAACTCATTTTGAAAAAGAGACCTGAGGTAATTCGGAAATGGCCAATTGAAAAGGCTATTTGTACACTTGCATTTTAGAGTGAAGACCTTCGTCTTTTGAGAGAAGAGATCGAGAAAGGTTCGGCAGATTTGCGGAAAGTGACCATGATAAGAAATGAGTGTGCACAGCTTGACTGGTTTGGATCCAATACTGGACGCTGTTCCAAGTAAGTGCAATGTAAACCCACGTGATCAAACTGTCGAGTGGAGCATAATAGACAGGAAAACTACGTAGGCATAAACGGAAAAAATTGTTGGACGACTTTCAGCTGTAACAAATTTGATAAAGATAGGACCTTTCGAGGAACTGAATAACATTTTATTCTTTATGATTTCGTATGTCTTAGCTGTCCGACCTTAAAGCGAGAGAGAGGGAGGGAGGGATAGAGAGCAGTCAAGACTTATTTATGGTTGCGTCGACCGTAAGCTGCTGTTTGACATTGAAACTTTTAGCTGAAACATATGTGCAGCGGCGCAACAAGTCCGAGCAAGACCAGTTTCACGGTGAAACTCTTGTCTTTATCACCACTGCGCCGATCGTTACGACCGTTGCAGAAGTAGAAAGCGGTTCTACTTTTCGTGACCATATTACACCGTGCAACGCCTGCTCAAACTTGTTTCGCTGCGCCGTTACACATACGTTTCAGCTAAAAGTTTGAACGTGTAACAACGGCTTTAGTTTTACGCAGTTAGAGCGTTTTCTGTTAGAATTCATCTCTGTAACTGAGGTCTTAACAATTGAAGATCATGCCCCTCTTTACTGTTCGCACTGGATTTTACATTTTGCACTCCTACTTTGCGTTAATGAATCAAACGTTGACTCTTTTCCCTCCAACAGAAGCCACCCCCGTTCAGTGAGCGTATCCTCCCACAGGCCTTTCTCAGCGAAACACACCATGACCCCCTCCCCACCCCGCTCAGAAAGGGCTAGTAGTGCCAGGGTGCGCCCAGCCAGTGCCATGCCCCGATCAGCTAGTGCCAGGCTCGGCCCGGCTAGTACCAAACCTCGCCCCGCCAGTGCAAGGTTGGCCTACAGCAGTCACAAGGACTACATTGTGAGCAGTGCTTGTCAGGATATACCGCAATCCCCGACCCAGGCCTCGATTTACAAAGTGGGCGAAACGAAAACAAGTCAGATGAGATTGGGTCTGAGAAAGAAGACCAGTGAGTGGATGCTTAAAGAGACAAGGGAATATATTTCGAAGAAGCCCGAGGATTTCAAACAACGGCGGCGGCCAAAACGTAAACATTTGCATTAATATAATAAACCGCGAAGAATTTCGCAGAACATTTTCGAGGTTTCGAAAGAATGTGTCAACTCTCAATTTATGAATGAGTGACTTTGTTTTGCATCTCAAACCAAGTAAGGAAAACATGCAACAATGAATGACTGCACATGAGCACGTTAATAGTGCTCTCGTCAGTGCAACTCAAGAGTTTGATCATATAGGCACAATAAAGGTGAAAAAAAAATTTAAATTTCGTTAGGTTACAAACTGTGTTTTTCCATCGTGTGTGTCTGAAGTGGGCCAATAGCATGAACAAGAGAAGTCTAGAGGAAAGCACACTCAAAAATTCGCAAAACATTCAGTGAGGTGCAGATGTTAACAATTTGATCTTTAGAAATCCTCTTGGTTTGTGATTTTGATTGAAAAAGCCTCTTTCAGTCTGTCCTCTATACTTAAGAGTGGAGCGAAGCTAAACTACTTCACAGTTGACATTCTTAAGACACGAATTAGAGAGACCATGGAAATACATTGCCAGCCTCCCACAGTCGTGATAAGGGATGCAAAACCCCTGTGATCCCCTGGGAAAGAAACCTGTTTTTTCTCTGATTCAGTATGACAGCATCAAGTACCGAGCTTTTTAACTGATAACTTTCCCCCTTGTTTCCTTTCTTAGGAAAAACAAAGAAGATGAATGGTTCAAGCTCTAACGGCGACGTCGAGTAAGTAAATAGTAGTTTTCATTGCTAAAGGTGAGCAGGAAGTATAGTATATTAAGCAAACCTTGTTGTAACTGACTGATGATAAACGACACCGTCATTCCTGGACTTTGATCAGTAATGAAAATAGGTTGTGGTCACTTGTGGATGTAGGATAGAGCGGTTTAGGGAATCAATTTCATTTTTGTAGTTCGTGTGATGTTACAGTTAGTAGTGACAAATGTCCTACAATTTCAAATTCCCCTAGCTGGTGTAACTTAGTTTGGAGGGGGGATCATTCCCAAAAATTTTTTAAGGGGCGTTATGTGACTAAAACTGGTAAGCTGGGGGGCATACAATTTGCAAATGACACTCCCCCCAATTTCCCTCCCCCCCCCCCCCCCCCACACACACACACCCCATAAAAAATGAACGGTCGCTTATTGCTCGCTAATGACAACTTTTCTCTTTTATCTTATTACAGTGACGAGACTTTGACAGTGAAAAGGTAAGCAAGACTGAAAACAGTTTTAGCAAAGAGGTTTGACCTTTACGTAAATGAGCAGAACAATTCTTGTTTCATGGCTAGGTGGTTAAAGAAACACGGTCTGGCGGCAAGAAAGTTAACTATCCTGGACGCATTGGCACCTACAATGATTCCACACAGCACAAAATATGTGCCCATACTGGACAAACATGTACTCTCAAAGGTTTTTGACCAGGTGAACTTAATTTTACGTAGTTCTCTAAGAAAACCCGTTATTATAGTTTTGAGGTTGAGGTTACACCACAAAGAAAACCTGTTTTGCAATTCTGTCCCCATACGTTTCGAAAACGTTCGTGCACATGTTAATTCGTATTGCTTTGGTTTTGTTATCTTTTGCTCTGTGAATGGTAATAAATTAAAGACTCGCTCATATTTCTACACAAACCGAAACAAAAGCAAACCATTGGTCAGGTGATTGGTCTGCATTGATCTTTCCACGGTTTGTGCCAGTGGCATGTATTTGCTTGAATTCTGTTTGCATAGCTAGTTACGCTTTTTCCGTTTGTTGGTATATGGAGGGGTAATTACCTTCGTTTGGATAAAGCTTCTTAGTCGTATTCATCCAGTAAGTATGTTTGGAAGAGGAGCTGAAGATGTAGTTAGTGTTGGAAAACGCCGACTACTGAACTATCGGACAGTGTCTTCAGAAAACGAGTGATGCGAGAATACGTTTGGTCTTCATTCGGTTGAACAAAGCTCTTGTTTTCCTGCTTTAGGTTTTACCCTTAGCTCATACATCAGGTAGCAACCGAGATGAAGTCCAGTTAGTAAACCCTCAAGGAGTTAATCTGAAGGCTTACGAGGCTCGGCTAGAGACGGCCATTGGTGATTACACAAGGTAACCGCGATCATTGTTCATAAAGTGGCCAAGAGTTAAACAAATAAATAATGAAAAGTAGAACCTTTTCAATGCCATGACCAAGAACCCACGCACTGGAAGTAAAGTGTTGTCGCTAGCCCTGAATTACATCTCACGGTTGGGCGATAGGCTTACGACCTGGAAGAGCCTCATGAATACGAACTGGCTGTTAGCCCTATTACTATCTACTCAGGTAAGGTCAGAACTGAACATATAATCGTGAATAGTAACGAACTTTGGAGAACTGCAAGTAATACAATTTCTTTGTTCGCGTTTATTGGATGTTTTCCAATAGGAATCAGAGTAAATACTTTTGATCTGTGTTCTTTTTTTCTCCTTCAAGACGTCTTGATGAGTTGGTGTTTGTTCATCTCAGTGACGAAGAACGAATGAAGTAAGTGTTTTATAACAGGATAGGGCGGGTCAAAACTCAACGCGCTTTCGTTGGCTGCGGGGAGGGGGGGTACTTTCAGAAAAATTGGGTGGGGGTGTGTGGCACGCTTCCTGAAACCCTTACCTATTTCAGACCAAAACCTGTGATTTTCCGTACCCTATTTCAGACCTGATCAAAAATTTGATACCCTACTTCAGACCTGCCTTATAATCAGTTCCCTAGGTCAGACCAATGTTAAAGACAATGTTGATACGCTTTTATTAAGTAGGATACAAAACTGTACAAAGTTGTGAACTTAAAATTCCACACTATAAAGCAGGTTGCATCATGCGCCGCCAATTCAAGACTGGAGTGCTCAAACCATACCCTATTTCAGACCAAAACGGCTAAAAAACCATACCGTTTGGCGCCGCATATACCTATATAGCCCATATAAGGGAGTACCCCCACTCCCCCGCCCCCTCCCGGGGTTGGCTGCTCCTGGTCACGTGTTTAATCGAGTTCCACTCGCACTCGTGTATGCCTTATCAAGATCAACATTTCACCCGAAAGTTGTCTCGAAATTGTCTCGCTTGAAGGCGAATTTTTGGAGAATATCTAACGCAGATTGTCATATTGCTCTTTCAAAAACTAGATACCCTGAAGATAAAATTCCGTCATTTCTCAGTAACAAGGCGTCCATGATAGATGATTTGGAGAAACAAGGTTGGCCAGTGAACCCAGATGACATCAGTTTACTGGAGAAGGAAATACAACAAGCTCAAACATTCCTACTTCAATCCCAAGACCTGAGACAGAAATCCGAACAGGTAAAAACGATCACACCATCAAATGTTCTTAAAATCTACAAATGCAGGCATTTTGTTGAAACATTGGCCTAACCATTCGTGAAATCCTGCAGAACGAAACGAACTGCTCCCCATCCCTTACATCAATGAGCGTCGGGGATTATGATCTGTATAAGAAATGAAGTGAAGTGGCACCGGTTACTGTTACCTGTACCTCTACCCAGTAAACCGTGTCACTTCTCAGGAGTCCTTCTCGCCTGTATATAATAGTCACTCTGTAAAACTAAACCTCGCTAAGTATTTCGCCTTAAACATTCCTCGTCAAGTAATGAAATTCCCTACTTGCTTCTCACATATCCCAAAAAGAAATATACAGCTCTTTGGTGGCAATTGTCTTCCGCAATTCATTGTCAGATTCTTAACATTTTTTGTTCTTTGTGCAGGCTTCCCGTGAAATAGCGGAACAGCAGAGGAAAGCTCGTGAACAAGCAGAAAACAAACGAATGAAACAGATCATGTCCAAGGTACCGTGTAGCATGGAAATTAGGCGGTTCAAAATGACTGACATTTTTGCTGGGAAGTAACTTTTTTGGATTTTCTGTTCAAGCATAATAAGGAAGGAAACGCAATATTTTCAACATTTAGGACTTGTTGAGCTGCAGCATACTATACTTATTTGAGACATTTCACCGAATTCTTAATACCTTGCTGCCCAAAAGGACTGACACAACAGAATCAAACAGAAAGGCTACCTCTATCCCCTGCCATGTTCAACAAAACACTGTTTAAAGATTTAAGTGATCATCACAGCTATGAACACTACTTGAGCTACTCATTTGGGGGTGGAAGAAGATTACGATAGCCGTGGTGATGAGCACGCGCATCACCCAAACTTCGGACTCTTTGTCATCTAACGGTTCCCTTTTTGCTCACTCTCAGGTTTCCTCCGTGTTTTTCTTCTTATTCACCTGTTTTTCTTTACAGTCCTCAAATCCCAATTTGGTGTAGATATCGGCGATTTCATTAAAGCTGGACATTCGTTAAGACATTTTTACAGAACTAAACGGCGTTCTAGACAAAGCTGACAGTTTTCCTTTATTCGAAACAGGCTCCCAAGCCGTCTCCACCTGTCCAGTCCACCTCCAACAAAAATCGCCTACTGAACCACAAGGTCCTAGCGAGGAGTGAGGTGGACGGATTCTACTACGCAGGCGCGGTGTCACGGTGTCTGAACTCACGCTATGTGGAGGTTGACTTCCGGAACTTTGATCGTCAGGTGGTTCCTGCCAGATGCGTTATCGCTATGCAAGGAGCTAGGCCCTGTCCTTCTCTTAAGGTACTGTAATTTCCAGTCTTTAAGTTAAAGCCTTGTTTTTCCCCAGTTTGCTTTGCTTGACATCTGAAAGACGGTGGCTTTACACAACTATGGTTGACAGCCGCTAGCATTCATTGTTCTTTAAAGTCAAAGACTAGATCAGCGCCCCTGCGCTGTTCTTATTTATCCCGTGCGCTTCCTTTGTAATGACATCTGCAAATGGTTAGACTTTCTGGGATTTTAGGGATAAGGACGATAAACCGTAGGCTCCGTCTCACAACTCTTGATATTTGATTCTGTGGGACGTTAATGAACCACTAGGGAAGGAACCCTGGCTGTGACCATCCCTAGTGTCCAACCAAATTTGAGGGTCGCCAGCCACTAGGGCCAGTAGCTTGTCTAACTGTCAAGTGGTGCCCTTTGTAAATAAAACCTTTACCCCTTGCCCTTTACCCTATCAGGTGGGCGACCATGTGCTCGTGAAGACTCTCGTTCCACGCGAGGATGAGGATGACGAAATAATTGATGGCGCGCAGTGTTATGTGCCGGGAATTGTTCAAGTTGTACCGCTGAGGAAATCTACTTCTACCAAGTGTTACACAATATTGCGTTTTAATGGGAAAAAGGTCAGTAACCTTAACTGTTTAGACTGCAGGCTAGGCATCTTGTTTGTTCATCAACCATAGTACGAGAGCAAAATATCCGGCACGATCAGCATAACAAAACGAGGCACAAGGATCCAAGGTCAGGATCTTCATGTTCGAGACTATGAAGTCTGGAATCCTCTCCGGAGAAGGGAAACTCGAGAATCCTGACCTTAGATCCTCAAGTTCCTTTAAATCGACTCAAGAGGGACCTTTTCTCAGCTCTAAGGTCTTTTTTGGTTTGCCCATCATTTCTAACTCTGTTGACGTTTTAAGTGTTTATTTGCTACACCATTGCTTGCCTTTTAGATCACGTCTGTGAGAAATGATCTGGTGAAGATTTCTAAAGCACGCTACACATTCGCTTGTCGCTACATCAGGGACGCTTTGCTGTCCGCTTATCGATCGTAAGTTGATTGAAATGAAAGTTTGTAGTGTGGTACGGCATTCCGTGTGAAGATCCATAGTGGGATCTATTGTTTTCTTTTAGTATTGGGTAATATTAAGAAAACCTCAACAAGTGGCTCTTGGTTCAACATTCACTGAGCAAAAATAACAGGAAAATCTTGTTTTATCCCCGTACTCTTCCACACTGCTTTCACAGTGTTGCAAATAGAAGGGGGTCTCGCGTCAAAACCGCTACAAGGTCAGTTGAGTAAACCGTACGCGTCAAATTAATCGAAAATATATAATGGTCTGGTGGGAGCGGTGCCGGAATCTGACCCGTTGGAATTTGATGTTGACATCCTGCCTTAAAAATGTATCTGGAAACCTGCTTTCTAGCCAAAATGTTGTAGAAACAGGACACCAACATGTCTTCTGTTAACTCTGGAGAAAAGGACTCAGTGTTAGGAAGTTTATGTATGACTACCAGCTGGCATTGAAGGTTGCTCGGTTTAATCAGGGGAGCAGGGTTGGCGCAGTGGTGAGAGCGCTCGCCTTCCACCAATGTGTCCCGGGTTCGATTCCCGGACTCAACGTCATAAGTGGGCTGAGTTTGTTGGTTCTCTACTCTGCTCCGAGAGGTTTTTCTCCGGGTACTCCGGTTTTCCCCTCTCTTCAAAAACCAACATTTGATTTAATTTAGAGTTTATTTGATTAACAGTCTCCTCAATTAGTAGAGCACTCCTGTTCAGCTAGAATGATTTGAGACTTAAATAAAGGTGTTATTATGTTATTATTATTATTATTATTATTATTATTATTATTATTATTATTATTATTATTATTAATCTTAAACGCTGGTTCATATTTCTTGGTTTGGTTTTAGAACCACGCCGTTTGGAATATACACGAAGGATGATGAAGACGATGCTGTTCCGGATGATAAAGGTATACTTATAAATAACAGTTCTTGTGACTGTATAAATGTACAACTGAACTTCTTTATTGTTCGATTTAGACGACGGCAAGGGAGATGAATCTCCTCGTAGCCAAGCGAGCAGTCGGGCCAGCAGTCATTCCAACAAGAGTAGCGGCCGGAGCAGCAGCCATGGACGCCAAAGTGGCAGCAGAAGTCGCAGCCGCAGTGCGAGCCCTAACGGAAGCCCTGCATCTTCATTCAATGGCGCGTCACCCCGAGAGGCATCAGAGGGAAGACCATCCTTCGAGGAACTGAAGCAGAAACTTGAGGAGGAACATAGGGAGCAACTGGACGAGGTGAAAAGGAAGATAGAGGATATGCAGAGGCAGCTGGAGGAGGAGAGAGTGCGGCATCAGAGGACGGCTGAAGAGCTGAAGGAGAAGAGGAGAGAGATGGATGACGATCAACAGAGATTCCTGCAACAACAGATTGATGATCAGAATAACAGGTTTGAACTGAGTACATCTCTGTAATATTTGCTGCTTTTTGTTGTTATTTGCTGTTGCGTGTGTTGCCGTGATCCACAATAAATGTGTTTTGTGTGACTTATGACAATAGACAAAAAGAGATCCAAGAAGAACAAAAGCGTCTTCAAAATCAACAGGAGGATCTGCTGAAAAAACAAAAAGAACAACAAGAGCAGCTTCTGATGCAGCAATACAACCAGACCCAGCAACTTCAACTACAACAACAACAACTCTTACAGCAACTAGCAAACAATCTAACGGCTCCGGATAGAACCGAGCGGCCCCGGGTCAGACTGCCTGATTTACCTCCAGTCTCCCCTCCAAGATCAAGGTCTATATCTCCTCCAAGCCATCACTCGTCAGTTCGCTCATCCCCGCGCTCATCTCCGAGGGACTCTGTTAAAGAATCTGAGAAATCGTCTTCTAAAGGTAAGAAAGCCGCGGTGCGTTCCTTATTTGAAAGAACTGAAAACACTTTTTTGCTGTCCAACCAATCCAAATGTTGCTCTGATGTTTTGATAGATGCAAAAAAAAAAAAATACGCAGCCTATTCAACAGTATAGCGGCGACAAGGAGACACATAAAACAAGAGACTTCGGCAATGAAACCAACCTGTAGTTTGAGCTTCAAGTGGTATACAAATTAAACGGTTGGAATGTGTCCTTCGAACAGCACTAACGTTGTCGCCAAGAGTATGAATTGTTATTACCCGAGTTCAGTCAATTGCTGAAGGTTTATTAAGGTTCATTATCTGGATTACCCTCTTTTCATAATTGCTCCATTTATTTCATCACATTTTTATCTTTAGGCTCGCCACGCAGCTTTAAAAAGACATCTGAGAAATCGTCAACGCCTGGGGACCCCGTGGCGCAATCTTCGAGGCCGACCTCTTCTCGGTCTCGATCGTCAAAAAGGTCGGCTTCTCGTAACAGCCTGCCGCTAGAATCTGATGACGAACACAAAGAAGAGGAAGGAGGAGACGACAAGGAAGATAAACAGTCCTCATCATCGTCGTCGTCGTCGTCGTTATCATTGTCATCGTCAAACTCCTCAGATGATGAACAATATGTTGACGTAGCAGAGGCTGTAACTCCTGCAGCCAGTGAAGACGAGCCCCCTGCTGTTCAGATTCACGTATCCAATGGAAACGAAGCGTGTCTGTTGACAAAAGGATCTCACGGGCTCTTGATCTGTAAGTTGTTTCACTGTTATCATCAATTTAATTACATGAATTCGGTAAATAAAAAATCAACAGCAATAATGAGAACTAAAACAACAGGTAGCGACATTTAAGCTGCGGTTTAGCACAGTGGCCAACTTCCGTCAATAATAAACATTTATACCACGACACCGCTAAGCGTCGGAAACTTGGAGAAATCTCTCGCGGCTAAGCAGTTGATTGTCGTGTATCTAGCGGATTAACCAAGCTACGGCATCATTTAAAAAACAATAACTTTACTTAAACACGATAAAATTAATTAAGAATTAACTAATACTCATATTTCCCTTGCATAACAGCTTTAATATTTGATTGCGTAGAAGATATTTGATTCTGGGCTGTCGTCCTTAGGTTCTTGCTTCTTGGTCATTAGTGGGATTTAGCTAATCTGAATGCACGTCACCACATTCACAAGGACTTAGTTGATGGAAAAACACGGTTAAATTTAAACAAAAAGCAAAGTAAAGTGAACGATGCTTCTTTCTTATCCACAGCCCGCCTTCCTCCTGACGAAGACCCCGCGGTAGAAAGTGGCCGCGTTCCAAAAACTTTGGAAGTGGGAGAAGAAGTACTAGCTCGATGGTCAGACGAGGGATGGTACTACCGAGGTAATCAAAATACACAGATTCAAAAGTAGAAGTAAGTTAATACAGCTTTGAAAACAGTGCGACAGTAAAGTTACATGTGAGAGTGCGAATGAGAGACTCGCAGTGACTGTCACCTGAGCTTAAACGCCACGAGAAACAGTTGTGAAAGGAAGTATTGACCACCAGAGTTCCTATGTTTAACAAAGAATTCTATGTTGCAAGGAGAAATCAGATGCAGTTCAGGTAGTTGTTAGTGCTAAAAGCAGAGGTGTAGAACAGAAGCAATTGAGTTTATTTCCTCCTTCTTCCAGGCACTATCCGTCAAGACTGTGGAGACGGGAGTTATTTAGTTGAGGACAGCGTAGGGGACTTGGAACCAATCTACCGACCCGATATCATCACAGAATCTGATGATGCTGATAATGAGATTGGTTTGCATGATCCTGTGATAGCGCTGCATCCTTCTTTCCCCTACAGCTATGCACCAGGTATTTTATATTTGCTTAAATTAGTTGATCTCAAAAATGAAATGGAAAAAAAATCTCTGATACATGCTCGGTATATTGGTCTTGTGAGGCGATCGGTGCTTTGCTATCAATTGACACCATTTGGCTAGTATATTTAAGACTCCACTAACCCATGGACTAGTTTGTTAAAACGTTAAGGTCAGGCACAGCGCTTTCTTCGGCCTCATCGCTAACTATTACTAAACGATTGTCTTGTGTGTGGTCAGTGAAAATCGGGTAGTGAATAGGAAAAGCTTTGTTTTCATCCTGATCGATAGGAACCCTATCGGTGGTTTTGTTGTCTTCACAGGAACTGTGCTCAGTCTGGAGGGTAACGACTTACGCGTGCGACATTATGATGGAATAGAGAGTGTTATACCACGCGAGGAGAGCTACCTAATAACACCCGACAAGTTTGAGAGAGACTGTCAGTATATTCTGCACTGTGAGGAGCGCTTAGTCGGTCAGGCTGTAGTGGCCAGGAACGATAAAGACGGCATGTTCTATCTTGGTACGTAATTTGAAAATCAGGCAACTCGTCCAAGTATTCCCTGGTAGAGTGCATTATTTCCAACCTAAGGGGTCCAATTCATATTAAGGGAAACTCCTTGGACCTATATGCGGTGCTGTTTAATTTTGTTGGTTCTCCCCAAGGGAGCTTCAAGAACGACGCCACCATTTTGGGTGAAATGTCTGGTGCAGAAACAAAAACCCGTTGGGATTTATTACATTCGAGGTTCAATGTAAGCAGTAATCCCATTCGTATGCCTCATCAGCACATCATCAGTACGTTTTTGTTTTCACTAAACTTGTTCACATTCACCCTTCTTGATGTTTTTCATCCAACCCTATCTCTACAATTCAACTTGGTTTGCTTGTTTTTTATGCAGTAAGTAAACTACTTGCCTTACATTTGCGCATTTAAACCAATAATAAAGTACAGAAAAGAGGGTTTTTGAAATCAGTTTCCGAAGGAATTGCTCCAACTAACCAGTGCATAAACAACGCTGCGCGACAACTTCTAAAAACACGCGTGATGATTAATCCTTAATTTTACTCGGCCCCATGCGATTACCTATACTTATTGGTAAAACTGGATACTTACAAGCACGTGTTTCTTTAGGAACTGTACGGGAACGTGTTGGCAATGGTCGACAGTACATTATCGAGTGGGCTGATCAAACGGTACAGCTACAGGTAAAGTAGCGTTTGGTATTTATGCTTAAGGGTAGACTCGTCAAACTCCATTGGGAGGGACCAGAAGAAAGCTGTGGACAAGTTCATCTCCTGGCCCCTTCTTCAAATTCCACCTCTTGTACTTTAAAAAAATGTTGTGAGTAACTGTAAGTGATTTCGTCCAGATCCTCTGCTTCTCGAGAGAATCACAGTTTTGGGGGATAAAGCCAAACTGATAAATCCGAAGACAAGCCCCTCAGAGCAAGGCGTGTGTTAAACACTGATTGCAGGATTCGAACCTGGAACAAATGGGTAGTAAAGGAGTGCTCACTGCACTATGCTGTTTTACCCTGCATGACAAAGAAATTGCTGGCGAAGGATCATTTTCGGTAAGGAATATCTACGTTTACTAAGTTTACGAAAACGTCAATCATAATCAAGTTGTATACTTTTCATTGTCTGCAGAGTTCTGGATACATCTTTGGCACTCACACAAAGCGTCGCCAGCTGGCCATAGGAGACCGAGTGCTCGCATTAATAAATCCAGGTATGGAGAGGTGTAGAGAGAAGGTTTAATGTGCAATCAATCAAGCTGTCTCTAAAACTGTCAAGAAAACAATCTCTGTGTTGGTACGTACGGTTTACATCAAGTAATTTACTTGCGACTCTTCAGTGCAAATTTAAACCTAAAATCGGGTGAATATGTTGTAACGAACCATGAGAGCTTACAATAAAAAAGGACAGCCAGCGCTAAACGCGGTAAATTTTGTTCAGCAAGCAGTGTAAGCGCCGAGTAGACGTGCAACTGGTGGCAAGTGCCTGAAAATGGAAAGAATGTGGACAGTCCGGAAGATAAGCAAGCTGATAGTCGAATAAGCGGGAAAATATGTCCATTACTATACGCGGGCGACTTGTAAGTGGACAAAAATAAACCGTTAAAGTATTAGAAGAGATGCATCTGATGCCAAGCGTCGGAAGCAAAGGCCACGCATAAGAAGACACGATGACGATTCTTTTGTTTCCTCTGTGTTCTAGCTTTGTACGTGTACCTGCCAGGTTGGGTTTCTGGAGCAAATGGTCGCAGACTCGTCATCAAGTTTTGTAATGGTAAAAGGTACGCCACTTTCAGGTTTTTACATTTGGAAAAATGACTAAAAGTAATGCCTTTGAAGAAACACTGCTTACTAGCCTTCATGCGAACGGTCGCAAGCAAGGATGTTACCCACAAAGTTGCATTGTTATTGAGCATGGCTCAACCGCGTTCATTCGAATGATCTTTCATGACACTGGTCTACGCATTCAAGAAGACTTACTCAGTAGTTTTCTTTTGAGCGGTCACCCTTAATTTTTTTTTTCTCTCTGTTGTGCTCTTATTCACAGCTCCAGTCAAGTGGACCCCCTGCAGTGTTTCTGGCTTTCTCGCGACTATTACGATCGCATGGTGGAAAACTATAGAAAGATAAATCAAGATAGATAACGATACGCTGTCCATCAGCGCATATTTAGCCAACTGTAAAATACTTTGGGAAAGTTTGTTTATAGTTATTTTGTCGACGAGATTGTGACAGCTACAAGCAACAAGTTGCTTTCAATAATATTATTGACTGTCTCCGGGAACAAGAATAAACTGGATACGCTCGAAAATTTTGTTTGAAAAAATAAATCTGCAAACGTTTGTAGTACGGGAACTCCAAACTCTGATTTTTTTCTTATATGTAAGAGTATTGCCAATCGAACAAACCCTTAATTTAACACCAGGAAAAGAAGAAGAACAAGAAACTTTGTATTGTACTATGAAGGCTGTTTAACAATAAGAACAAGCAGAAACGTAAAAGAAAACAAAAGTAACTGTTGCGAGCGGGAATATAAGATCTTAGAGTCCAGCGAACTCAACCGGGGTCATCCAAACAGTAATCGACAAATTGATCACTGATCAAGTCCACTTCAAAGGAGTCTGGCTTTGATAGGTTGTTAGCCAATCAAAAACGGGAACTTCAAAGTGCTGGCGGCCCCGGTTGAGTTCGTTGCTCTATAAAATGTGAGGCAAGTTTGAATTAAACTGTATTAATGCAAAGCCAACTACGTCATTCACCGTTTTGAAACTTTCAGACAAGGTCTGTTTTGTACATATGTATAACACGGTTTTCCTCTGTTTTTAACTGATAAAAAGTGTTTTGTGTATTAAGTTTAGTTCTGGCTATTGTAAAAGGTAGTACCATTCTCTCGTTTATGGGGTGTTAATCCATGAACACAGTGACCCCTTTCCTTCCCATTCTTTTTTCCAAGCGATTCATTGGTAATTATTGTATTCCTGGATAGAGAAAAGTCAGTGTGGAATAAGGTTTTTTGCTTGGGGAAATGACAGCAGAAATCCGCTTTGAGGCAAGACGAAAGTACTTCCAGCGTACACGCCGACTACAGTGTGCGTTGGGACAACTATGGATCTTCCAGTTGGTAAACATTTTATAGAATTTGTTATCCTGAGCAAGGTTAGTTGGGCTATTTTGAATTTGAACAAAAGAATAATTTAAAGGCAGCCATTTTTGCATAGGGTCTATTGCCACTATCTATTCTTCCGATAAGCGAACCAGTCGCCTCGTAGCTTCTGGAATCCTCACGAAACTTTGAGATCAGATGCTGAATGCCGTTTTATGGCCGGTCGAGGATTGCAGGATGAGCGGGGGACAAAAGTTTATTTGACGTATCACGCAGTATGTTTTCACTAAAATGAAATAACTCCTAAAATTAGTTTGCAAGATGAGTAGTATCTGTTGAAAGCCCACCCTGAAGGCTACGTTAATACTTGGCTACACCTGGTACTTGTTTGCAAACAAAAAAGTATTTTATTGTCTTTTTGAGCTATTTTGTGTAAACAAAATCGCTCTATGTCAGCATGAAGCTCGAGAAATTCTTCCTTGGTCGGGTGGTTCTGCCTTGAACCAATGAAATAAAGGTTTCTTTAGATGGTATTGTTTAAGCCAGGGGCCAATCTAATTCCCTGTTTTAAAGGTGTTTTTGAAAGCATGTGGTCAGTGATGGTCAGCACTGAGACTAAGTTACACATGCGTGTTGATTACGCTCAAAGGAACATTAGCGTGGAATGTCACGCGTCATCCAGCTACCGTTGCGTGATGTATTTATTACTACCACACCAAGGGGTACCACCGTTATGGTAGTCTTTCCGGAGAAAAGGGTTTGTATATTTAACGCATGCGTGAATGACAACAATAGGCGTGAGATACTGGAGTCAGATTAGAATGAAGTATGAGTTGTGCTGTTTCGATAGATGATGAAGGTAGTAAGGTGGGGACGAAAGTATTTGAAGTTTACGACCGCGGCTTGTTGGTTATAACAACCGTGTGTTTCGTCTCCTTCGCAGACACTCTTTTGGTTCGTCACGCAATCTTTCCTTCCCAATGAACGTCTGCTGAAACGAGCAGCAAATTCGTTTCCCATTGTTAGCAAAGATCAGCCGGAGACCACGTAAAAATTACTACAGAGCCAATCAGCACTAAGTTACTGTGTAATGAAAAGCCTGACGTCTCACGTTTTCGAGGGAAGTGTCTTTACTATTTTGAATTGCGTGTGATGCACAACCTGCGCCTCCTGGAAAGTCCTTCAATGATTTTCAGCATCTTTGAATTCGGTCATCCCGATGAAAACGAAAGTAGAACTATGTTAGTGGCACTCGACCACTTCTGAAGAGAATTTTTAAGGGTTAAAAACAGTGAAATTTAGTTTTTGAGAATTGAAACGTCGAGTTATTCGAACAACCCGTAGTGTAACCGCGAGAGACCTAGCGGGGAAGAAATGCCGTTCTGAGATCAAGCAGTGTTCTTTAAATCACATATTACTATTTGCCATTGAACTGATTGAATGCTCTGATTATCGAAAATTATGCAGGCGGTGAAAAGCGGCAAAAAACGTTAAACGAATAATGCTAGTGGTAATTGATTCAGCATCAAGGTAATTTGGTTGAGCGGTTCCTACTCGGGGAGCAAATATTTCGTTTCGAAGTGGACGAGTGCTTAGTTTTGTAATTTTTCTTGTGTTTTGTTGTTCCTTTGCTAACTTTGTCAAAACTGCACGAACATTGTTAAAACTGGAAAAATAAACATATGTTTGACGGATTTGAAAACTATAAATATTAGTCTAATCAGAAGTGGCTGTTTCCACAAGTGATATTTGCACGGAAGAAAAATGCTATGGAAGGGAATCCTTAATCTGGATATTTGTTCCCCTTGAAGTGAAGCCGTTTTTATGTTAAACAATGAAAATGCTGATTTCATTTGTCAAATGGATTACTTTTATCTCTCACGTGTAAACAGGCACCAAAACATACAGCCCTGTTTATGAAATGCGATTTCCAACTTTGATCTATCACGTGCATACGTTTGGTAATAGCAAGTTCGTTGGTTAATTCCCACATGAATAAGGCAGCGCTGTTGGTTAAATGCGACTCCGAACTTTGATTGGTCACGTGGATCTAACATGACCTTTGATCAATCACAAGATTTGCACGTGGTCAATTCAACATGTTTACAACAACATCTAATTGAATTTATTTTCTGTTACAATGATTGGTCACTTTTAACCGTTTTTTGAGCTATTTTGTGTAAACAAAATCGCTCTATGTCAGCATGAAGCTCAAGAAATTCTTCCTTGGTCGGGTGGGTCTGCCTTGAACCAATGAAATAAAGGTTTCTTTAGATGGCATTGTTTCAGCCAGCGGCCAATCTAATTCCCTGTTTTAAAGTGTTTTTGAAAGCATGTGGTCAGTGATGGTCAGCACTGAGACTAAGTTACACATGCGTGTTGATTACGCTCAAAGGAACATCAGCGTGGAATGTCACGCGTCATCTATCTGCTTTTGCGTGATTTATTTATTACTCTCACGCCATGGGGTACCACCATTATGGTAGTCTTTCCGGAGAAAAGGGTTTGTATATTTAACGCATGCGTGAATGACAACGACAGGCGTGAGATACTGGAGTCAGATTAGAATGAAATATGAGTTGTGCTGTTTCGATGGATGATGAAGGTAGTAAGGAGGGGACGAAAGTATTTGAAGTTTACGGCCGCGGCTTGTTGGTTATAACAACCGTGTGTTTAGTCTCCTTCGCAGACGCTCTTTTGGTTCGTCACGCAATCTTTCCTCTCCAATGACCGTCTGCTGAAACGAGCAGCTCATTCCTTTCCCATTGTTAGCAAATATCAGCCGGAGTTTTTCATCTCTCCCGATGAAAACGAAAGTAGAACTATGTTAGTGGCACTCGACCACTTCTGAGGAGAATTTTTAAGGGTTAAAAACAATGAAATTTAGTTTTTGAGAATTAAAACGTCGAGTTATTCAAACAACCCGTGGTGTAACCGCGAGAAACCTAGCGGGGAAGAAATGCCGTTCTGAGATCAAGCAGTGTTCTTTAAATCGCATATTACTATATGCCATTGAACTGATTGAATGCTCTGATTATCGGAAATAATACAGGCGGTGAAAAGCGGCAAAAAACGTTAAACGAATAATGCTAGTGGTAATTGATTCAGCATCAAGGTAATTTGGTTGAGCGGTTCCTACTCGGGGAGCAAATATTTCGTTTCGAAGTGGACGAGTGCTTAGTTTTGTAATTTTTCTTGTGTTTTTTTTTCGGTTCCTTTGCTTATTTTGTCAAAACCGCAAGAACATTCTTAAAACTAGAAGAGCATTGTGTGACGAAAATAAACATATGTTTGACGGATTTGAAAACTATAAATATTAGTCTAATCAGAAGTGGCTGTTTCCACGAGTGATATTTGCACGGAAGAAAAATGCTATGGAAGGGAATCCTTAATCTGGATATTTGCTCCCCTTGAAGTGAAGCCGTTTTTATGTTAAACAATGAAAATGGTGATTTCGGATAGTGAGCAATGTCATTTGTCAAATTACTTTTGTCTCTCACGTGTAAACAGGCACCAAGACATACAGGCCTGTTTATCAAATGCGATTTTCAACTTTGATCTATCACGTGCATACGTTTGGTAATAGCAAGTTCTTTGGTTAATTCCCACATGAATAATGCAACGCTGTTGGTTAAATGCGACTCCCAACTTTGATCGGTCACGTGCATCCAACATGACCTTTGATCAATCACAAGATTTGCACGTGGCAATTCAACTTGTTTACAACAACTTCTAATTGAATTTATTTTCTGTTACAATGATTGGTCACTTTTAACCGTTTTTTATTGGTTACTTTTCTCAACTTCAATTTTCTCTTCTTCTTATTGGCGGATTTCGATCCGTTGTTTGTCTGTTGATCGGGTTTTTTAATATTGTACAACTGTTGACGCTCTTAATTCGGAGGAGCTTATTTTGGAATTAAGTGGTGGTTTGTTTTCGAGTCGGTAAGTTTAATATTGCCCTTATTTCGGGATATAACGCGGTGTTACGCTCATCTGCTTACTGTACACAGACGTCAGCAAAAGGCCCAACACTAAAATAAGAGCGTTTGTTTAGGTCGGGCTATTTTTGCTGTCCGAAGTAAAAAGTACAAAGCCCTTGAAAATCAGAAATCGATAAATTATGGCAATTACATCTATATTCGTTATCAGTACTATTTGTTCAACGTTCATTTGTTTTTGCTGGTGTTGTATATTACGGTGTCTTTGGTGGTTCGTTTGTTTGCGAATATTTCTTCATGTGGTCCTGGAACTGTTTCAGCATGTGTACGTATATTTTGGGGGTTTTGAGGGACCGGAAGAATATAGTGTTTGCGAAAGTGCGGAGAAAGAAAATGAACAAATAATAGAAAATATATTACATATTGGTTATTGCGGAATTAATGAAACTCTTGTTTCAAAAAATGTAGGATGAATGACTATTTAATTGGTACAAATCAAACTCAAAATCAGTCTTAGAAATAAGAAAACTAAACAAAAATCAAATGAAAAACAGTTTGCTCGTACTTCTCCGATACCATAGCAAAAACCAAAAGCGCCACAGATAAATGACTCACCATTCAACCATTTTCTGACTTCTCCCTATCTTATCAACATTTTACCACTCTTCACAAAATAGCTCAAGCACGCATTGCGTGCCTATGTTTATTGGTTACTTTTCTCAACTTCAATTTTCTCTTCTTCTTATTGGCGGATTTCGATCCGTTGTTTGTCTGTTGATCGGGTTTTTTAATATTGTACAACTGTTGACGCTCTTAATTCGGAGGAGCTTATTTTGGAAGTAATTGGTGGTTTGTTTTCGAGTCGGTAAGTTTAATATTTCCCTTATTTCGGGATATAACGCGGTGTTACGCTCATCTGCTTACCGTACACAGACGTTGTCAGCAAAAGGCCCAACACTAAAATAAGAGCGTTTGTTTAGGTCGGGCTATTTTTGCTGTCCGAAGTAAAAAGTACAAAGCACTTGAAAATCAGAAATTGATGAATTATGTCAATTACATCTATATTCGTTATCAGTACTATTTGTTCAACGTTGATTTGTTTTTGCTGGTGTTGTATATTACGTTGTGTTTGGTGGTTCGTTTGTTTGCGAATATTTCTTCATGTGGTCCTGGAACTGTTTCAGCACGTGTACGTATACTTTGGGGGTTTTGAGGGACCGGAAGAATATAGTGTTTGCGAAAGTGCGGAGAAAGAAAATGAACAAATAATAGAAAATATATTATATATCGGTTTTTGCGGAATTAATGAAACTCTTGTTTCAAAAAATGTAGGATGAATGACTATTTAATTGGTACAAATCAAACTCAAAATCAGTCTTAGAAATAAGAAAACTAAACAAAAATCAAATGAAAAACAGTTTGCTCGTACTTCTCCGATACCATAGCAAAAACCAAAAGCGCCACAGATAAATGACTCACCATTCAACCATTTTCTGACTTCTCCTTATCTTATCAACATTTTATCGCCCTTCACAAAATAGCTCAAGCACGCATTGCGTGCCTATGTTTAAAAGATGATACTCAGCAGTGAGGCAACAACACAAGCATCACAAAGCGAGCACTGAAGGGCACAAGTAGTCTTGAAAGAACAGCAACGACAAGATCAGTTCTCCAATTGAGAAAACAGAAATATATACTTCTCTAAGGTCGTTTTCGTAAGGGTATCGAAGTGGTTTTCAAAGGTCAACCCATCACATCCGTCAGTGTCAAGAGACCGTAGTGTTGAGGGGCTCTTGTAGAGGCGACATCAGCGCCTTTTAGCTGCCCTTCCTCTAGGTACTTTCTTCCACTGCGTTCCTGAGCCCACAACAACACTTTATCGATGTTCGGTGTTTCCACACCTGCAATTTCCGCTATACCCCGTATGACAGCAAGCCCGTATGGAATGTCCTCTGTTAGGTAGCGGTGGTGGAAGTCTGGGACGAACTTGCCTTCGCTTATCTGTTTCATTGGATGTTTGAGGCCTTGATAAGCAGCGTTTGTTCGCAGTGCAGTGCACATGTTTGTCTTGTCTGCGATATCATTGGGGTAGCATCGTAAGTCCCACTGTAACATCGGAACAACCTACGAGCGGAGATAAAGATATAACCAGATCCGGAACCATGTGAGATGGTCCTATCGTTTCAGTATGCAAATGAATCGTAACTTGCCACCTCGAAATTATTTATTTTACATTAAATTGCGACCTTTTAATAGAATTGGTCTCCTTCATCCTGCTTAAGATGCCAAACATTTTTTTTTTGCACTGCCAATGTTTTGTTGCATCCTTGGAGACCCAGGGGCGACCAGTGGTTGGGCGGGAAAGAAGGCGACTTGAGTCGTCCGGTCTTGAAAACTTTCGATTCGTGGCCTTTTTTCCCTCCCGTGGTTTTGCTGCTGACGTTTCGAAGTTTCAGTGTTGCTAACTTTTCGCTCTGACAAATGGCTAACGCTCGCCAGCATTCGAATCTCTTTATGGTGACGAATTAACCTTATCAACTCGGCTGATTTAACACTTGAGATCCATTTTCACTTCACCACCACGTATCACTTCGGTGTCAACAGAACGGCGATTGTTCAGTTAGCAAAATAACGGACAAAAACAAACAAACCAACTATAAAGACTGTACCAACCTGTGACATATCTGCTCCTGTTTTTTCGCTAATAACTTTGCCAACCTGTACACACTCGTCCGACATTCTTGTATACAGTTCGGCAGTTTCCTCGCTAACTCCAGTATAAAACATCGGAACTTGCTCCACCGGAGTCCCATCCCACCCCTCCCACTCGCCATATACGATGGCTGGGTGGCCGCAGGCGTTGGGGTTCATGAGAGAGATGGCAACAAGGTGACCGGAGACTGTCAGGCGTGGGACCTCTCCCAGGAGGTACTGTAAAGAGGCCACTGGATCCTTCTTAGGTACTGCATCGGAACCGATCTAACAAGAAAATAAAAACAACACTAGTATTTAAATAAATAAATCAGGTCCGAGAACCATCCAATATGAGCCCACCAAGACGGTATGCGAGTTCACAAGTCAAATGGAGCTGCTATGTACACAACTGTTTTTTAATAGAAGGAAAGGCAAAATTCTACTTCTAATTATTTTTGTTTTTGTTGTGACATGGTTGGGAGAAAGAAAATCAAAAGTTTTTTATCGGAAAATGTCACTGTTGCCTTTTACGTTCGGTAGTAGAAGAAAGTGTTAACCCATTCGCGCTTGTGTCGTCTTTAACTGACCCTATATTTGCTTGAAGAGAGTTGAAAAAAATACTCTCACATCATCCACCACGTTAAGTAAATTAACAAAAATACGATAAATAAATGCCGTCTATGGTGAGCAGAAGCAAAACTCAATTTTGGTCCGGTAAACATTGGCGTTCTCACCTGCATTGCTCCAACTAAAGTGTCCTTTGTTCCAAGAACATCACATTTCTTTCCAAACTCGCCCAGTCGACACGCCCAGGGCAGCGACTCAAAGTTCATCACAGTGCACTTCTTGGCTTTGTCTCCCAGGATGCCTCGCACCTGGAATTCCAGTCCCGACGCCCCAGGGAGTCCAACAATAATCACACCAGGCTCGATATACGGTTTTAGGGCCTCAAGGAACACTTTATGAGCAAACGCTGGTAACACGAATGCTATGACATCAACACCGCGCGCAGCTTCCTCTTGGTTCTTAGTTATCAGAGCTGGCTTAGATCTGATCATTTGTGGCTCCTGATCACGCCGATGACACCTGATCTCCAGGTCAGCGGTCTCCATAGTTTTACTCCAACGTTCAGCCTCGTCTTGATACAGGCTCAGCACCCGAACTTCAGTTCCCGGCTTTGATGAAGCGATACCCGCAAAAGCATGAGCTCCATTGCCACTGCCACAAATCAACAGCTTTATATTGCTCTCTGGATTCATAGTGGTACTGCTGCACCTGCGAATGGAGAAAAAAATACAACATTTTGCTTTTCGTACGTTTTCGACGTTTCCAGGGCAAGTGACACCTAAGAGAATTACGCAAACGTCCCAAACTTATGAATATCCGCCGGATTATCGTATATGCCAGCTTTTATAGCTTTCTTTTTTAAATTCCACGGGACATCTTTGAGTTATAATTAATGTGAAAATGTAAGTCGGGCTGTGGAAAATATTCCTTGTGTGTACTTTCTAACAAATTTACTTCTCACAGTTTGTCCCTAATGACCTGGGCCCGGTTGTTCGAAAGCCGATTAACGCTAATCCAAGATTAAAAATTAATCAAGGAGTTTATTTCTCTATCTCCAAACGTCGTTCAACGCTGATATTCTGCAAAATCTTAGATCAGTTAGGGGAAGACAATCCTGATAAAAAGCAGCAGAAACAACTTTCATCCAAAAGTTGAAAACTGCAACCAAACCGGCTTTCGAACAACCGGGGCCAGGGGGTCTTTTTAGAGGACTCTATCGCGCATTTCGAGAGAGGCAAACGCCGGCCGGGGACAAACGTCATATTGATGTGGACTACTATATCATATGGAAATGATTTACAATGTCAATAACATGCTTACAGCAATTTTAGCAAAGTTGGCAATCATTGGAATTTTCATGTTACTACCGTTACGTTTTAACTTCATATTGAGCGGCCGTCGACATATTCAGTGTGTCTCCGCTTAACGTCAACTGGACGTTCAGCGGGTAATGGGTAAAGCGAATCCAATTCTGGACGTCAGTGCGGCACATTTTTTACCAAAAGCAAACTGAGCGGCCATTTTAATAAAGTTGACTTTATGTTGCGAATGGTGCACCAATAGATCCTGGTTTTCTTTTCTGAATATTGAAGTCGGAAGCAAAAACGTCTATAGGAAAAAGCACATAATGTTATACAGATGTTGGAGACAACAGACAACAGGTAGGAGAAAGCATCATTCGCCGACTTGTAAGCAGTACTGAAATTGTGTCAACACTGTTGATATCTTCACGTACTGTATGTCACTAACGTACTAAACTTTAGTGACTAAAATGCAGTGACTTTTGAGGCAGCAAAATTTCAAGTGGACTTCAAGGATTGGGGAGGCGGGGTAGGGTCTGACCTAAATGACCAGTCACAGTGAATAGGTCGACGGCCCCAAATACGAAGGGTAAAATATGATGGATTGATCAATTGATTAAATAGTTGGTTAGTTGGTTGATTGATCAGGCTCATAAACACCCAAATTGAGCTCAATGTCGGGAGTGTTGCCCGTCCTCAGTGACATTTGCAAAGAGCTTGCAAGATCCATCACTGGTTGTTGCCATTTCCATTTCCAATTCTTTTTCCTTCCTGGTTATCGTTATGTCTTCAACGGCTAACTCACCCCGCAATTAGATAATTCGCAAAACGTTTTAAGCAATTTTATTCTTGTCCTCTTTTGATTTCGATGTCGCGAACACGTTCAGGACATGACATGACATGACTATTAAATGTCAGATCATATTCTCGTTAAATTTTCGGTCGTCACAGTCCTGTGAATTTCTAAATTTAACTCTTTTATGAAATAGCCAACAAATAGTCACCTGTCAATACCGCATGTTAACTACAGCGATTCCCAAAATTTTGCTAAACAGATAAACATTCAAAGACATCAGTTGACCCACCCGCTCACAACAGTCAAACTGACAAACCATCTTGTTTGGCAGTTCTGTTACCGCGAAAAAAAGTTTTTCTTCGATTGACGCGACGACAACAAACTTCGGTTAATAGAAAGGTCACATAAATGCCAAGCTGATGAAATTCAAATCAATGTTTACTGTTTTGCATAGTCCGACATCGAGCAGACGGTCTTCCTTTTAACCATCGCCAATTATCGTCAAATTTTCATTCGAAATGTATATTCTTATGGAAGGAATAAGCAATGACAATGAATTAAAATCTAAACTCTTAAAAACAGTACTAAAGTTATGCCTATAACACTACGGAGAACAGACTTTTGCTATTCCTTTCGCTCGTGCGGTGATGCACGAATGTTTTCAGTTGGCGAAAATTTATGTTAATGCTTAAGATTAAATAACACAGCATGCTCAGGTCATATGTTAGATACTCCAACCTGCTGGCATAAAGGAAATGCAAAAGAAACACTAACCTTCCAAGCTTTCTTGACTAACCGCTTCGACAGCTTCTGACAGCTTAGCATTAAAGCAGAACTCCGCTGTCAGTATGTCACGCCAAACTGTCAATTAAATTTGAACATAAATTTGCCGACGACGTTGTTGATCAATTTGTTGCTAAAAACGAACTCAAGTTCAAGAGTTTGTAAATTTATGCTTTGAGACCTATTTTGGAAGCACCATTATTTTCTTCGAGCACTTGCTCGCAGGTTTTGTTACTTTTGCATTTGTTCAGTGCGTGACAATCGAATTACAATGCGTGGCTATTTAACATTCATCACGCATACACTCTTTCTGGCTTTTCGCAGCATCATTTCGTTGTCGAGGGGATCGGAATTTTGTCATCGCTTCCTGGCATATATCTTACAGACGTTTAGCGAAATGAAGTAATCTAACAAAAGGGATTCTTCATCATGAAAGAAACGTCTGAAAACTACTCAGCTTCTCGGCAGTCTTGGCGTCCACAAACAACAGATGAGCAACGACCGGACACGACATTACATTCCGCTTCCCGCCATAGCTGGCAAACACGACCTTTATTGAGTAAGTATACTGTTGAAATCGAATGAAAGATCCTCCTGCAGTTTGGCTCTAGATATTTAATTATGAAGGAACCGTATGAGCTCTCAATTTTTTATTTTATGTGTTTTGTTATCTCGTCTCTCAGAACCACAAAGCTCACCGCTTGACAGACCTGGTTTGCGGTTAACATCACTTTCAGCTCTGTATCAGCCGGCATTCAAACCTTTTTTCTTCAGCCACATGTACAACACCAAGTATAATGCTGATTTTGAAGGAAGATATATGCCTCCACCTTTGCCAGACAGGTAAAACCTTCAATTTGTGAGCTCCACTGTTCGATGTTAGGTTGGTCGTCATGGAAACGGCAGAGAAAGGCCAAACAGTCACGCTTTTGTTCCGTTTCAGAACATACGGTGACACCTATGATTCGCGAGGCATAATCAATTTGTGGTCATTTGATTCGGCCGATGAAGGTCTTGTTATTCAGCACAATTTTCATAAAAAGCGCCTTTATTCGCAGTTTTGTTTACATTCATCTCGATCTGTTCTTAGAATACTACTCGCGGAGGGGTGGTTTTCGCCACTGCGTATCTGCGTAATTACTAAGGATATTACTGGGGGAGGAAGAGTTTTCGCCATTGTATATCCTCATATCCACTCTTTTCAGGAGTGCAGCTTTGAAATGGCTGGGTATTCTGCAGTTACTCCGAAAATACAAATGGTTGGTTACAAGAATATATATTTACATTGCGCCTTTTGAGAGTTTTGAAAATTAATTAGAAACTGTGAAATCAGTAAAAATGCTGTTTTTTTTTAACCCGCAAATTTTAAACATACAGTGTCGTTTACTACTTTTTATTGAAGCAGTTAACTCCGTGGCATTCTCACACAAGTCATCAAGTTTTTTTTGTATAATTTTTAAAGCTACAAATGAGCAGCCGTTAACTCCAAGTATGTATCCTAAGTGCCAGAGATATGGTGATCGGAGAAGCGAAAAATCCCTTTTCCTTGCCTCGTGGCTCGGGATCCGCACTGGCTTCCCCGTTTATTTACCAAGCCGAAAGAAAAACCCTCTGGGACCCTGGGAAACATGTACGCGAGTCTTAACCAAGATGCCCATTTAATTTCTCACCATGCATGAAATTTCTACTTAGAAAAGCATGCAGGTCATGAAATGGCCGCGTAGATGTTAAACAAATCCCACACTTACTAACACAGAGGTATAATCAGGGCTAAAGAAAGGTTGAACCAACTGCATAAACGTGTTCTTTCAGGGCATCTACCGCCAATTATGCGCCGATCAAGTACAAATTTGGTTCGAGCACGTATCAGCAGCACTTTCAACAAAGGAAGCCATTCGCCACAGGGTTTGTTTTCCCTTATTCTCGGCACCGAAGAAACAATCCTCAACCAGCTATGGTGAACTCTTATAATCATCCAGATGGGGTAAGTTTATGGGCCTGTCCGAGCCAGGAGGTTTTTCATGCTACAGTAATTTTAGCCGAACGTTGAGCCAGTTCATGACTGCATGACTGATGACCGTGAATGAGGAGGAGCCCTGTGTCACACGCCAACGCGTGAAATGAGGAAGAGTCCTAGTCCTGTGTCGCACTGCTCGCACGCACTGTTTCGCGATCGAGTCTTTCCTAATAATTCTAATAATTCCTTTCGCAACTTTGCAAGAGTTTGAATATTAGTCCATCCGTTCCAGTCTACTTATACAGCCTGCTTGGTGATGGAAACTGCGCGGAGGTGCGAAAATAAGATCCAATGCCGCCAATAAGGTCACGTGGGAATTATTCTTTCTCTCGGCTTCGTCACTCAAGTTTAACTTTCCCCTCCTTTCACCAAAGCTATCACCACCGAGGAAGCAGATTCATCAAACGCGCTTTTTTTTTTTCAGTCAACTCAAGCATGTTAAGGCATGGCTCATATCCAGTACAGACCACCAGAAAGAAAAAAACGTTTTTGAACTAAAGCAACGTTGTTTTTATTCCAGGGGGAGCCAGAAACTTACCCCAAACAAGATTTGGTATCCTTAAATTTCTTAAGGTGTCTTTATGGTGTTCACGTGACTTGTGACGTCACAAGCCTGCTTAAAATGAATTCTAAAATGGGCCAAGGATAGGGACGTATCACGAAAAACTAACCATACGAATTTTTTAACCACTTTCTAAGGCAACTATTTCTGTCCTGAATGGATGAACTCCTCAATTATATAAGGCTATATATGGAAAGATAGAAGGTCACGTGACCTTTTTTACGTAATAACTTCTTAGCTTAATATTTTAGTCGGCCATTGAGGACAGATTCTTGCAGGGGCTATTAGCACAATTGTAAAAATACTAAATTTGACAGTGATTGTATGTCATCTCGGCGGCCCATTTTCAGTTGTTTGTTCAAAAAATAAAACAATTAATTATAGTCACGTGACCCATTTTATCAGATTTTATTGGTCTTAGAATATTAAGGTCGTCGACATTGGATAGCCTGCCAATTCTGCAACGATCAAACCAAATTCTGACAGAGTAATTACTGTTTTTCAGATTTTATGCAAATGAGGCTTGAGCCATGCCTTAACATGCTTGAGAATCACTAACTAATCTTTACATCGCATATTGGCCAGTGATTTCCCATGCATCTCTCTTTTATTTGTAGTTTTTTTTTATAGTACCGCTTTTTACTCCTGTATTTTCCACTTGTATATTTTACATTTTCATTTATTTATTTCTTTTTTCTTTTTTAAGTATTTACAGGACCCCTTTGATAACAGTACTATTTGTGCTGATGGGTTTATCCTCTTTAAAAATTTTGTTTATTATTACTATTATTAAAATTGTCAAGTGCTTGTGAAGAATTTAAATTTCGTGGCTGGTATGACGCAGCGTTTCGTCTCGGCCAAGAGACTCATCAGATACTTTTCGAATTTACAGCAAACTCGTTGAGCATCGCGCTCAAAGTCCCCTTCGTGAAGTCAAGATGTTAGCAGCCTGGCCCTCTATTGCAGAAGGATTCCCAACCGCACGTTCACGAGTTATATACAATAAAATTGTCAAGTACTTGCGAATAATTTATATGTTATTATTATTATTATTATTATTGCATGTCACTGGTTCAGCTTCAGTGCCACTTCCTTTATACTGCTTCATTATACTCTTCCCACACCCCCCTCCCCCCAAACCCGGCTTCACATGGTGGCTTGTTTCCTCGTTCTTGTTGCTCTAGCTCTCAGCACTGACTGAATGTCTTCCGTGTAGCTCACTTGGATATTTCACGAATGAAAAGCTAAAGTAACCGTCACCATTTTTTTGCTTTTATAATAAATGCATCCCACCATCTCTCAAAAGCGTTTCAAAATTATGGTTTTAGATTAAGTGGATTTGGCATCCGTCTGCATCAGCGGGAGAAAATGTCACTCAAGGTAAGAATAAAAGCTTATGATTGCATAACAGCATAATTCAAAGCTTAGAATGAAAAATCAAGAATAATCTAAGCCTAATGTTGGGTGTGCACAACAGTATATTTTACTTTTCAAGGTAGGCTTTGAATGTACCCGTAAGTACGCGCGGGAGCTCGACGAGGCTTTGAATATACCCGCAAGTACGCGCGGGAGCTCGACGAGTGCTGCTGTGTCTTACAAAACCCTACATTTGTTGTTCGCCACCAAACTGAGTTTGGTAGTGACGAAGGTCGCTCTAGTGCTTGTGCTATCATGTTTACTACTAACTGCTTTTTTTCCTTTTTTCTGCCTTCTTCCTTTGTAGCTGAGCCACAATCCAAATCGCAAGAACAACCAAGTCGATATCACCGCTGGTACTCAAGATAACACAGGGACACCAATCTTTGATGTCATAACGACCAAAAGTTTATTGTTGTAATCTAGGTTGCAACAGGAGCTCATGTTTAATCAAAAGAGTAATCAGTTTGATAATAGTCACTTAGCTTCGGAACAAGATCTGATCGATATCTAAACGTTTTCGAAGATACCAACAGACAATACGGTTCACTGCTTAAAACAAACCGAGAGATGGATTAGTTGTTCGACGTGTGTGTATCAAGACTAGACAGATCTTCTTGAAAGGCTAAATTCGAAAAGTCTTTAAATCGATTTCGTTTCCCTCTTCAGTCCAAGTAACTGTTTCCTTCAGTAAAATAAAATAAAACTGATAGTTCAGTCATTTAATGAGGTCGAAGGCAATTGTTGATTTCTTGCTTTTTTGTTAGTGATGGCCGATTAGCTTTAAATGATGCAACACAAAGTTTTTTTTTAGACAGAAGACACGTTTTTTAATGACTTATTATGTAATTACAAGTTAACTAAAATTTACATTTTGTTGAAATCCGTGGCAGTTTTAAACTGATACGTTGCCACGAGTAGTACATGAAAGGGACCCTAACGTGGTTCAGAAAAAAGCCCAAACTGTCGAGTTACCATTACTACATAAAAAGCGCTCAATAAATGAAGGCCGTATTATCTCAAAGAAATAACAGAGCAACAACCAAACGTGTAGCCCCTCAATGTTGTACAATTCTAACGTGTGACCATTCAAACGAAAATTATTAACTAGTCGTTTATGATAATCGGTGGCAATAATGGCTGAAATGGAGCTCGCACTTGTGATCAGGTCGGCGGAATTGCTATGTACATGTATAATAATGTTTCTCAAGAACACATTACCCCTTACAATTTTCGCAGGTTATGTTTTAGCCTTGGTTGGGCCGTTTTGAGGAGTTAAATTGGACAATCTGGAGTTATCGGCGTTCCTGATTTGGTAAAAGCCAGCTGATATGATGTGCAGTACATCTTCTTTACAATTCGCGCGAGGATTTTGTCTGTTTGATCGCTCTTTGACCTCTGATTTGGAAACGGTTTCCAAACTGTAATCACCTGTGAATAAATAACGCGATAAAATAGCAACTAAACCAACAATCGGTTGACAGTATTATTTTACAGTTTTAGGAAATCTCGGTTGTTGTTCTCAAGGACAGATGATGAATGGCAATGACGAAGACGACGATGATGATGGTAAAGGTAATGATGGTGGTAGACATTTGGACAAGTATTTAAGAGATGAATCCTTCATATTTTAGGCAATTGCAGTAGTTTTTAAAGTACTGTTTTAAGGAACTTGAGATTTGGTCGGGACGAAGAGACAAGGCTGGACAAGGGCATATACATAATTTATCTTGTGAGTCCATGTAATTTCAGGGCCTAAATCAATTACCTGCTCTGGTACCGTGTAAGGATAGAGAACGTTCCCAGGGTATGAGTTCAGGATATTTCCTTGGCGATTTTTTGGTGGCGTGCATTTTCTCAGACGCTTGGGTCTAAAGTCCATGGTGTAAGAAGAGTATCCCGTTTTAAATGGGCCTGGCATGACGTCTCTGTGTCTGTGAAGTAAATGAAATTGATCTGGATTTTAAGCGTGATCCGCAATCATAATTGTCTATGTTGAAAATGGTGACTGGAGTCGTTTTTCCGCCGGTCGGAGGATTTCAAGTGAATGATGAACATAAATAAATAAATAAATTAATTAATTCACTTTCACACTTCCCTAGAGGTGCATTTCTTGGACAATGAAACAATGAATACAAATGAACACAACAGAGTTAAGAATCCTAACTGGCGGGAGGCAGACCAGTTGGCTATTTACAAGGATGACCGAGGAGTTGATCCAGGCACGAACCCAGAACAACACCAGCTAGTGGCTAGAGCGGGATTTGAACGCGGGTCATCGCATTGAAATCCAGCGCCCTAGACCACTCGGCCATCCTGCCTCCACCCATGCATGGTCCATTACCAGAAATGACGGACAAAATGGCGGTCGCGGCGGTCTGTTGCGTAGGCACAGAGCATTTAAAAATGGCTGAAACGTTACAAGAAAATGTATGGAGCCGGGAACAAAATTCAAAATTCAAATACCTTGAGAAGATGTACTTGTTTCCCCGACCTCTCATTATGTTCCGGAGCATTCGGAAAATACGAAAATGCGAATAAAGGAATCAACCAGGCCATTGTTGAAGTTCCAAATGCAAATCAACTGGGACTGTTTTCTGCTCTATCATTCCTTACAATGTCTTCTATTTGAGCCAAACATCCCGAAGTAAAGTGCATAATGTCAGGCGTCCTGGTTGGGAATCGTGGTTCCCCGACCTCGCAAAAAGTTCTCCAGTTGTCGCAGTTTCTTTTGGTTTATTTCAAGGCTTTCTCCCAAGGAGGAATTCAGTTCCCAGACAGCTGCAAAAATGCATATTTTTCCAGTTCAAATCTATCAGAAACGCGTCCAATATGCGCCTGTAGAGTATAGTTTTGCGCTTCTTCGTGACAACGATTCTGCCATTTTGCAAAATTTCAAAACAAGCTTTGTAGCCTGGCTTTATTTAGATAAGAAGGTCATGTATGTGGACACAGAGTGTACAGCTTTCTCAAAAAATATTATAAAACATTTTTTTCGGGAAAACTGGAGGTTATTTGCATAAAAAACAAGTTTCAACAAAAGGCACCTTAAAACATATCGAGAAACTCCTCACAAGAGGGCCTGACATTAGAATTTGATTTGAAAAAAAGGAGCATATTTGCTAATCACCAAAATGTCAGATGTCCTCTCACAGTACATGCAGGGATCATATGAATGGGAAATCACTGTCACAGAGCCACCTTTGTCATACCTTAAACAGCAGGGGAGATCTAGATTTCAAATTGCTTTGGCAGTAAAGATACCATATCCATTACTAAAAATATGGCATGAAAATGTTCAAGAGGGATGTGATTACATTGATTTTCTCAATGCCACAGTTCCTGGAGCGTGGTTTAGAGTTAGTCGAGAGACAGGCTTCCGTATTCAAGGCAGGCTAGAGAGAGAGGCAGGAGCCATTGCCAGTAAATATAGGGAAAGTAAAGGGAGGAAAAGAGAACAACTCAATTCCAAATTTCTCACCCTAAGTATTCTACAGACTGAACTAGTATCTGTGGAGGAAGTGGAAAGGGAGCTTCATCTCACTAGAAATGCTCTTTCAGAGTGGAAGAAAAAATATCAGGACCTAGAGGCAGAAAAGCAAGGACTGATAAATGAAATGAGGGATGTGCTAAGAAATAAAGAGGAAGAAATTATTCAGCTGGAAGCTGCAGGAAAGGAACTGAGAATGTATGTAGATGATTTAGAGAGAAAGTCAGGATTAACTTGCCAGAGTAAAAAAGTAGGGGAGGTTGGTCAAAAACAAAGACAAAGAAAACTCAAACTACTTAAAGAGAGAGCTGAATGCGCCTTATGGTTTGCCAAGTCATTTGGACTTGAACTCACCTGTCTCAAGTTCAAAGATGCCAAATCAAGTGAAACCTATTCTTTGGATTGCCAGACCCCAACAACTTCAAATAGGGCTGGGCAAGAAGAAACAACAGAGACAACAGCGGAACTGAGCGATTCTCAGAGCTCACAAGTTGAGCAAATTCTTTTTCTGCTAGACAAGTTTTATGTTAGTGATGAGTTTTATCATGAGCTAACAGTTGTTTACGAGGATATGCCAAGATCATATTTGATCAAACAACTTAGGTCAGACCTCAACAAAGTGAGTCACATTGAAAGTGTGCCTGGTATGTATCCAGGGGCACAATGTCACTTTGAAGAATTGCTCACGCAACATGTCAGAGATCATTTGTCAGCCAATCCAGAGCATAATCCCAATGATGCCATCAAAATCAAAGTCAGTATGGATGGTGCAAGGATGTCCAGAACAACCAACTTCTTAATCCTATCATTTTGCCTTCTTCAAAATGAAGATAATGCTATGTCTTCAAAAGGGAACAGAACCGTAGCAGTGGTTAATGGACCTGAAAACTATGACACAGTACGTGACTCACTGAAGAAACCACTTGAAGAAATCAACAAATTGATTGCGCAAAAGTCAATTGAAGTTGATGGAAAGAATTATGCTCTTGATTTCTTTTTAGGTGGAGACTACAAAATTCTGTTGATTGTTATGGGCTTAAGCGGTGCAACTTCTGATTATGCATGTCTCTGGTGCAAAATTCACAAGTTACTGAGGTTTGATATGTCCAAACCTAAGGACTATTACAACACTACCCCTATTGCTCGCACTCTTTCTGAAATGCAAGAGATGTGCTCCCTACCACAGTCACAATGCAGGTATTCTTGTGTAAGAAAACCCCTCATCAATATATCATTAGATCATGTCATACTTGATGAATTACACCTCATGCTTCGAGTTACTGACCGACTTATGGAAAATTTGATAAAAGAAGTGATGGAAAGAGACAACAAAGCAGATCTTAACAAAGGAAGGGGAGAAGAGAAGGGACTTTACCTAAAGAAATTTGTCAAGTTAATAAATGAAACAGGAATTACTTTTAATGTATGGGAAAAAAAGAATGCAGACGGTGCAGGTAGTGGCCTGTATGACTGGACAAGTTTGCTAGGGTCCGACAAAAAGAAACTGATGATCAAGTTGCCCGGACAACTTAAATCCAGTGACATTCTGTTTCCAGAAACTAAAGAGACAGTAATTAAAGTATGGGACACTTTCTGTGACTTATACCATTGCATCACAGCTTCAGATGTCAATGACACAACAGGAAACCAAATTTTTGAAAATGGCAAGGAGTGGATCAATCTGTATTGTTCACTTGGTGGAATACGACAGGGCTATGAGAGAGCTCGTATCACCCCTTACATGCATTGCATCCCCTACCACATTCCAAAATTTGTCACTGATCATGGGTCCCTTAAGATGTTTACCGGACAAGGAGTAGAAAAAAATAACGACGATGCCAAAAAGTTGTACTTTCAAAAATCAAACAAGTGGGATGCCACTAGAGATGTGCTGCAGCTGGAAGCACGACAATATGCTTTGCGTGGTCAGGAAAGAGAGAAAAGACAATACAGAAAAAGAAAAAGTGCCTACTGGGAAACTGAAATCAGTGAAACTCGGAAGAAGAGGCCAAGACCAAAAGTGAGTGACAAGAGCTATGGGAATGAAGTAGCAACTACAGGTAGTTCAAGCACCACCTTGGATCTATCAAAGCTGACAGTTAAAGAGCTTCGGAATGAAATCAATGCAAGAGGACTCAAGCCAAAAGGACTACGTAAAATGAACAAAAAGCAGCTTCTATCTATTCTACAGTAACAACATTGTAGCCATGCAGTTAGAACTTGTATTTGGCTTCATTTTATATGATCCCTTGAACTTGTTTCCACTTGAAATTTTGATACCTTGCAACAGTAGAAAATCAAGGGAAATAAAAATCAGTCCAAATAGAAACTTGAAAGCATATCTCAGCACACCCAGTTTCATGCAAAAACACATTTTAATACAGGGAAACAACATAACTACAGTGTATAGCATCACCTTTCAAATATGTTAAAATGTAAAAACAGAGTGTAACTGTTTTCTGTTCTTCTTCACGTCTATCTATATCTACAAATAATCAAAAGTTTTGCTTGAATGGCATTGAATAAATCATTAGCTGGGTAAATTTTCTCTACTGCATGCTTTTCTACTAATTGTGAGAGATACCATCTCAAGAGGCATTCTTGGTGCTTCTGTAAGTTTCCCTGCCTGCACAATGAAATGCTTTGGTGAGCTTCCAAGGTAAGGTTTCATCTTCAAAGGAAAATCAACAGCCTTTCCCTGGCCATTAACATCTAAAATGTACCACCAATAATGAGGTAAAGTCATCCTGTTAAAATCCTTTAAGTTCAACATGGAATATTTGGAGTCCTTTGACAATGTTCCCTTGCTGTTATAAAAATAACGATATACATCATGCTTCATAACAAATGTGCATGTGTGCTGCGCTTTGACCGCATTGGATGTTAAAAGAGATTTGACTGCCAGATAGAAAACATCGGATGTTGAAGCAATGTCGCTTTCTGAGGGTTTTGGTGGCTTGTTGTAAAGTCTAAAAGAAATTCAGAAAACAGATTCATTAAAAAGGTGACACAGTACATTAATGACATTGTTAACTTTATTTTTGACATAGTTATTTTTTTTTATTGTTCCTTAGGTGTCCTATAATAGGAGAAGGATTTCTCTATGCTAAACACTATTTTTTGATGTGTTGATATAAAGTTATTCAGTCATTCATTCCTGTGCCCTTCTGGAAGGCCTTGTTTTATTACATAATTATTATAACGACCACTGGAAAATTGAGTTGTTGCAGTAAACACTCCTCTCACCTTAAAAGCTCTTTAGATAAATGGATGGATGGCTCCCACGTACACGATGACATGGGCCACCCTTTCCACTTGACAAGGTACTCGGACTCCTAGGGGAAAATAATCCATAGTAGGAAAAGGTAGCTAGACATAAGACAAAACAAGATTGAGAATTCCTAAAGAGCATTCAAACACAATGAAATTGATTTCAAGCGAACTCTTATACTCCTGTACAAGGGAATTAAGCTTAATGTTTCCAACATTCATCTACGATAAAATGAATAAACAGGAGCATTGAGTACTTACATTGCCGCTTTTTCGCCTCGACAGCAGTCTCTCTACTTGAAAAATCTTCGATTTGGGCCTATATCCTTTCTTTTTAAACACATGATAAATATCCGCTGTCGAGAAGACGTTTAGAGCTTTGTAATCTCTCGGTTTTTGTTTTCTCCTCTCTCGGTCCGCCATCTTGGTACACTCCCATGAGCATGCGCAATACAAAAGCTGGTCAGTTTTACCGCCGGCGCAAAATGTCCGTCATTTCTGGTAATGCAAGTATCCTCAATTCTAAATTAACTTTTCGCACACCAATGTAGTGGCTTTAGACAAGCCGGGGATACATGTTTTATTTAGGCTTCCCTTGGTATAACTGTGATATTTGGTGTTTAAAGCGTTTCCAGGATTAGCGTAAACTTTGGTTGCAGTTTTTAACTTTTGGATGGAAGTTGTTTCCGCTGGTTTTTGTTTTTCAGGATTGACTTCCCCTAATCTAAAATTTTGCAGAATATCAGCAATGAGCAACGTTTGGGGATAGAGAATTAAGCTCCTTGATTAAATTTTAATCTTGATTAGCGTTAATCGGCTTTCGAACAACCGGGCCCAGTAATATCTCAAGATTCAACACAAGAACAAGTGACAGCTTTCGCCACGTTGATTGTTTTCCATCATGGTGTTTTAAACAAAGCACTGCGCTTCCACACATCACCGTGTACTTATCGCTTCTCCAAAATAAACAAGCATGTGCATCTTTTGTTACTCAGTCAACAGTAAAATACATCGTATATTTCGCAATGATTGTCTCTAAATCTTATATGCAAATTACACGTACGCGCGAATGGTGTGCATGTGCATTTATAAGACCACTGAAGTGTGTGTGTGTGTGTGTGTGTGTGTAGAACATGTGCATATGTAACACTTTCCTACTTTCTCCAACTCCCTCCACTCTAAAATGAAGTGGAGAAGGAACAGCATACCAATGAAATCTGAATAAACATAGAATACCAACCTCGTGCTTAGAGCGGGTGGGCCATACACCCCGTGATGACTTTCTGTGAACGTCGTCGTCATGCGAGCAACTCAGGAGCAACTGGTGAGCCTTGCATTTTAGGTAATATGGCAGCCATGCTGTCTGCTACATATTGTGCAAAAGTATAGTATTAAATCTAGCTTCAACGGTAAGTTACAGTGAACCGGAACGTTGCTTCGTCATTGCGTTGATTCTAATTTACCTCCCTATTTCGCCTTTGGTTTTCCATCAGTTTTCAGCTTGTAGTCCAATTCGGTTGTTACGCCGAACACTGGATTGGATCAGTGGCAGTTTCTCGATCTTAAATGTTGCTGTTGAAGATTCAGATACACCTGGTTAAGTAATGAATCATCTCAAGCATCTTATAAAAAAGTCAAATACACTGGACGTTTGCGTTTTTGTTTTCTGTCCTTTCAGAAGTGAACGCACGGATTTATAGAGTTACTGTACTTTGACAGGGGCAGGATTACACAATTCCCTTGGTAACATCAATTGTTAACATCCATAGTTTGAACCAGTGGAAAATTTTCCAGTCAAAATAACCGATTCAAAACAAACACTTCGAGTTTGACTCACTGCGACTAGAGAAATTCATATATAGTTTAGCTATAACTACAATCCAGCTGAAGTAACATTGCTTCAAGAAGCGGTTGAGAGTCAATAAAATATTAAAAAACAGTTAAGGTATCGAAGGAAACTTGAATCTCAATCGAGAACATTACATAGTTTCCACCATAATCACTGAACAGCTGCCAAACATGCACCTGGCACGTATTTCGCAAGAGCAGTATGGAGTTTGAACTGGGCCTTGCTATACGGAAAGCGTACCACTGTGTAGCACACACAACTGCACTGCAAGTCCTCGAAGAGGGTTCTTTGCTTGCAGAAGTCGCATTGATGCCTGTTTTCTCTTGGTAAAGACGCGGGAAGTTAGAGGATGAAAGCTCCATTTTCGCCCTTCTTTTAGCCTGCGACCACTGGTATACGAGCTTTATCGTACTTGAGGTTAAAAAAAAACACCATTTCATTTTATGCACTGTGGAGCTTAATATTTATTCAGTGAGTTGTTAATTGTATGAAATCGATTTCAATTAGGCGTAAGGGATTAATTTGTTTTTATATTTCATCTTCTCGAGAAAACGCTCTTTAAAAATTGCTTCGTTTTGTTAATAGTTTTGTTTTCTCCTTAGATAATCTCATGGTTGTTGCATCGGCAAACTTAATATGATTAGTTCTAATTAAGTGGTGTGCCCTCGTTTGTCATGAGTAAGAAATCCTACTGTACTAGTGTTTTGGACTAGTCCAAGAAAGAAGCAGTTTACATGTATCTGAAAGTCAATGCTTTAATCCTCAGTAAGGCCAATAAAGACAATCAAAGACCCTTCAACGGATCTACGTAGACTTATCTTTTATGGTGAATGAATCAAAGATGACAATACGACATGACAACAGCGCTACCGGATTATGCATGAAAACTTATATTTTACACAATCACGTCTAAAACGGGAAAATATCAAAATAGACGATAAAAACGCTATTAATAGACACAAAACGTTCCGTTTGTTCTTCTAACAACTCGTGGTATATAAACAAGAAAGTGGAAACGCCTTTAAAAGCTACGAAAAGACGACAAAACTAAGAACTGGCACGCTTTTCTCTTTCTTAATTTTTCGTAGTGAGCAGTGAAACCTTTATCAGCGGAAACCTTTCCCCAACACTACTTTCAATATAGGGGTTTGAGGGGTTTGGAGGTAAGAAGACAGGGAGGGGGGGGGAAGGGGGGTACAGTGTCGACCACGCTTTAAGTTGATCAATAATGACAACCTCTGGTCTCTCCTGGAACCTTCTAGTGTGGATGAACAAAATTGTGCCTGCCAACGTAATCACCTTTCAGACTTAGTTCCTCTTGGGCACCTCAGCCTTAAAACTATTTGGATGTTTTTTAGTCGAGTAGCTTGTCCAAGACGGCGAATAATCTTCACGATATTTTTTTTCTAAACTGTCCACTGTTATTGAGCAGTTTTCAATTTAATTTTGAAAACGCTCGTCTTTGGCTTTGCTTTGCGTGACTGTAATTGTTTACCAAAATTCGTCCAAGGCCGGCCATTATAAGAAGGTACGACGATACTTTGTTCATAAACTGCGACAGTTCCACAAGTTCTGTCTAAAGGACTTGTGTAACTCTGTTAGTTCTATCTTGAGGCGTTTTCTCTTTTCCAAAACTCGTCTCTCCGTTTTCTTGCCCGTTCAAGCGTCTCGGAAGCGACAGATGCTCGACTTGACATGGCTGATACCGAGAGCACGTCATCATCTCTAAGCACTTCATCAGCTACCGGACTGGTATCAGGTGGATTCGGAGGGGGTTTTTCCTGCGCCTTGCGTGAAGGTGTAAAGGATGCTGCATCAGCTCCTAACCCAATGCTTGAGGCAGGACTGGTTGGCCTTACAGCTTTTTCTTCCTTTGGTGGAGGGGCAGAACCGTCACGATGACCATGGACAGATGGCTTTTTCATCTTCTTGGAAATCGACAGCGATTTCTCAAAGCTATCACTCAACATATCCGTTGTCACATCCAGGTGGTGTCGTCGTGATTGTCTCGTATCCCGAAGCTCTGGGGTCGGGGATCGACCTCGTTCAAGAACCATTTCGTCATCGTCGGAGGTTGCCTCTGTTCCTGAACTCCCTCGTCTGTGGTCGGATTGCCTCTGATAGCTTGGGCGAACATCGGTCCAAACCTCACGTCTTCGTGGTGGCGAGGCGCTCCTCACTCGTGATCGAGATTTCACTTCTCGGCCTCGGCTCCTCTCTTCGGTAGGGGAATGAGAACGCTGCGACTCGGAGCGAGAACTCGCGCGTTCGGCTTGTTCTCTGTTCATCTCGTCAAGACTTTCGCGCGAAAAGTGAGTTCCTCGTGCGTGCTGAGAGTAACCATAGGCTTCCTTTCGACGCTCCAACACCTGAAAATCAACATGACATAATGAGACGCGTGAAGAAATCACAAGAAAAGTGAAGTTCGCACGTATGTTGTGTAGCTACAGCCGTCACCAGGACCTCATGAAAACCTGGATAACGAAAGCTAATTCAGGCTTGTTTGACATGGGACAGGATCGCGGTAATTGTTCTCTTTTGGGATTTCTAATTTCCAGTTACCGAGCCTGTGTACTGTGAACTGCCGCATCGGAGGACGAAAATTTTAGTTCGTGGCATCGTAGTTTTGCGACACTAAAAAAAATCTCTTTTAGCTACGCAATAGCGATATTTCATTTACGTTGAAATCTTTCCCTGATAAAGACAAGCTTTTCCAGTTTCATTAAACAGCAGAATGGCGAAAATATCAGAGGTGATGTTTTGATTACCTGTGATATTTTCGCCGTTCTGCTGCATTACGGCTAAATGCTTGTGCTTTGAATTTTTATTTTTTTTATTGCTGGTAAAGATTGCTGGTAAAGATTTGAAATGCTATCTGTGCTGCAACCCTTTTTGCTGAAAGGTGGCAAACTATGTCTGATTCTGCCAAAATCTCGGCATTCATGTATGGTTTGTACACCGTCTTTATCTTGTGATCAAACTAACGCATTGTTTTCTCATGTTCAAAATTTTCAGTTGAAATCTGCCGCGCACCTTTCGGCATTTCTATTTATCTTTTCCTTGTAACTTTTATCAATCATTTGGTTGTACTGTTGTTTTTGTTTTGAGTTCCTTTACCCGTTAATGAATGCAAGTAACTTTCGAAGTAAGCCCTCTCGATGAGCCATCGTGCTCTTGGGGTTAACTTCGTGACAAAAATACTCCACTTAGTTATGACATGACTCGGGGGTTCAAACCATCTATGAAAATTATTTTTTAAGGAAAATAGGAAATAAAAATCCCATACCTGAGTAAACCAATCAGGTGTTTTTTTCTCGTTATCCTAAAAGAGAATTTTTTCAAGAAATTACCATGGATGACTGTCACAAAAATGAGCTTGGTGCACACATACCACACAAACACAAACACGGAAGTCGTTGATAAAACTTGTTGAGAGTCTAACACCCCAATCTTCGTTTATGTTCAATGTAAGGTTAAATACGAACTGAATCACATCTTTTTTCATTGTTGTATTTACATATGTATTGTATTTTCTTCATAACCAAGATTTGCGTGCAAACACACTCGTGTTGTATGAGTGCGTTCCATAACTCCACAACCTGATTCGACCAATCAAAGCGAATGGTTTTTACCACCACCTAGTTTCCCAGTCTTCATTTGCTGTTGAGTTTTATAGTACATGTAGTGACCACAAGCTTGATAATAATAATTTATTATTATCAAGCTTTTTTTTAGCGTTTGCCATTAACGATATATTCACTTTGATGTTAATTTCACATCCACTTTTTCTTACGAAACGACACCACATAACACTTCAAACCAAGACGGATACCATCTTTCATGACATTGTCAATATAAGCTGTAGCCTGTGTGGTCGGGGCTTGAAGGGGATGGAGAGAGGGAATATTTGGGTATGCGAGACCTCTCGTGCATTCAAATGATCCCTGACAGTATATCCCACTAGCGTTTTGTCCCACTTATCATGTGCGCTGGCTTTTATAATATTATTATTCATAATTAAGTGAAGTACGATCGTCCGGGTGTGTAGTCCTGAGAAGGAATGTTTGTGATGACATTGACTGACGTTTCGACAACCTGAGCGGAAGTCATCATCAGAGTCAAGTATGAAACTTGAACGTAAGACTGACTGAACACAAACGAGCGACAAGAAATGGTGACCTCAACAATAACATTGTTGAACACCATTTACAGACAAACCACAGAATCGACTGGGACTCTGCTGAATGCGTTACTTACAGTACTAATTACTACCAAGGGATCGTACTGGAAAGCTGGTTTCCTAACTTAGAACAGACACCACTAAACCGTTGCTTACAACTTCCCGCACCTTACAAACGACTTGTCGACGACATAAACAACGGACAAACAACAGACTGACCGACAACGACACACGTACAGACATTAGTCTAACAAAAGACGGATCGAAACGCACCAATCGCTGTTTACAACAGACAAACAACAGACCGACTAATTTTACTAACAATACACGTACACACATTAGACTAACAAAAGACGGATCGAAACGCACCAATCACTGTGTACAGTCTTCACAGCCAATGATAACAAGGCTTAACTGACAGTCGACCAATAGCATCACGACCTCGTTGACCAATCACATCAACGACCAGAGTATCTTTTCCATCTACTGACGTTACACAAATCACTTGACTCTGATGATGACTTCCGCTCAGGTTGTCGAAACGTCAGTCACTGTCATCACAAACAGTCCTTCTCAGGACTACACTCACCCGGACGATCGTACTTCACTTAATTATGACATGAGTCCTGGGTTCAAACCATTTACAATATTATTATTGTCATCACGGCTGCTCTAATCTTTCCACACTTACCATTACATGGAAGGTTGAAGGAGCATTAATAGGAGTTTCTATCCACAAACCATTCACATATTTGAACTTCGTTGGCTGTGTGTAGTGGCTTGTGTATTCTGTGTTGAGGACCCTTGAATAAAGCAAAGAGAAAAATAAAATAAAAAGGGGAACTTTTACCAAACCCGTGAAAGAGATACATGACTGTTCATTGATTGGCCAAATTACAACAACTATCAGACAAATCGGATAGAGTGAAACAAAGAAAACCATGATGGGGAAGAAAACTGAAGCCCGAAAGTGTGGAAACCCTGGGAACCTTGCATGGGAACCTGGGGTCATGCTGATTAAACCCTGAGGTTTAGGTCCAGTGGTAAAATTCAAATACGAATTACCATATTTACTAAAGAGTTATTTTGGTACCTATTAGTGCATAGGTTGGAAAAAGGAAGACCCATGGATGGGTGACAGCAAATGTGGGTACTTGGCAGTAGCTTGTGATTGTCTGTTTGAAAATGTAATATGTCCCTTTCTCTTCTGAGGTATTGCCGAAATGAGAGGAAAGCAAATTAGGGGACAGTGGATGAAGGCTTAAAATGGATATGGAATGGAAAAGAACTTAATGTTGCAACAGACTACGATCCATGTATGTAGTCTGCGAAGGAGTCAATTCCTTGCCAAATGCTGCACGGGAAGATCGAGCAAGTCAGTGGGCAAATGAGCGTGACTGGAGTGAGGAAAAAATAGGGAACAAGCGAGTTGGCGGTGCCCCTCTCCCTAATTCTTCCCTATTTTTTCGCTCACCCCAGTCACACTCGTTCACCCACTCACTTACTCAATCTTCCTGCGCAGCATTTGGCAAGGAATCAACTGCTTCACAGGCTACCATGCATTACATATTTGTTGCAAAAACAATTTAAACACAACTCACTTTTGTTCACGTTCTGGTGATCTCAAGTACTGAGAATCATCTGAAGGTTTTAGAAGTCTTGTGTCTCCAATGCTGGTGATGCTACGGATACCAGCAGGAGGGAGACGGTCTGGGCTCACTTCTGAAACATGATTCAAACATCTGCTCAGTTTCTGGAAGGTGATGAAATACTTTATGCAGTTGGTGGAGATTGTTTAATTTGTAAAATGCATTGAAAAAAAAAGTCTGTAGTTGAGCAAAGCCAATTAGTACAAAGTGCTACAGACAATAACAATGGCTGGTGCAGCACAACTATGGTGTTCCATCCCCACCAAAAATAAACTTTAGCACTCAACATCTATCTTTAGCTCTCAACATCCAACCTATCAATTTCGAAATTATCGGGAATCGGCCCACGTGGACTCCTCATGCGGTTATTTAAAACCTCCGATAATATCATACAAAAGAGGTAAATCTCTTACAGACATGCTTGTTAGGGCAAAAATATAATTTAAGGCTGTAATGCAAGGCGACCACAAAAACCACATGAGGAGTCCGCGCAGGACTGTCACTCATTTCCTCTTATCTCAACATTATCAGGCACATTGAGATTAACCAGCATCCTATTTATATAAACCAATCTTAACACTACCAACCTGATTTTGCAAGAATCTTCCTATCTTTCGATCCTCACAAAGAGGTCATTTATTCGCCTTTGTCACACGGCGGCCATATTGTCCCGGGAGACCAAAAAAGCTTTGTTTTACCACGCCAAGCCTCGCCCCCACGGTTTCGACTGCGAGGCTTGGCGTGGCAACACAAAGCTTTTTTGGTCTCCCGGGGAAATATGGCCGCCGTGTGACAAAGGCAAATGGCTTGCACAACACTGCTGAAATCTGCCATTTTGACCCGCCAGATCCAGATCCTAGCAGATGTGACGTAGCCTTTTGACATCTGACACTTTTTGGCGGAGATCGTACGCCCTTTGCAAAGCTGAAGTCAACATTTCACAAAGACTGTACATTTTAGAAAGCTCGACTTACGAGCCTGAATGAATGGAAGTCCGTGGTCGTGTTCTGGTATCACATTGAAATTTTCAAACTTGAATTCTCAATAAAAGGTTTAATAAAATCTCAATAAAATTTTGATTCGACATTGGGCTTAATTGAAGTTCATTGTAATAAAAATATCAACCATTTTGACAGTAAAATTTCGAAATTGATAGGTTGGATGTTGAGTGCTAAAGTTGGATGTTGAAAGCTATAAACTTGAATGTTGAGTAACATAAGGTTGGATGTGAGAGCTAAAGATAGATGTTGAGTGCTGAAGTTGATTTTTGGCAGGGATGGAACACCATACACGACCAGTAGTAACTTTAGTAGTAGTGTATAGGTGTTGTTTTGAAATAGTGCATTTCATACCTCCTTTGTTTCCACCAACTTTCTTATGTGGACTTTGCTGTTGTTTGGTTTGTTTGCTCTTTTTTCTTGTAACATTTGAAGGTTTTGATTGTTTCTTGTAGTCTACAAAGTCTCCTTTATAAGTACTCTTTCTTTTGATTCTGTCAGGTAAGTAAACTGTTCTATTGATATTCCTGGGTTGCTCTTTGAATATTTTTCTCTCGGCTGCAAGGATTGGAGTCTCAGTTCTGTGAATAACTGCATCTCTTTTGCTCTCCTAATAAAATTTAAAGAGGCATTAAAATTAAGGAGACCAAAAAGAAATGGAATAAGCAAACAACTGATAAACAACCAAAATTAATATTTTTAGTTTCATGGTTGAGAAAAACAGGGATGGACATTTAACACACAGGGGAACCAATAAAGGATTTGGAGTGTCATTTGCTATATCCATACATTATAATAAATTATTACACTGAATATGTAACATGAATATATTACATAGCTTACATAACAAATAGCTATGTATGCAGTCACGCCATGACATCGATAAAACCTCAATATCCTCTTCCTTTTAATGGCATCAAGGTTAGTGTTTAGAGTCAATTATTGACTCCAGGTACACTCTTTCACTTTTTATATTTGTTCCCTGCTGGTGGAACTTATCTTTGAATTAATACCGCTTCTTCCTACCTCTTTATGCCTTCTGTCTAGAGGTGAGTGGGATCTGTGTGACTCAGCATCTGTTTTCAGCCACTCTCTATCAGGTTGTTCTTTCACTGTAACAGTTGTGAGGATGTTGTGGTTCTTTTCATATGGCACAATTCTCTTCCTCTGTAGTGGTGGTTCGTGTATAGTACCCAACTGACTTGACTGCAAGCCTGCCCTTGGTGTTGATCCATTGCTATCTGCATAGCTTAATGATCTTGTCACTTCACCTTTCACTGTGTTTGGCCGTCTTGGGTCAATTTTTTTGTAACGAGAGTAATACTCTGATTCATACCGCTTAGAGTTCAGTTAAAAACAAAAAAGGCACAATGAGTACAGTACTGTACGTGTTTTCAAACCCAAAAGAAAACTACAATGCATTTTTGCCAATTATCCGACAACAGAAAACTTGAGCGAATTCAAGAGCGAGCCCTTTGTTTTGTTTACAGTGACAAAAGGCCAAGTTACCGACCCTATGCACTCGAAGACTGCAGGACATTGCTAGCATAATGTATGAAGTTAAAAACGATATGGCACCACCTTATTATATATCGCTGATTTATTTCTAGCTAACAGTACTGATTATTCCCTGAGAAACGCAGAATTGGTCCTTCCAAGACATCGAACTCTTGGTTACGCAAGGTTTGCTTGGCCGTATTATCTGGATAAAACTTCATCGACACATCAAATCTTCTGAATCTTCAAATCTGTAGCTAGCATTCCAAGCAAACCAACATGCTAAATAATTTACCTTAGAGTGCGGTGCAGGCATTTCACAAAGGTCAGATCTTTACCAAAACAAAATAAAATGATCAAAACAAACTCTACGCAACCAGTAAGTCAATTTATGATAGAATCAGAGGCAAAATAAAACAGCAAAACACCGCAAACACACTCAAGCCACGCTTTGGCGTACTCTTGGCAACAACAAAGACGCTGTGTTGATCAGCTGACTGGAACGAAAACGAGTCAAGCCACAGGAACACCAGGTTTTGCAATGTGGCAATACATTGAAAAGAGGAAAAAGAAACAAAATAAATAAAGAAATATTGACCCTTGGTCTCGCTGTTTTCGGGAAGGGGTTGGGTCCACTACTTTCGGAGGTCGTTACTGTCGGAAGTTTTACGTTATTGAATTGAATTCACTATACTTCTACGCGACGTTCCTGGGGTAGGACCTGGGAGCATGCGCAGTTTCATTCAAAATGATCCAACATGGCGGATTCACCTGCAATAAACAGCACTCAATCCGAGCAAGTCTTTCCTGAGAAAAAGAACAATGAAAATGGAGATAGAAAGGATCATGATAGAAAACAATCTATCAATAGCGTGAGTTCCGTGGCAAGAACAAAGCTTACTCAATTGATTCAACTGGCGACTGAGGTGGAGGCCGAAGGCCAAACCAACTACAAGAAAGTAGTGGACACAGTTTTCGACTCGGTAAGGCTCTTTTTTTCTTTGTGCATGAAAATATTAGTTTTTTATTTCAACAATCGGTATTTTGTGCGCCATTTTCCCCAGAACACAAGGTTAAATTCTGGGGCCTTAAAAAAAACACCAGTTGTGATATTGGATCAGCAAAATTTATTTTCTGGAAGTCTCTTCCCGGTTAGTGTTGATCGATGACATGTCATTCTGTGGAAATAAAATAAATGACAAAATGTAACTATATTTTTTCTAATGTTTAGCTCGTCGGTGGAGTCTTTGACCTCGAAGCACGATTCACCATCAAAGATTCAACAGATCTGCTCATACTACTGGAGCTGTTAGGGCACTGTAACGTGTCGTTGAAGGTGAGTACACCAATTTCGCCATTAATTTACTAAATTTGTAAGCCCTGCCCTAACATCTTAAGCTTTTTTCAGAGACAAAGAATGAATGTATTTCAATTACCACTTTGGACATTTGTACGTAATTAGTACCACCGAAGACTTTCCTTCTCAACAGCTTTCGACACTACACTACTGTATGTGAGATTTTATCAACAGACTCAAAATTTAGAGCAGCACGCAGATCTCGATTTTGCACTCAGAGTCAGATTCATCGATCTTCGATCTTGTAAGCTGTGTTGATTAGACTGGTAGTAAGTGACTTTAGATAAATCGGTGGCATTGTCAAAGATATATTGATTTAAATATGTTGCAATATCTTGTTGGTTACGAACGTAACATGAAATTTACAATAAAGTTATGGAGGAGTCGGTTTCCTATCGCGGCAGGTGCCATTAATCGCTTTTTTCTTCTGCATATTAAATATTGTAAGCTTTAAGCCTAATTACATATGTGGAAAATATTCTTTTTGTATTTCTTTTTGTATTTCACTGCAGAAATAATAAATCAGGCACTTGTGCATGTAGATACTGCATTTTAAATTCAGTTTAAATTCAAACGTGTACAATCTATATTAAATTTCTAAATATTTATACTAAAACTTGTAGATGTAAAGCAAAAATAACAGTTAATTCTCCTCAACTGCATACATTCCTTCAGGCTGTTGAATGGAAAAAATATCAACGTTGGTCTGCACTGACATCATTTCCCCCCTACTTTTATTGCCATTTATAGCCGGATTGATCATTTTCTTCCCCTGAGGATAAAAAACGTTTGTTTTATTATTTCAAGGACTTCATTTTGAACAAATTTTCAAGGCAGTGTATTAATTGAAGTTAATTTCTACATTTTTCTTTAAAGTATTATGGGCACATTACAATTATTTTCTTATTTTCATTTTGGCCAAAAGTGAAACCCTTTAACCCCTAAGAGTGACCAATGTTTAATTTCTCCATATAGTGACACTTCTCAATCAAACATAAAGGTTGTGAGAAAAAAAAGGAAGTAATCAACAAGTAACAAGTTAGGTCTTGATTGTTTAATGAATTCTCCTCATCATCACCATAGAAAATACATGTTACATGGAAAACAGTGTAATGAACAGACATGTTGATACATGAATTAGGCTTTAACCCATCATCTGTAGAGTTTGATAATATTAGTAGAAAAATTATATGTAGTCATTAGTTAATAAATTAATTGGCTGATTTGTTTTCTTTGATCAGGTGGAAATTTTAGGTTTGCTCATTGCAATCTTGAGAAAGAGCATCCCTAACTTGCAAGCAGCTACTAAAATTGGTCTTATTGAAAGAGTGTTATGCCGACTTTCACAGGAGAGAGAAGTTGTGGCAGGTGAAACCCTGACTTGAATTTAAGTCATACTAGAAGTTGACTCTTTAGCATTTAAAGTGCAACACACAGCACATACTGCTTTAAGAGTAGTTATAAAGTGACGAGTATTGTATTGGTTGCTATACTGTAGCAGAACTGTGATGGTGCTGATGGTAATGATAATGGCTTTGATTGTGATAATAATAATGAGTTAGATTTACATGTAACATGCATGTTTTCACAGTGCTCTTCACATGGTGGAACCTGTAGGAGGAAAGGAATAATGTTGAATAAAACAAACAAACAATAAATTACATGTAGTGATCAGAATTACTTTTAGTAATTAATTAGATTAATTAAGCACAAATAATTGTTTTCAGACAAACTTGTGGAACTGCTGGGAATTTTGTCCGGTTACAGCATCACTGTTAAGGAACTCAAGACACTTTTGGCTACTTTGAAGGGTGTGAATGGAAAATGGGTAAGTTCATTAAAAAGCCCTATGAAATCTATGTGTACATCTACGTGAGTTAAGTTAAATAGTATTGTTCTTGATTCTCACTATTCTAATTGCTGAAAAATCTGTTGAAAACAGGAAAAGTAATGTATTTTGATACAGGTACATTTAACCATAGTGTGGAATAAGACAATAGACTTGATTACCAGCTGCTGCTGGGGATTACATACATAAACTCTACAATAATTATGTTTTACTGTCAGCCTTGCCATACTGTGAAGCTGTTGACTGTCTTGAAGCTTATGTTGGAGAAACGTGGACCTGATGTTTATTTCAGCTTCTCTGGGCAGGAGGGAGCGGTGAGTGCTTGTGTTAATAGAAGTGAAAAACTGAGGGAGGTGGTGTGAGGAATTCAAATTGGCCACCAAGAAGCCCTTTGCTTGAATGGGAACTGTTAATTTTGTCCTTAGATATTTAGATGGGTGATGAGGGTTAGCAAAATAATACTAAGGGCCCGAGCTGTTTTGAGTGACACTTCAATTGAAATCAACTTTTCTGATATTTTCGCAGGCTATTACACTACCACCCATTGCAAAATGGCCCCTGCAGTCTGGGTTTACATTCTCAACCTGGCTCTGTCTTGACACATCACACCTGGCAAATGCTGAGAAATGCAAACCATACTTATACTGGTGGGTTACAGTGTAGCTATTCTATATTGTGCAGAATGTCTTAATCTGTTGGCTAATATGGAGAAAAGAAGAACAGGGTTGGTGCAATGATGAGATCACTTGCAGGCCACCTATGTGGCCTGGGTTTGTTTCCTGGACTCAGCATCATGTGGGTTGAGTTTGTAGTTGGTTTTCTACTCTGCTCTGAGAGGTTTTTCTCCAGGTACTCCAGTTATCCCCTCTCATCAAAAACCAACATTTACAAATTCCAATAATTGATCCAGATGCAGGAGCTCTCTGAAAACCAGTTTGGAAAGTGGAACTTCCTGGGTAAATATCATGATTTATTATTTTTATCTATAAAATGCAGGTGCCCTATCTTCTGAGTCAGCTCTACATATGTCATGTGCACATGATAATTATGTATTATTACATTTATACCTTTTAGTACATTATATTCAACATTCTTTTATCCTACTTTTTTATCTTGTGTTCTTTAGCTTTCGGACTGGAAAAGGTCTTGGATATTCTGGTCATTTCTCAGGTCCTATGCTGGTCTTAGAGTGTACTGTTAAAGCAGGAAAAAAAGAAAACAAAGTCCTTCATCATCTTGTTAAATTTGAATTTCACCCCCAAAAGGTAACAATTTGATGAGCTAATTTGATGTTACAATCAGTCAAAATTTTGTGGGGAATGCATTTTCTTATGATCATAATTTATTTATATTTTGTAGTGGTACATGGTTACAGTTGTGCATGCCTACAACAGATTTCACTCCAGTGAAATCCGATGCTTTGTCAATGGAAAAGTGGTGTCCACAGGAGAAACAACTCTTGTACATGCTAATGAGGTACTGCAAACATTCATCAACTAAGAGACATTATACACTGTACTGCAGTGCTTAGAGCCAGAGATCTTAAGCCTCACATGCAATCTAAGACACAGAAACACACTATTTCTCACAGATCAGCAAAAACTGTAAGAAATAGTGTCTATCAGTTTAAATGTTATTAAACCAATAGACAGTCTTAATTTGCTTTCGTCCTACTATAAGTGAAGTCAGGGATCTAACCACCTACATGAAACAGTCTTTTGTAAAGGAGCCCCTTGCTGCCCAGAATTATGGAAAATGCATCTAAGAGGATCACAATAAGGTTTCCAAAATTTCGTGAAGGAGCATGCCGCCTAGATTGCCCTGGAGGGAAAGCAGCTTCGGTGTTCAGAGATCTCCGTAAGCCCCGGCAACCGGCGAAAATCGCCGGCTAGTCATCCTGGGCGCGCCGGCTACTCAGATCCAAATAAAAATATAAATAAATACTTTGTTTTACATCCAACGGCAACTTTTCCATTTGCAACGCTACTTTCCCTTGGGTAAATACATTCAGAAATAAATAAAGTTTTCCTTAAAAAGCCAAGTGTCCAACTATTGTTTTTGACTGAATAAACTTTAAAGTTTCGTCGAGAATTTCGCCACGCTTGAATGACTGCTTGCAGACAGCGATTGAACGTTAAGCAAACGAAACAGGCCCAGATTGCGAGGCAGCGGTTATCGACGAAAAACACTCCATATAAGACAACATACTCTGTATTCCAACACGTCCAAAATGGCGGAAAGGCGGCGGCAGCATGGAAGGCACTTGCGCGCCTTAATAAATTCCTCTGCCGGCTACTCCATTTTATTCTCCTTCTACTCCAAAATTTAGGGAGAACCCTGGTGTTTCCAGTTCTCACCCTTTCCAACTTTTCCAGCTTGAGAGCTCTGTAGAACACTCTATCATCATCTTAGATTAATATTTACAACTGTAGAATAATAATTATGAACAGAAATTATGCAATTTACACCCAGTCAATAGCACAATGGACATTAATTTTTATGGAAGTTCACTGTTACTGAGACGGTCATTATCATAGTCAATTGAACTCATACTGCTGTCTGTTGTAAACTAAAACAATAGTTTTGTTGTTTTAATGGCAGCCATTTGACAAGTGCTACATTGGATCATCCCCAAAGGCAGATAGTGCAAGTGTGTTTTGTGGTCAGATGGCAGCTGTTTATGTGTTCTCTGAGGCTCTCAATGCACAGACTGTTGGAGCCGTACATCGACTGGGACCTGGCTATAAGGTTTGATTAATGATACATGATAATACAATGTACTCCATCTCTAAAATTTATAAAAAAAATTATGTCTTTTTTGGTTCACAAGTCTATGTTATCTGTACAACTGATATGTTGTACCACATTATGTATATGTTAAACTTCAAAATGAAATTCAGGTTAAAATGACTTCAACTCACAAAATCCTTTGTCTTCTTACCCTTATTATTATTCATGATCCAGCCATGCATAATAAGGATTGGGAGACAAGGGAATTGATTTTAACCAAGGTTGAAATCATTTTAAGCTGAATTTTATTTTGATCTACAACATAATTATGTATTAGGATTCAAGAGTAACATTTTCGGCAGAAGCATACTGCTTGTCAATTGACCATTTTTGTGTAAGATGCTACAGTGTACATGCTGACAATCCATGACTTAGTACATGAAATTGTTTTCATTTCAGGGCCAGTTCAAATTTCATGCTGAAATTGACATTCCTCTTTCAGAGCAAGACAGAAAGGTATTATTTTTTACTATTAAATGTATTATTGTATGGCATCAAGAACTCTAAAAATAATGATAACACAGGAAATTAAAAGAATTCTAGGCAATAATCAAGTCCTTTTTAGTCTGAAATTGAAATTATTTTTTTCTATGTTTTCAATTAACTTTGAAGTAAGACTGTTTTTCCAACAATTTAGTAGAAGTTTCCTTTACTTTTTGGCTATAAAGCTATAATTTTACTTTTTCTTTGCAAGGTGTTGTATGAAGGCCACTTGTCATCTGTCATCATGTTCATGTACAGTCCAAAAGCTTGTGATCAACAGTTGTGTCTTGAGGCTTCACCAACTGAAAATCACTCGTTCTTCTGTCATTCACCACATGCTCTTATGTTAGAGGTATGATTTGTACACTATAGAATACTCATATGTATATCAGAGTACAGATAAAAAACACACCAAAACATATGTATCAAGCAACACATTCCTAGTGTGTTCCGTAAATTGCAAAAGGCAACTGAAATGAGAAATTTCTCTGTAACCCTAGATCAGCACTTCCACACCAGGGCTCTTCTCGCAGCTTCTATCATTCACCTCCAAGTCACTCTTGGTTTGGTAAAATACATGGTAGTCTATTAGCAAGAATTAAGAACATTTTTCCGTGTTTCTATAAACTTAATATTGTGTGTATATACATGTATGGGCAAATCATATTGAGGCTGGTGATGATGCCCCAAGTGGGCCTAAAGTCAATTTTGTCAGATTTGAACTTAGTGTTTCCTTTATAACAAGTATAGGTATTATATATATTATGCAATGGCTTATCTGCATGGACATGATATTTTTATCTCTCTTTGCAGGGTGTTCAATCTGTTGTAACGCATTCCCTTCATAGTATTCTGCACTCACTCGGAGGAATCCAGGTAAGTTTGGTTCATTCCTTGGTACAGTGTCAGTTGAGTGCAAATTATTGTTGAGTCAGTCAGTAACTCCATGTACATGTATATTTATGTTATTCACAGATGCTGCTTCCACTTTTCACTCAACTGGATTTCCCTCAGGAAGGAGCTGAAGATGCCAAGGAAGTTCCAGAGGTAGCAATATGGTAAGAAAGAGCTCTTCAGTACTGTCACTTCTGCATCTGTTTTCTTAGTGGGTTTGCTGAAAAGTAGGAGGAATGAAATGACTGGAACCTCGCCTTAGTGAATTGCCTCTTCTAGAGGTCAGTAGGCACCACCTTGAATGAGCTGGTTGAGAAACAAAGCTAAAATGATACAGAGGGTTCAGAGCACAGTGCTTTGGCAGATAAGGACAGTATGTGGGAGGGTCAAGCTAAGAGGATCCAGGAACTGTGGTACATACATGTAGGTAATGTGGAGGTATGGTGCAGTAGCGGTGAGTGGAATAGCAAAAATGGTTCAATGTCATGCAACAATATTAAGTTTGCAATTATGAGGGAATCCCCCCCACCCCTCTATACAGTGGTACATGTACAACTGAGTACTTGTGTTGTTTGCTGTCTATTCACAGCACTGTTCTTCTATCTCTCCTGTCTGATCTTCTGCGGAGTTCTTGCACCAGTCAGCAGCAGATGATCCAGTGCCAAGGCTTTCTTGTTATCAGTCATGTTCTTGAAAAGGTACATATGCTGATCTGTATGACTAACAGCTTGCTGTAAAAGTGCTTACATCTCACTATAAATTAAAAAAGCATGACATGACAGCCACCACCTGTCTTTTGCAGTTCTGAGTGGCTAAAAAATGTGCTCTTCTCAGCAGCGTACACTGTTTTATTTGCATCAGATGTCATCAGTACATTCCTATTTGTGTTCAAACAGCTTTCTACAAATGTTTTGGAGACATGGATAATTCTACATGTAACTTGGAAACGTTTGCTAGTGGATATTTTCCTCACTCACTGGTTATCAAAATCACTTGCATTTTGCAAGTTTGTGAGCATTAATTTCGAGCCCTGTGTTTGGTAACGTTGCATACAATGTAATTACTTTTATGTGTATTTAGTTTGCTTGGGAGTAAAACAAAAGGCTGAGAATGTGTAACTCTTTTTTAGATAAGCATCGGCACTGCATCCTGAACAAGTGCTCTGAATGTAGCAAATGCTTCATTTGTTGTGAAATTTAGAAATAAGCGACCCATTGGAAAAAGCGTTGTAAAACTATAAAGAAAATGTACAAATTAAGATGTGTTTGATATTGTTTTCTTTCCTTGATTCAGGCCATATCTACTCATCTGACAGAAGATGCCTTGACTATTTTGCTGTCTCTTGCAAGGTTTGCTCATTGCATCAAATTTTGTTCTCCAGGGATTAACAGGTGTAACAGTAAGCTTTGTTGCAACAGCTGGTCCATGTTTTGTGTTTGCCGGTTGAATGAATGCAAACAGTGGAGTGTGGAAAGAATGGAAAGTGAGACTGGGGGGAGACACATCGCATGCTTACAAATTTTGCATAAGAATGCAAGCTTTTGGCAATTAATTTGTGTGCCCTCTGTGAATTTTAAGAAAGAACTGAATGTTTTGTCTTGGACCCTAATAATGGAACTGAAAGGATGCTCTTGGTTATTTCCCATATGAACTTGCTGCTTATTTTCTATTTTGCAGACATCTTTTAAGCTCATCAGGCTCTGGTACACTGTTGGGAAGTCTCTTAGATCACATTCTCTTTAATCCAAACCTCTGGGTCAAAGCTTCAGCTAAGGTATTACTGTAGTGATACATTAGGAAACTGAGTTGTAATGGTTGAATCCAAAGAGGGTACTTTGCAAAATTAATTACTAATTTAAACCCAGTGAACAGCCAATAGGCCGGATTTGGGTCATGATCATATGAACAAATTTCAAATGAACACTCAATTTGATTGTATTATATACTTTATCGGCCACAACCACTAGCTCCTTAAAGACAAAGCCATTTACAACATCAAAATTGGATGAGAGGTGAAGAAATCTGAAACTTAAAGGTGGTCTACAAGAGTGCATAGTCTGTCAACCTGTGACAGATCCATGAGGCACTATGGCCACAGCCATGGACAGCTCTTTTGGCCTGTTAGGCCTCCCAGTCATCAACATAGCATAGGTAATGCCTAGGCTACCACGTGGCCATAGTGCCCAATATGTGGCTTTCAGCTTACCTAGACACATTAATTTGTGAGGTATTCTTGTCACTCCAAGCCACATCCCACAAGCTTTACGTTTTCATTGTTTGATTCTAATAAGGAATTGAACAAACTACAATCCTGGACAAAATTCATTGGGACAGTCATGCAAAACTCGTAATTATTGATGATTTGAGCATTTATACTTCGAAAAGAGCTCCTATATTTTAAAACTGTGTTACAGTTACTTCCCTCCCCCACTCAGTACAATGTTGAAAGTCAGAACTAATAGGCCATAATTATTCGTATTCTCGGTATTGAATTGGATCTAGCATGAAGTAGAGGTTCTTGCGGGGGAATACATTTACATATGAAAAGATTCCCCCGCGAGAGCCTCCACTTCATGCTAGGTCCAGTTCAATACCGAGAATACGAAAATGGCCTACTGCGGGCACACGTTTTCAACATTGTAGGTGGGTTTGGGGGGAGGGTCTGGGCAGGTGTAGGTTGAATCTCGCTCGACTCTTTGGTTTGCGCCTTTGTAAAGAGCCACAGGCGCACATTTGTCCCAAGAAGTTTGTCCGTGATTGTAGCAATTGATAAGAACACGCTGGAGAGTCTCTGAATGACAGTTTAATGACCTCCATAAGTCTCAGTATCGTTTGAAATAGGGTTCATCAGTGTATATTTGTTTTTTTTTTTACCTTGATATTGATGCCGTTGACAGATGTCTTGTCTTCACGTTACATGTAGGTTCAGCTTCAGCTGTTTAGTGTTTTTGCCACAGACCTGGCAACTGGTACAGGTTGTGCAGCGCATTTGCGCCGCGATGTTGGAGTAAGCAGACTCGTATACATGTTGAAAACGTTTTATTGGCTTGGTGATATCGACGTGGAGCAAGGTAAACTATTACGAAATATCTCACTAGACGATAGTTCAACTCAAACGGAAGGTTTTTATTTTTGATCGACAATACATCTGTGGTTGTTGATCTGATGTAATCAAGTGACAGGTGATGGTTGATGGATGATGATTATTGGTGTACCAGTTAAGACTCTGGGAAAACTTGTCATCAGAGATGCAGCTGATATGAGTGCAAGTAAAGTCAGTAAAATAAACTTAATACGTAGTGAACATAGTTTGAACCCAGTTCATCAACATTATTGGTGTTCGGCTTTAACTGTGAAAAATTTCCGGACGGGTGCTGGCGAACGGAACCCGACTTTGTACCGGTCTCGTTCCATTCCCCTCTCGAGGCAAATTTCGCGCTCATTTTTAAAATAGCCGATGTTGGGTCTTTGTTGTTTGTTTTGGAATTGCTTGAGGATTTCGAGTTTACAAATGATATCATGGACGACAACGATGACGTTGTTGTGTTTAGTACCGTGAGCTGCTTCATGTGTCCAAATTTAACCCGCCGTGTAAGCGGTTATATGGAGCAGACTGTTCCCAGTTACCTCAGTTACCTCTTCCAGTTGGACCGAACTGATCAATTGAGTTTTGAACCGAAGTTTGCGGAAATTTTGGTTGAATAGAATATACCCAGTGTTATTGTTAGAACTTTACCCACAGGTTTCCTTTGGTTATTCATTCTTTTGTTATGCATTCAGAGATCTCGGTTGTGGTGGGTTTCTAATCTTGATTCGGTTTTTGTTGTGGAGGCAGTTATATACCTGGCAAAATAAAAAGAGAAAGAACAACACCCTGGGACGTTTCTCCTTGAAAACTAACGCTCTATGCTGACTTGCACGTGTTTGTTTGCAGATAATAACCAAGAACCAACTAGAGAGGAAATTCATTCTTTAAGGGCATTTTTACTTCTTTTAGTGAAACAATTAGTATTGAAGGTGAGTCAAGAAATGAAGTTGCTTATCTGAACCCAGTAACCATCCTTTTCAAACTCAATCCTTCTCTTGGTTTTGGTGACCCCTCAGGCACTTAGCCACTTAGCTCGATTAGCTTTGCTATTTCTAAGTGGCTGTGCTCTTTTCTATTGTAATTTTTTATCTCTTGTATTTGTCTACACTGTGTAATTTCCGGGCACGAAATAAAGATTGTTGTTGTTGTTGTTGTTGTTGTTGTTGTCAGGCTGACTTCCCCACCGTTGTAGTGCGAAGTAACTGGGCGCGATTGGGGGGGGGGGGGTGATATATGGTTGAAAACGTAATGACGGGGGTATATAACCTTTCAGTTTACTTGGATAAATAATACTGGTGTATGGCTTATTTTGTTTATATCAGGACAAGGGGATCACAGAAGAAGAGTTTAAGAGCGTCCTGTCCTTTCTCATGATAACAGACGAGGTAAGATCACCAGATTAGTAATCCTTGACCACAGTTGCATAGAAGATGCCACGATTTGAAAAGCATCGCATGCAAAGTTCTTGCTTGCACAGATAAGTTCACTTCGTTACATTTGTAACGGATCTCACAAGGTAGCCCAAATTCACATTCTCTTGTAACTTCCTCTCTCATAAAGAGAGAGATTTCTGTGTAGTCTTTCGCATCGTGGGACTCGCAAAACCTTTGTTTACTGAAGGAACTACAACTTAATGACAGTCTGTGCACACCCTGCAGGGGATGAACTTGTTTAATTGTTACTTTGTGAACAGTGTTATCCTGATGGCCAGTGATTCGGTGAATATAGTACGGAACACTATTTACAAAAGAGCTCAAATAAACAAAGTGTAATTACCTGTCATGTTTCGATTTTTACCCCAGGAAGAGAATCTACTTGATGTGCTTCAATTAGTACTATCAGTCATGACTGAGCAGCCGGAAACGTGTATCCCTGTCTTTGACAAAGTGGATGGCCTGAGGTATTCCGTAGTGCAATCTGTTTGTCTGCCTGCTGGCAATGTGGATATTGTCTGTGTCCGCCAATAGTCGTTCTGTCAATTGTATGTATGTACACCACAGGTCGAACTGTCTATCTAACCTTGTGCCTGCCATCTTTTCGTGTGCATCTACCTGTCTACCTGCCCAAATTTTTTTTGTCTGCGGTGAAATTAACCTTAGAGTAATGACGTTTCTTTTTACTAGAGTTTTGTTTCGTTTGCTGGACATGAAATCCGAAGCAGTCAGAGTTTATTCTTTGAAGATAGTTGGATGCTTTCTGCAGTACTGCCCGGCCAAGTAAGCTTTGTACACCCACATTTTCTTACAAAAATCTATATTTAATCTTAGTAATTAACTATGGCGCACAAAGTGCTAGTTTGACCGAGCTAAAAATGTATGAATCTATTAAAACGATAATATATCAAAAGTTCAATATAATTAAATGTTTATTGTATTGAAAAAGAATTGGAAGCTAAATATAAAGATAAAACTACATACATATGATCATAACCAAGTGGCAAGATCGAATTCATATAAAACTCTTTAAAGTCTTCACGATCCCTAGATGTTCTAATATATAATCATCAAGAGAATTCCACAGCTAAGCTCCTAAATTATTTGTTACTCACTCTCTTTTTATCTTTTAACAATGAAACTTGATATCTTTCAGGAGGAAACTGGACTTACTGGAGCACTACAGTTTATTTTCGTTGATTGGCGATAAGCTGATGAATCATTCACTTACACTCACTACTTACAACGTTTTGTTTGAGGTGAGTATTCCACGGATTTTTGCTATTTTCGTTGTTCGTTGGCTTTGGTTACCCTGTACCATGAGTGTGAAAAATCATCGCTCAGTCCCCGTTCGCTATGCCTCCAAATTTTGTGGGGGTAATGTTTTTTAAATAGTACCAAAAAATGATATTGCGGACAATTAACTATCTTTCGTCAGGGTTTTAAAAGGCAACATTGTGGACCAAACGTGACGTTTACTATGGAATTTTATTGAACTGTTGGTTTTCTCCCTTCTTCTCTTTGGTAAAACTATTGGTGTTAAAAGTGGAACAGTTTGTATGTATTGCTCCAAATCGGTTATAGGCCAGATTGAACTGTAAGTGGTTAGAAATTACCTTGCCACTAACTTATGGCAGTCAAAGTAGAGTTAGTTTGGCCGACTCACCTCTCCATTCTACAGATACTTGTTGGACGAGTCTCCAAACAAATAGTCAGCGGACATCACCCACAGCCTGACAACACCTTCATTTTACACAACACAAGTAAGTTGTAGAAATTAACAACTAATCTCATCTCTGATACCTGGAAAACAAAACGTTATACTTGTAGCCATCTTGGGTAAGTATGTGACAGGGGTTAAGGAATATTTTAAAAATGTGATTAGCGTCACGATATAACTACTTAAACCTGTAGTTTTGTCACACTATTCAAAGCTAATATAATATTCAACATTTATGATTGTTACCACAAGTAGCCCAAGCTCACAGGGCGTATAACCATTGCATCATAACGAAACTTATTAGGATCTGTATGGGGAAAAAAACTATTCGTTTCGGCAAGACCGTAAAATTTTCAGAAAAGTTTTCAATACCAAAGGACATCCACTGGTATCTATTATGCCTCGCGTTAAACGGTCTTGTTACAACTTTAGGAAAGAAACTTATTCTAAACCTAAGATTAACACTATGCGTTTCAAAAACTCTTTTATTAACCGTTTAGTTTTTAAATGTGAATTAGCTATATGATATACTAGATTTTTAATTTTTATTTTTTACCTTTTCACACTTTTACTAGACGTATTTCTTACACTTGTAACAAAAGATATGTATTTTTTATCTTTTGGTGAATAAAGACTTTATTATTATTACTATTGTTTTACAAGCGAAAATTACGAATTGTTCACCAATAAAATAGTTTTCTGTGTGTCGTTGTGTCCTTTGTGGTTCGAGGCGCTTTCTTTGGGTTTTACTGTTGTGACAGGCCGTTGCTTTTGTCTTTGGTCACTGTGTGCCAAGTCCTATGTGTCTTTCTTACAGCCATGGCTCCAGTCATTGCTAAAATGTTGCGTAAAAGCGACGGAAAACAGTGCAACGCTGGAGTGAGGCTAACTCGCCAGGGAAGCTTCAGAGAAGAGCGGACTCCTGAAAACGAGAAAGTAGACCTCAAGAGGAAGTTCCTGTCTGATCTGGTGTTGCTTTTAAATCACAGCAAACTTAATAGAAGGTACGGTACAGCACGAAACAAAATGGACGGCTTCTTGCGGGCTTTTAGTCGTTTAATGGTGGATATCCTGTAACGGACTTTGCCATGAAATGCGGGGGAATTGAGAGACTCGCAGTGACTTCAGTGTTGCTGGGTATCCTGTGATGGACTCTCACATCCAATCCAATGGGAGTTGTAATACTCCTTGCTATTTCATCAGTGCTGGAAGGAAGAAGCAATTGTCGTAGCTTAGTCTTGCTAAAGATAATAAAATTATCTCTGACCTGTGATACGCCTTTGTCGAACTATTTAAAGGTGTATATTCAGTGAATACAACCTGTCCTTGTCGATCCCCAGTATTCATTATGGAAACATCATTTTAGTATGGTGACTTCATTTTATCCTCTTTACAACAGCCTTATCCTTCAGTTGTCGTGTTGGCAAGATTGGCTCTTCTCTCTGGCTTATATGGAACCCTCAAGTGCAGGTATGAACAAAGGCACAAAGGTAAATTTTCCGAACGATACAGTTAGATTATAAATTCAACATATTACTGAAATGCAGACAAACGTGATTGGTTTGGCAAATCACAGCGGCTACAAATAGCAATAAGAAACAGCTTGAAACAATCATAGATTACAGGAGCGAATAACATTAGACATTCAACCGAAAACCGCCTTACCGAGATACATTAAATATCAAGTAAGACAATATACGAGAATTTTACTACTAGCCCCACCCACTCCCATCAGAGACCCATGATTTCTTACCCAGTCCCCCTACTACAATCAAGAGACCCGTGATGTTATACCCAACCCCCACTCCCATCAGAGAACTGTGATGTCTCACCCAGCCCCCCACTCCCATCAGAGGTCCAGGATGTCTTACCCAGCACCCCACTCCCATCAGAGACCCGTGATGTCTTGCCCAGCTCCCCACCCTAATCAGAGACCCATGATGTCTTACCCAGTCCCCCACTCCCATCAGAGACCCATGATGTCTTACCCAGCCCCCCACTCCCATCAGAGACCCATGATGTCTTACCCAGCCCCCCACTCCCATCAGAGACCCGTGATGTCTTACCCAGCCCCCCACTCCCATCAGAGACCCATGATGTCTTACCCAGCCCCCCACTCCCATCAGAGACCCGTGATGTCTTACCCAGCCCCCCACTCCCATCAGAGATCCGTGATGTCTTACCCAGCCCCCCACTCCCAGAGAGAGACCCGTGATGTCTTACCCAGCCCCCTACTCCCATCAGACAACTGTGATGTCTTAACCAGCCCCCCACTCCCATCAGAGACCCATGATGTCTTACCCAGCCCCCTACTCCCATCAGAGACCCGTGATGTCTTACCCAGCCCCCCACCCCCACAGAGACCCATGATGTCTTACCCAGCCCCCCACTCCCAGAAAGACCCGTGATGTCTTACCCAGCCCCCTACTCCCATCAGAGACTCGTAATGTCTTACCCAGCCCCCCACTCCCATCAGAGACCCATGATGTCTTACCCAGCCCCCCCACTCCCATCAGAGACCCGTGATGTCTTACCCAGCCCCCCACTCCCATCAGAGATCCGTGATGTCTTACCCAGCCCCCCACTCCCAGAGAGAGACCCGTGATGTCTTACCCAGCCCCCTACTCCCATCAGACAACTGTGATGTCTTAACCAGCCCCCCACTCCCATCAGAGACCCATGATGTCTTACCCAGCCCCCTACTCCCATCAGAGACCCGTGATGTCTTACCCAGCCCCCCACCCCCACAGAGACCCATGATGTCTTACCCAGCCCCCCACTCCCAGAAAGACCCGTGATGTCTTACCCAGCCCCCTACTCCCATCAGAGACTCGTAATGTCTTACCCAGCCCCCCACTCCCATCAGAGACCCATGATGTCTTACCCAGCCCCCCCACTCCCATCAGAGACCCGTGATGTCTTACCCAGCCCCCCTACCTGATGTGGGTGACCCATGGTGTCTTCCTTAGACCCCCCCTCCCCCCCTAAAGGTGGGTCCCGAGCATGTATAATAGTTTTGACCACTTCCCTAAAGTAAATCAAGTACTTATTAAGTGCCAATCGGGGATAACCTGTTGAGCTTTACCTTGCTCATATCAAGAACAGTGTGAATTTAGGTTTCATTTTGTAATCTATTTGTATGTCTGAAATCTTCTTCCTTGTTTTAGACTTTATTTTTAAGTTGTATTCTTGAACAATTTTAGAGGAAACTCGCACTACAGACACTGTGTTCAGTTTGTTTCGTATGCTGCTCCACCACGCCTTCCAAGAGGAACGTGAAGGGTGGAGGATCTGGGTCGACACTTTAGCTATTCTACACGGCAAGGTAAGGTGTCTTGTGGCTTGAACTTCCAGACATGCAGTGTTATTCTAATGTTTTGGGTGTAACAATAAAATGTTGATATCATAATACACAACCACAGTCAATGGGAATCACTTTGTTTTGTGCATTGCTTTGGCGTACATTTTCCAGCACAAGGTTATAAATGCTTTTAGAAATCGCTGTAATGATATACGGAGATATACGGCATTTCTGATCTATAACAGGAGAGCACGCCCATTTATTACTGGCTAATGTGGGGCCATCAAGGCTTGACATTGGCTAACAATCTTGTTTCTTAATAGGCCATTTCCGAGTTCACGTCTGCCTCCTCTTCAAAGCAAGTCTAAGTGCGAAGTTTTTGTGATGGTAATTAGTTCTACTTTACATATGAATGAAAACTAATTTTCATGACAAAAACTTCGCACTTTGACTCCCTTTGAAGAGGAGGCAGACATGAACTCGGAAATGGCCTATTTGGGCAAAAGTAGACCAAGGAGGATGACAAAAACTTTCGGAATCGCTAGTTTACTAGGACCATTGTTGAAACATAGTTACATACATTGTATTTGGAATGTATGATTTTTGTAATTTGACTATTTTTCAGGTGAGTATGTTTGAAAAAGAAAAAGCAAGAAACAATGCCAAACGAAATGAAGTGAGTACATGGGCTACTGAAAATAGCGCGCAAGAAACTAATCCTGTGGAGGAGCCAGTTAATTCAAATATAGACAAGACATTTCCTGCAACAAAGCCAGCTGATAATGACGCTGACAGGAAAAAGTTTTTTCAGTCTCTATTACAAAGTAAAAACGGACCTAAAGTTGACTCATCTCTCCCTAACACCATTCCTGAAGAGAATGAAAGCAACCCTAGCTCCCATCTGAATGAAGGAAAAAAAGCTAGCGAGGATGATTCTAGTGATGCCAGAGCAACGGGTGTGACGCTCGAAAGTATTCCCAGCAATCAAAACGGAGATGAAAAGTTGGAATCCTCTGAAGATAGGCCCTCTAATGTGGAGGACTCTCTCAGTTCTACTGGGGTCAGCTCTGAAGTAAGAGGGGCTGAGGTAGCTGATGAAGTAGTGAACCAGGGGACTGGCTTGCCGGACAAGGGACTTGATGTTGGAAATGTCGGTGAAAATGAGGCGGAAAAAATGCATGTCACGGGAAGTGATGTAAAAGAAAATGCTGAAACAGAAACGGTGGAAAAAGCAACTAATTCTGCTGAAGGCAATAAATTAACTGGAAACGGCCAAGTGGAGCAGCAAGATGTTAGGAGAACTAAAGCGGAAAATGAAAGAGAAGAAAGTATAGGAGCGTTGCCTTCGAATGAAAGCGATAAAATTGAAAAACTTGATAATTGGACAGAGAACGATTCATCCCAACAAGTGGAAAACACTGGGAAGTCAAAAGTGGGTGGAGATTTGTTATCCGACAAAGATAAGCCTAAAGATGTCGACAATAGTCTTACTATCGCAGTTAAGAGTTCATATATAGGAGCTGCAGTCGAAGAGAGTGAAGATAAGCAAACGAGCAGTGTCAATGGAGAAGGTGTTGACTCTGGCAAGAGAGTGGTTTCCGCTAGTGGTATAATTAAGAGCGAGGGACAAAATGCACTTGATTCTGAACGAGGAAACATTCAAAACTCTAGTGTGGACTCGTTACCTGGAACAGACCCAACCCAACAAAATTCACCCAGCAGCCCTTCAAAGTCCGGGGCTGAGTCAAGCCCAGGCTCTACCCCTGCCGCACCCGCAGCCACAAATAACGCAGATTCGCCTGAACAAAAATCGACCTACAGAGCACATGTTAACATTCCTGAATACTTGTGGTCTCCCGTGCACCAGAGACTGCTGGGAGATCTGTTGTTTGCAATTGAGTCTGATGTTCAAGTTTGGAGAAGGTAAAGTTGCAGATTAGAAATACTAAACTCTTCAGTTTCATTTAACTGTACCAAGCACCGAATCCTTTCCGAAAATTTTGTTTTCTCGTGTGTCAAGGAAATGAAGATGTAGTCGTAAGTACTACCTGCATTTTTCAAAACAGTTTTTCTCAGGGAAATTCTGTTCCAGTTGATTTAACACTCAAATTTTCCCAAAAGTTGTCAACGATTTTGTGATGTCATCCGGTTTTAAAGCTGTTTTTTGCCTTTTTAGTTAGATCGCACACTGTGGCGTTACGCTGGCAAGAAAGAAGAGCTAAAAAGCTGCCTTATTACCTTTTTCACATAAATGACACCATTTTAATTCCGCTCCCATGACAACTCGTTTTCTTTTTTTCAGTCATAATCGAAAAACTGTCATGGATTTCGTCAACGCAAAAGAAAACGCCACCTACCTTTGGAACCTGGCTCACTTTGTGTCGGTGCTGGCAGATAACGTCATTTTCTGCTGCGGAGATCTTCTGCCCCTCCTCTCCTCTGTCACATCGCGTGATTATGGTCAAGACGTCATTGAGCCTTGTGGCGGGATGAGTCTGGAAACGAGTTTCTCGTTTCTCAATCGCCTCATGTGTCTCGTGGATGTGATTGTATTCACCAGTTCCCTCGCGTTCAGTGGAGTAGAGACCAACAGAAACTTGAGCACGGGTGGCTTCCTGAGGCAGTGTTTGAGATTAGGTGGGTACATCAGATACAAGGTAAACAGGTCAATAGACAGACAGACAGAACCAAAAATGGCGTCAGATGAAAGCCTTCTGAGATAAGGCAATCGACAGAGTAACAAGCCGGTAAGCAGAGAAAGGCTTTCAAATATTGCCGGTTTTCACTGTCACACCGTCACCATTTAACAAATAAAGTCAAGAATCAAAGAGACAAAAGAAGATGAATATTCAAACAGTCTCGCAAAGATTCAGGTCTGTGCGATGTTTCGTGTGGGAGATATTCGAAGAAATGTTCTACTTAAATTTTAAGGCTTTTGTATGGAGACGCCATGTTTGTGTCCCTCTGAGGGGCACAAATATGGCGGGCGGAAGCTAACAAAGACATATGTCATCGAGTTTTGCTATAAAAAGCCCATAGTCGTCCTCTGAGGGCTCATAAACATCTACATGAGTACTTATTCTCATTCAAGGACTGTTCAGTTTGCGAAATCTCAGCGGCTAAATCACTTTTTTTAACCTACGTGACAGCATTCTCGGCCGCCAGTTTAATATCGTGTCACGCAAAAGCTTAGAAATTTAACCTTGCTCTATCACAAGACGAAAAAACGAATCAAACTGAAAATTTGTGAAAAGATAAGTCTTCAGCTGTTCTAATTACTAGCTAAACTAAAATCTTAAAAGGATAGATAATTCCTTATTTTTTATTTTGATGACGTCATGTGAAAACCGAGAATACAGTGAGTTAGTAAAGTACGAGACAGACAGGCAGGCAAATGAATGTCAGTAAGTTAGAGGGATACGTGTAAGTCCACTGTCTTTGACTCATGTTTCTGGCAGGCCTCTGTCTTCACACGCCAACGTTTCCTGGCGGAGGTATCCCTTTTAAATTGCTCAGTGTTATTTTACTGCTCTTTTTTTGTTCCTAGTATTTTGCTGTGCAGCTCGAAACCGTCTGGTGTGCCGACAGCGTAACAGACCCATTCTGCCAATAATAACAAGCGGTAAACTGGGAAAGAAGGCGTTAAAGGAAGCCAGACAAGCCATCAAGACACTGATAGCCTCCACAAAACCGCCCAGCGAGCAGGTTCGGCTTAAGTCAGGCCTGGGTATTACAATATGTAACTTGCACTAGGAGCTCAGATTGTGTAGAGCGAAGGACAAGCCATAGAAACACAATGCGAAGCAAAGAACTGTACTAGTTGTCGGAAATGAAAGTTATTTCCCTTACTGTGTTACTTTTTTTCTGTTCACAAGACAAGGCTCCTTTCTCCACTTGGAAAACTGTGAGCACCAATCAGCTTTAGCTAGATTGTTTACTGTGAAATACAAATTCAGTTTGCCTTATGCGGTGAAACCTGGAAAAACATAATTTGTGAAAATGTCCGGAATGTGTTTCATAGTATATACCAATACCGAAATATACTATTATCTTGTGATAACACCCTGAATTGAACGTAGTGATCATTATCTGAAAATAGTTTTCTCGGTCAAAAATTACAGTGTTGTGCTTATTATTGTAGGATCTCGTGCAGAATATTCCTGGTCACGTGACCACAGTGACAGATCCGGAGAAGTTGCTTCAGGAGATGGATGTGAACCGACTTCGTGCTGTAGTGTATCGGGACTTTGAGGACAGCAAACAGGCGCAGTTTCTCGCTCTTACGGTGGTCTACTTTATAGCTGTTATGATGGTTGCTAAGTACAGAGATTTGCTCAAAGCAGAGGACCCTGATGCAAGGGCAAGATACAACACAGTCGCAAGTCCAGGTGCGTGTAGTCATGGGATCCTACGCCGGTGCGTGCGTGCTTGCGTGCGTGTGTGTAACGCCCCGCAGTGTGGTTGGCAGGCCTTTTCACGCTTTAAACCACCAAAATCCTCAACGTATTGGTGGCATGTTTTTGAATCCCTATTTCTTGCGTTTGAAGCAAACATTTGCCTACTCCAAAAGGATTAGCGACCAGTTCAATTTGTTTATTGACCACATATATACCCACTTCTGTTGTCACTTTTCTATGTGCTCTTGTGGGTTTGCAGACTTTATTTTGTCGTGTGAACGCCTGCCTGCATGTCATTAGTGTGTTGCATGCGCATTGTGTAGACGCTTGTCGTAAGGGAGCGTGTTTTTCCCTTCTTTCCCTAGTCCATACTGTGTCAGAGAGTGAAGCGCAAAATACGTCTGACAACCGTACTCGAGCCGCCAGTTGGGGTGGACAGCGGAGTGCCTCTGCAGACGTCGAAGAAGATGTGTTCTCCTGGGATGAAGAAATGACCGTACCCAGTCTCCTGAAAAGCTCGGTAGATTTTAACCGACTGAGTTTATCAGAAAAGTTGGAAGTTGGGTTCAAGTCTTCAGGGTCCCTTCTCAAGGAGGTACTGTTGGACTTTAGTCCGTTTCTCAGCCGGATTCTTATGGGTAGTCATGGCCAGGAACTCGTGTTGGAAGGTCTGTCTTGTCAGAAGACGGATTCTATTGTAGAATTAGTTATGCTTCTGTGTTCGCAAGAATGGCAGAATTCTTTGCAAAGGTAAGTGCTTTTCAGGATGTTTATTGGTTCTAACTTGACACAAATGGGACGGCTGAATTATTTTCTTGTGTTACTTGAGTGAGAGTTGAATGCCGTATTTCCTCGAGAAAGCGCATTCACTGAGTATGCATTGCTGACCAATAAGCACCGCACTCCTTAACAATAGCACAGAGCGTATTCGCGGTACGGGAACTCTCTCAGCGCCAAAGAAACTCAGCTTTAATTAGTTTTTCTTTTGTGTTTCACTCAATTAAATGCAACAGTTATCCATGGCAAAACGTTTCTAACTATTTTTGTAATTTTGAACAGAAATGGAGGCATGGCCTTTATGGAACTAGTCAACGAAGGCAGGATTCTGTCACATGCCATGCGCGAACGTATCGTCATGACAACCAGCGAGGCGTTTGTGATCGTTAACAAACTGGATGAAATCTCCCGCCAAAAACACATGCAGTTTGTTGAACTATGTCGCCTGACTGAGGCGACATATAGCGAGAGTGACAAACTACAGGATCAGTTGCTGCTGGCTACGAAGCGGAGAGATTTCTCGGTGGCAAAGAACGTCATACAAAAGGTAAATTTAAGTAGAAGACCTTTCAGTAAAATTACTCAATTCCCAGGGCGATGAAAGAAAATCTTAAATGTTCATCAACAAGGTGATAATGTCAGAATAGCGAAAATGGATGACATGGTAGTTGCTTGGCAACGGGCGAAAGGATAACTGAAAAATTGTAAATCTATCACGCTGAATGACATTTACATTGTCGAGCCCGCAGACCAGTGGGACACCTTGTATAAGTGTCCACAAATTAGATCGTGTCCGGTTATTGTTTGTTCACGGTTGAAGGTTCAAGCTCTGCATTTTGTAAGTTAGTAAGTAAGTAGGTAAGTAAGTAAGTAAGTAAGACTTATTTAACGAGGGTAACATTTAACAGTAGTAAAACTGATAACCTAATGGCCCTCGAAAATCAAAAATTCGAAAAGAAAGAAATAGTAATAATCGTAATAATATGGATGCATGGATGCTTGCGAATATGTTAAAGCTCAACAGGGATAAAACTGAGCTCCTAGTGATTGGACCAAAGCACTAAGTCAATCCACCTATTAAAGGCATTTATGTGGCTGGCGATTACATTGAAGCTTCTAGTAGTGCGAGAAATATAGGTGTGATCTTTGATTCCCATGTCAACTTAGAGAAACATGTTACGAACACCTGCAAAATGGCCTTCTATCGCCTACGAAATATAGCAAGGACCAGAAACTGTCTGTCTCAGAACGATGCTGAGATACTTGTTCATGCATTTCTCTCATCATCTGGATTTTTGTAATGCTCTTCTGTATGGCTTACCTAAATCGGTTATTGATAGGCTACAATATGTGCAAAATTGTGCGGCTCGACTGGTGACCAGAACACGAAGCTCAGAACACATAACACCAGTTCTTCGGAGACTTCATTGGCTACCAGTCAGACAGCGAATTACGTACAAAATACTACTTCTTACATACAAAGCACTGAATGGCATGGCGCCAAGGTATATAGCAGACCTTCTTCAACCTTACACTCCTACGAGGCAATTACGATCTTCCTCAAAAAATTTGCTTGTAACACCGAAGTCGAACCTCGAGTTTTACGGAGATAGATCTTTTCAAGCTGCTGCACCCAGGCTGTGGAATTCTCTAACCGATGACATTAGATCAATCCACAACCTTGACGTTTTTAAGAATAAGATTAAAACATTACTTTTTATTGATGCTTTTACCAGTTAGTTAACAGTTTTTATCTTCTTATTACTGTATATATATCTTCTTTTTAGTAGGTCAAAATGTATAACTGTATATATTTTTCTTATTTAATTTTAATAACTTAAATGCATGTTCTTTTTAGAATTAAGATTATTGTAAAGCGCCATTGAGTTCACGGAAATGGCGCTTTATAAATTCTTGTATTATTATTATTATTATTATTATTATTATTATTAAAAATAAATAATAAATAAAATAAAAATAAGGCTATGTAAATAATTTGCTAAGAATTTGACTGGAATGAATTACTAAGAGTTTGATCATCTAAAATTAATAGGTTAGAATAATAGGTTAGAGCGCATCGATTTACATATGATTCAGCATAAAAGGGAACCCACTTTAAAGTGTTAAATAAGCCGACAGAAGGTGCTGTTCTTTCAGCATCAAGAATAATTCTTCCGAATATACACGGATTTAAAAAGAAAATTGCTGTAAAATATGAAACGGAAAAATATATTAGTCTGCATAGTAAAAAAACAAAGGATCTCTTTGAAGCTAAATGGATAGTGTCGCCTCTTGTAAATGCTTAACTATTTCAAAGGTTTTAATATGCATCTACTTTCTGTATGTAATTACTATATTATTTACATTATACTTTGTAAACATTTCTAGTCTGTTTTGAATGTTGTAATAATAATAATATTAGTGTTAATTCGTCGTATTATATTATTAGTATTAGTAACACTAGTTATATTAGTTGTAACAGTATAATCATGTAGGTAATTTAATAATTTACTGTATTAATATCAATTTGTTTTAATAAAGAATTATATCAAAAAAAAAAAAAAAAAAAAAAGAATAATTCTTGCCTTACGTTTTGTTACCGCAAGAGGTCCAGATCGCGCTACCGTACAGCATTACAGGTTTAATGATTGTAGAGTAGTATATGTCTCGTTGTTGTCGTCTCAAATAAGGACTGACGAAGGATGCCTTTAAGTAGTTATGACATATGGGACATAGGGCATCAAAATCTTTAGTACACTTAATTTGACTTTTTTCCCGTTAGGTTATTGATATAATAACAAGTGAACACGGCGCATGGGCAGATGAACAGCCGCCTTCAAATGTGCAGTTTTATAGACTAGATTTGTGGGAGGACGATAGTCGACGACGCATGCGCTTTGTCAAAAACGAGTATGGCTCCAGTCACCCGGAAGCGACTCTTCTGGAGGGAGTGGAAGGTAAGCTGGGTGCAGACGGTAGTGTGGAAGGACACTACAAAGACTTTCATGAATCTCTGTATTATTTTCTTGTTACCTCAACAAACTCTCTGTTGGACAAGGCGGTTTCCCGAGTATAAAAGATCCGAGACGACTTTCATGGTGATTTGTTTGTACTATGCAGACCGCGCCAGATCGTTAGGGAACGAATGAATATGATGAGAACAAAGTTATGGTCTTAATAACGTTGTAGTTGCAGGACTTTTTTTGAAAGGTTTTATGTCAATTATTTCAGTTGGTAGGACAAGGTGAGTTAACAATTCTGATTAATCTGTTTTTCATCTCATCTTCAAGGAGTAAACCAAGATCTCTCAGCCACCCCCCAACATCTCAACTTCGCCAAACTTTCCTCCGTAAAAGCAGAGGACTCGTATTCTTTGGACGAAGAAGAGATCGCTGAAATGATCATTGAAGAGCGAAACTTAAGCCGTGATGTTTCTGGTCACGTGGTATTCACGTCTTCGTGTCACTTGATAGCTCCATGCGTGGTCGCCCCTGGCTCTCTGACCGTGACTTCCGAGGCTGTGTTTTTTACTGTTGACGAGGACAATCCAGAATATAAGAAGCTGGATCCAAAGGTGTGCGTTGATGTGTGTCATGTGAAAATCTCCATTTCTGTTCATACACGAGTTGTTTTTGTCAGATACTATAAACTGAGAATTGAAACCAGGAAGGGTACCTGTGTTTGCATCACAGGATACCCATCCTCTGACGTAATGTAAGTCTAAATGGCCGTGTCCTTATCTCAGGAGCCATGCGTCTGAGATATCAGACACAGCAACACCTGCTGAGAGGCTTTCTATAGGCGTTGCCGAGGACGTTTAAAAGGGATTAAAATTCCGCGAAATCGAAACGTAAAAAAGACACGGCCTGTTTTTCACTTTTTTCTTTGTGTTGTTGATGTCAACACGGTTTTCGTAAACTTAAGACGGTGCCTACTATTGTTAGTGCGCATATGTTCTGCGCACCACGCAGCCGTCTTATCATCCGCGAAGACGCGCGCGATATGCTTTGAAAATCGATTGCTTTGGAGTTAACTGTAGGTTTTGTAAGCTCTCGGTTTAGAGGAGAGCTTTACAGGATGAGAACATGCTGTTTACACCAAACAACCGTAAACGAAAGCGTTATTGTTGGTTTGTCTCTATGAAATCACAGAAATAACAAGTGAAGAGTAGTTTGAATTATTTCCCAAGCGGTAAATTGTAATCAGACACTGAATCAGATCACATCGCTATAAATCACAAATTCTACAACTAAATCGTTTAATAAGCAACAAATCCGTTTCGCTTTTATTCTTTATTTTATCGTTGTTTCCACAAGAATAAAAAAAGAGAGAAGTTTTCGATAAACGAAAGGTACACAAAACGATAAGACTTATCGATGTATCGCCTTCGTTGTTGACAAAAGGCCTGTAAGTTAATTAAAGTTTGACTGACCTGAATAACGGACTGTAAAACCGAGAAACAAGGAATCATGGCGACTGGCTCTCAAAGTGCATATTTTTATGTATCTCAAGACAGATAATACAACCACATGAAAACAACAACGCAAGAATTGACAAAAGTAAACAACATCATCTTGTCAAATTCCACTTCGCCAGAGTCCAAAAGTGTGAGTTACAATGGAAGAAACTAACTTTGACATTTACGCAAAATGCACATCTCGAAAGTTCTTCGAAATTGTTCTGAGCATTCAAGGCCCTCTTGATCGAAAAAGTATCCTCTAATCCTCTAATTCCCCAGTAATCAGAGGAGGTTGTAGGTTCGATTCCTGCCTGGGACTCAGATTTATTTTCAGTTGTCCTTTCGCCCGTTGCCAAGCAACTAGCATTTAATCAGGAAAGTGTTTTGTTCCAGCCGTTTGCTGTCATTATGGAAATCCCAGCATGCCCAGAGAAAAAAGCTGTAAACATTTTACTTACTAGGGAAGGGATAGCGCGAAAATTGTCTCGAGCCCCCAAAAGCAATGTCATAAAGTTGAAAATAATTAATATAACTTTAAAAAACGCGTGGTGACCCACACCTTTTATCTGATAAAACATAAGTGGTAAGCCTATTCAACACATGGGAGTTTTTTCATGGTTCGCAAAATATTTTTAGACTGTTTTTTCACTCAAAAACAAGAGAGCTGTTGACCGTAGCGGTTTCCTTACAGTGGTCAAGTGTTTCGTTAAGTTGTTTAGGTTTTTTCAAGTCTCCTTGTAACGTTTTTGTTCAAGCTCTTTGATGGTTCCGCCTTAATTTCATAAAACATATGCCAAGCAGTCTGTAATTAAAATAGATGCTTTCTTATTCCATTCTTCTATTAGTTAAAGGTTTTCTGTGAGCGTGAATTTCATAAGTGACATTGATTTTTCAAGGAACATTTTCGTATTTGAGAGTTTCGGAAAGTCAGTGAAGGTGAGAAGCATTTTTCTTTGAGAACGAAAATTGAAGTTAAGCAGCTATCAACAATCTTACGTCACGTTCATTCCTGATAAAATTTACATTTTCTATGTCTGCATTTTAGTTATGAATTTTTCCTACCAGCTCAAAGGGAAATGACAACGTGATACGTCAACCTATAACATTAATTTAATATTATAAATTTTGATTATTGATTTATTCGGTTGTCAAAGAGCAGATGTACTTCCTATTTAAGGGAAAATGGAAGACTACTAAAGGGAAAATGAAAGACTCGTCTCTATTTGGTTTGGCGAGTCGTCTTACTTAGTTTGAAATTCATAGTTCAGGGGAGGGAAAATTCAATTTCGAAAACCACGAGTTTTCTGTTTTAAATGGCAAAACCTGATTATTAACATTAATTTGTGTGTGAGATCTTGCAGTTGTCCTTTATTGAGTCACTTTTGGCATAGAAGATGCTGTGTGTACAAGAACACAAGGGTTCTTCTAATAAGTAACGTACTTCACACAAAACCCGAAACAGTGTTTTCCACTCGACTAAACTTGTTGAAATTAATGCTTTGTTCAGTCGAAATAATTAAAAAATGAAATTGTTGATAACTAATTCGGTTGACTATTCTCTCATCTGTGATCATTTTGACTGGCAGGGTGATTCGAAGATTTTATTAACAGAATAGCGTGATTGTTTCGTGTTTTGTTTTCTGTGTTTTCTAAAACTGGTTTTCAGTTTGTGTTGTTTCATTAACCACCAGCCGTTCTCATGCTGGTTGATATCGCATTTACCGCTCGGTTGCTTTATTCTAAGCGGGAACGCGGCAGCTTCAATCAGCTGGTTCTACGATTGACAGTCTGTCATTATCGGTCTTTGAATGGCTTTTTAGCTTTGCGTGACAAGTAAATAACATTCGGTGAATGTGGTATCCAAAAGCTAGCAATTATTCGCTCTGGTTAGCCTGTTACGAGAAGAATTGATTTCCTGTATTGAGTTTTTGTCGTGGCGAGTAAGCTGTGAAAACGTCAGTCGTTCAACTTTCCGTTGTCGAGCAGGTGTTTCAATTGACGCGAGTTTTATTAAAAAGTTGGTTTGTAAAGCGGTACCATCGGATCTGAATAAAAAGTACAAAATTTCAAACAATCGACTGGTAAAAAGTTAATCGCAATTAAGTCTGAAGCAAATGTTTTTGGCAACATATAGCTACAGTGTTCAGTATTGTGATTATGGCAGAAAGGAACTTTTGACGCTAAAGACGTTCCAAGGGTGAAAAAATGTCCGATTTGACTTTGGATGGGGGCAATCGATTCTTAACTATTTCAAAATGTTTTAGAACTGTTCTAAAAGGCCCCGAGGCAAAAGATTTTAACGATAAGCAATACTCGATCTTAATTTTTGTGGAGGCTTACGTTCTTGTTAATAGGTTTTGAAAGGAACTCTCAGTCTACGCTAGTTGTTAAAAAACGTGTTAATTTGTTTATTAGGATTTTATTAGCAGCTTTCACTTTTCTAGTTTGCACGACACCAATATGATTTTGACACACGGTTGTAATAAAGTGTGCGAGAATTTTTTAAAGCTCTCGAAATTAACAACCCATGCGGTTTAATAATTTTTTCTTGCCGGCTTGTTTTATGGCTGGCGATTTCGTTGTCATTTCAGTTTTCTTCGTTCTTTTATCCCCACCGTTGTTTGCTCTTGATTTATTGCTTTTTATGCTGGCCGCAGACAAATTGTTTCTAACGTAATAAACGTAGGGTTATTAAAACCGTAATAAACAAAACTCGAAAGAAAATGACCGTAAATGGCTGCAAATATCCTCTTGGCGTAAGACCCATCGGGAGATATTTCTTGTTCCACGATTAAAATTCTCTCATACTCCTCGATTGATTGCTGATCTCGAGTTGCGGCCAACCGAGTCCGCAGTTTTCCTTGAAAGAATAGTTGCCGAAAGTTTCAATATCTTGGGCAATAATAAGCAGTCGGTAGGCGGTCTATGTTTAGGAAGTTTAATAAGATAGACAAACGACTCGGCACTCAGCAAAGAGATGCGAAAATGCTTTGGCTGGGCCGATGAAATACAAACAAACCGGCGAAGTTTTCTCGTTGGATTTATCCAAGAACGTATCTTAGAAAGTAAGGAAATTTTTAAGTACTTGCGTCTCGGGTTTGACGAGCTTGGTGGTCGTTAACAGACTTTTGCGAGCTTATTTCTTTCTACTTTGTGGCTAATAACTTGCCCAGAATTGTTGACCTCTCGTGATTTATTGGTCGGGTTTGTGCCTCGGTTATTGTCTTTGAGATTAATAGCCTCTGACAGCTTCAATTGCACCAACTGCAGAGTGTTAATACTATATACCGGAAAAAACTCCCCATCTGTCTCCAACAAAACCATTCGCTCTCACAAGAGATCGCGTTAGATCGACCGCGCGTTCAACATGGCCTTCATCTTTCCCGAACGCCGCTGTGGCTTGCAGAAGTTCGTGAACACGCGGGTCCATAGACGGAAAAGCGAGCTTTTTAAAACCATAACAAACATTTGCACAGTTGTCCAAGAACTATTGAAGCATGTTGAAGCGCTTGAGCCTCGCTTTATCTCCTCGCTGAAACTGATCGATGGTAGGTACCAAGGCGTAAAAGCTCTCTCACCTCGCAGCTTTGAGGTTCATTTGTATTTGAATCAAATGGGTGTGTTTAACTTTATCGACGAGGCCTGTCCTCCCGGCTGCGCCATGTTGAAGCTTAGTGATGAACGCAAGCGATCCATGTCACTTTGGACAGAGTTTATAACGGCTTCTGGATACCTGTCAGCAAGAAAGGTTCGCTCAAGGTTTGCGTCTTTGGTTTCCGAGGCCATAAGACGTGGAGAACTTCAGAATCAAATTCGTGTGAGCGTAGATAATCATTTCTCCGCCAAACTCACGGTATTGGAACGTTATACGGTCGAGCTGATCCCGTCCTTCCGTTGCGGTTCTATTTGGCCGCAAAACGGATGTTGTTGGCCTAATTGTGAAACCTCCTGGCCTTCACAACCGGTAATAGCCAGCATTAAACTGCGGGGATTCTCATTGCTAGCACGAGATCCGTATCCTACAGTCAAGGGGGCCGGATCAGAAGGCGATGCGTGGCTTCTAAACTTCAGCGAAGCAGAAGACATCCTATTCGCTACAGCTGCAAGGAGGCTCTGCCTTAGTATGCTGAAAACCCTCTATGATAAACACCTAGATCTACCCGGAAAGCCTCTAGAATACATACATCTGGCGATGTTACTGTTGTACGAATGCGAGAAACACCCCAGAGAGTCGGAATGGACGGACGATGCCCTTATTGACAGAATCAATGGTATCCTTCTGCAGCTTGTGTCTTGTCTGCAGTGCCGTAAATGTCCGCACTTCTTTCTCAAAGGAGTGGATTTGTTTAGTTGTAAATCAAAACAATCGCTGGACAGCGCAGCAAAACAAGTGTGGAATATTGCACGAGACATCGCAACAAACCCTGAAAGTTTTGACAATCTTTAGCCGTGACGGATTTCCTATTTTCCGCGACTTTTAGCAAGCGCCTTGGGCAAAACAAGGTGAAATAAAATTACTAGGTTTGGAAATATTGTCAAGGGATTGTACGGTTCATCGCGGGAGGTAATTCTGGAAACGTCGTGTCAGCAGTCTGGCTTACGAAACAACAGACTGCAAGTTCTAAATTAACGCATTTTAAGTTTGTCAAGCAAAAAAATTTAAAAGGACTTGATCAAGCTTTGACAGGAGTACAAAATATCTTCAGCAGTGGCTTGCAAAATTACGACCAGAACTTTTCTTTGTTTTTCTTTGAACTTCAACTAGTAAGCGACAAGAACCGGCGAAACCAGCAAGGGCTGTAGGCATCTAGCTTACAAGTGATATAAATCAAGACAAATTCTGGAGAAGTTGATGCTTATTAAAGTAGAAGTCGAGACGACTTCATCCTTGATAGTAATTCGTGGCAACCAACGCAAAATAACAGCGAAAGGTTAGAATGTTTTCCACTGGCAAAATTAAGCTTCTGGAGGCAGCTGACAAACAAACAAGCTTTGAAGACTCCAGGATAGACAAGCTCCTAATCTGTGCCATTCTGAGTTATTCTGTGCCAACTCGAAGGTCTGCTGTTGGTAAAATTACCCAGGACTTAGTTCATCACTTATGCAGGATGACAAGACAAATTCTAAAAGAGTTCAGAATAGACCCACTGAACTGTAGGGGAAAAGCGATTGTGTACTTCCGATAAGGTTGTAAGAGTTTTTACAACCCAAACATGCAGGGGAACGTTTCTGACACCCTTTAGACAAGCCATATTGAATTTCTTGTAATCTACAGTTAACGCTTCGAAGCAGTACAATTTAACAACGCTTTCAATTTGTCAGGACACCAGGGAAGTCAAAATAAATTTTAGATATCATACTTCGATTTTTACAATCATTTTCACAATCAAGTTTCGGCAGAAACGTCTGCTTCTGCCTTCTTGTGAGATAAAAATTGAATAAAAATAACTGGTGAATGCTTATGAATACATATACAAACACTTTGAAAACGATTGAAAACAATTGAAAACAATAAATTTCCCCAAAACAATTATTCATCAACAGGAACCTTGTGTAATGTTTCCTCCTTGATCTGTCGTCAAGTTGGAGAAAGTGTCGTTTAACTGTCCTGTTGAGCTGAACTCTCAAGTGCTACTGTTTATAACCTTGCACAAGGGTAATTCTTTTTAAGTCTTACGTCATCACAAGAATAAAAGCAGCGATTTGCTGGGGTACAGCTTATAGTGTACAAGGTGTTTCTATTGCTGAAATACTAAATTGTGATCGTTAAAATTAAAACTATCGAGTAGTGCTGTCCTTCAGTGTAATGCTTCTAACGAGGCGGTTGCCATCTGTAATCGTTAAACCAAATGAAAGCGATGTTCCATTTTTCAGACATGTTTCGGTAGAAACTTCTGCCTTCAGTGCAAATGTTACTGAAGATGCAAATTGAATATAAATAACTTGTAAGCGCTAACGAATCCCTGTAGAAATAATAGAAAACAGCGTGCGGATTTTAACTTGTTGGAGTTGCTGAAAAAAGGAAGGACGTTTTCACAGGATGTGCAGCGTTTCTTTTATCTTCGCTGGAAGGTAGCGTCGGCTTAATCAGTTTCATGAAAGCGATAGCTGGAACGTAATGTACGGCAGTGCGCATAACTCCTTAGCCATTTTTCGATGTCTGAGTACCTATTGTTAGTTGGGTGTTCACGGACATGTGGAGAGAAGTATCGCGGGCTGTTTCACCGACAGCTTGCGCAATAATATTTTTACAAGACACCAAAACGAAGCCCACTGAACAGGGATTGGATCTTTCGCATTTGACAGGGAGCTTATTGTAGATGAACAGAAGACTATTTTGATGCCTTCGCTATGCCCCTTACGCGTTTCTGCGAGATGCTGGAAGACCTGCGCATGTAAGGTGGCTCGAGGTAAAATGTTTGTACGTTGGTAACTTTGTTAGGATGAAAATCCCGGATTTGCGTTATTGTGTGTTAAGGTGTGTTATTAGATGCTGCGTTTATTTAGGTGATGACTTGCTAGGATTTTTATTCCTCGACTCAGAAAGAATTATCTTGAACAAGGTTATAAACACGGCCAGCGCTTACCGTAAAAAGTTCAGCTCGACAGGACAGTCAAACGTGTACTTTCACCGATTTGACGACAGATCAAGAAGGAAAAATTAAAATGTCTTTTAAAGTTCCTGTTGATCACTAATCGTTTTGGGGAAATTTATTATTTTCCACTTTAATTAAGTGAGAGGTTTTAATTGAAGTTTGAAAATTTAGCCCCAGGCTTGTTTCACCGACCAGATGAGTTGATTTTGTCTGTCCACACCGTGTTCAAATCTTTCACACTAGCACACGGATTCGTTAGTGCTTTGCTGTTTTGCTCTTGAGTTCTTGAGAAACTAGGTGTTTTTGCATATCTTCCTTAGATTTTTCGAGGAGTCACGAAAATTACTTCGTGCGACGTTTCATTATATTTTTTTCTCTGTATTGTGTTATTTTGATGTGGATAAACGGCCGACATTTATTTTCCTTACTTTTTGTTCCGTGGCAAATTTGATGAGATAAAACTTTTATCTTGTCAAATTTGCAAGGTTACTGTGGTTATTTTTTTTCTCGCCATTAAAATTGTTTACTACACCACCCTTCTTTGAAGTGCAAAGCATTCGGATGGGAATTGGTTGTGAAACTGAGATATGTGATTTTGGCTTAGATTATTAACCACCGAAATGTTGAAGAAGATTGACTTTCATAACAACTTTGAGTTACCTCTTTCGAGGGGCGTATTTCAGTCATTTTGCCATTTTGAGTACGGTAAAAAGAAGAAGAATCTTGGGAAACGAATTAAGTCCTTGACTTAAATGTGGGAAACTGCCGGCGTTTTTCTCATTTCCACTAACAAACTGTGGCCCATTGTTGACTGACATGAAGTAAATATCGAGTGTGACTCGTGCGTCCAGTGTCACTGAGTGGACTTTATGTACTGACTCTTAACTGTTCACGCTTCAAGTTACAACAACGATATGTTGAAGGGGGATGGCGGTGGAAGACTTTATAACCACCATCTTTTAAAGGCAAATATCGATTGTTTGGAGTTCGAGACACGTCGACGAGAGGCCAGTGATTCGGCGATTGTCGCGCGCAAGACATACGCAAAATATTGACTCATCTCATACTTTAATACCGACAACGGTTTTCCTTCAGCGCAGTTGTTTCGGGGAATTGTTGTTAGCATCGGCGTATGTTATAATAAACTCAACAGTTGTAGGGAACGTTTTCCCGTCTGGAGGGATCTTACGGCATCCCCTCCCCACTCACCCACGTGGAAGTGATCACATGTGAAAGTGTCCCATTGGAAAGGTCCTACAGACGCAAGAAAATCTTTTATAACATTTCGTGGTTTGAAATCCTTTGTTTTTGCAATTTTACCGTCACTTTTGTTTACGAGACTAACTTAACCTGTCTTCGATGTGTGATTCGTTGAATCAGGAATAGAATTCCTTGGACAGAGAGTTGACTTCAACGAGCAAGGAGCTGCAGAGCAAAAGGATAAATGAACAATACACATAGAGTCTGATAAATGTAGGTAGCAGTCACTTATTTTTGCTGGCAAAATTTAATGAGAAGCAACTTAGTATTAAAACAAGCATTAAGTGGACAGCTGCTCTAATTTAAACCTCGTTGTTGAGAAAACAGAGTTTGACAATTTGTCAATATTGATAACTGGCGGCTCAGGCAAAGGTGGTTAATCCATGAAATGTCACACGACCATCGTTGGTATCCTGTACCCTGCCAAATGCTATTAAAACTGATGTGTTTCTTCTGTGTTTTCCAGTTGGAAGTTTTGTTATTTACACGTATAATTCCCAGTCTTATATTGGCATTAAAATGAAAAGAAACTGTTATATTTGTATATTACATGAAATTTTCACGCATTTCGCGAACATAATACGTGTCGCGAACATAACATGAAGCGAAAATTGAGTAACACTTATCATGTCAATAATCAAGAAAGAATGATTTTATAACCATTTAAACGTTTATAAAGCCATATTTTTTAACTATTCTGAGGCAATGTCTTGGGAATTTTGGAAGAACAATTTCGCAACGTGATATTTAGCGGTAGTCCAAAAGCAAGTGGATAGTGTTGAAACCAATTCATGCAACTTGGTTGGTTGAAATGCATAATTTTTCCACCAGGGCACAGGGGAGGGTTCATGTCTTGAAAGGACGAGAGAGAGCGGGAGTGATGAGTGTAGTGTTACCACCTGTTGATTCATATCACGACATCTTCACAAATGACTCATGAGACTTGTACAAATGTTTCTAAACTTGTTTCTTTGCGATTCCGTAGCAAGGAATTTTCAATGAAAACAGGTACTGTAGTCAATTGACTCAGACCTTTTATTCACGTACAAGTGCCATTGCGTAACTTTTTGTCAGTTAAGTTTGACGCTATTGTGCAAGACCGTAGCCAGACTTCAGAACAAGACCGGCGAGGCAGACGAGGCACGGTTCGAGCACCGACAACAACAACAACAACAACTTTATTTATATTCACAATTTAACATGTAAATGAAGACTACCTGCAAAATAGCAAAGCTAGTCGAGGCAGGTAGTATGAGAGAACGTGTCAATTACATATTAATTCAATATTATTCTAATGACAAAAGATAAACAATAATTACAAAAGTACAGATATTAATTACATAAATAAATACAAAATATAATATACAGTAGTATGAGAAACGTGTCAATACATATTAATACAACATTATTCTAATGACAAAAGATAAACAATAGCTACAGAAGTACAGATATAGCGATGTTTCTCGTTACGTCACCTATTGTTATTAATGTACCAACCAGAGGTTTATTGGCTGTTGAAACAATACATGCTATTGTTCGGTGGCTGGCAAATTTGAATATCAAAAGAAATTTGACGTCAATGTTTGTAAACAAGAAACATCGCTATTGATTACAAAAATGAATACAAAATATAATATACAACTTACGAAATCACAAGCACATAGATAAAAACAGGAAAAGCAAGCCGCTAGGGGGGTCTGGGGGCATGAACATTTTGAGGCAGTTTTCTTCAGAAAAGTCAATCTTGGGCAAGTGTAGAAGTTAATTTTTTTATTGCTGAGCGGTACTGGTGCCTCGTGCCAGCTACAGTCCTGTTGTGATGAAGTCATTTCATTTAATTTAGGCCGGGACATGTTATGCACCTATCAATGTTTAGACGGAGAGGGGGGGGGGGGGGTACGGGCAAAGGTGCGTCATTTGAATTTTCTTGCAATTTTTTGGTCAAATTCCCGACCCTTGGGACTGGAAATAGTTTAACAATCCTTTATAATATTTGAACTTTAATTAGTACAAGTGGTCAAATTCCCCAGAGAGGGAACAACAGAAGTGTTCAAATGCCGCATCTTTGCCCGTACCCCCCCCCCCCTCTCCGTCTAAACATTGATTGGTGCATTAAGAAGATATTAAATTAAATTTTCGCATAAATCGCGACATGTAAGTGTCGCGAAGTACGCGGACCTGAAAATCCCGAAGTAACCGTGTCATGAGTTGTTTCGATAACATTTGTTTTAGAAAGTGTTGCACATTCAATCATGGAAAAAAGTCTTTATTCAGTCACTTCCGAGGTATTTTCTGTGCGGTTAGAAACGTTTTTTTGCTTGGTTGCTTCCTGATTGCTTCCTTTTTCCGAGAACCGGAAAATCCGGCAAAGAAACATATCTAGTGCACTAACGAAGGCTTTTTACACGATGTAGGAAGCTCCGTGGAATGTTTGAGTTGAAGACGGGCTGTCTGTCAAGTGTTACCATGAATAACGGGTGAAAATTTAACGGAATCGATGTCATTTCCACAGGTTCTTATGTATATGGATTGCCTGCACGGCAAATGGCCCTTAGACGCAATAAAAGCCGTTTTTTCTCGGAGATACCTGTTACAGAACTGTTCAGTTGAGCTGTATACTTCGACTGGAAGTAAGTCCTCGACAGTCCTTTCTTCTCAGTTTACTTTCCAGGCATTGGCTGTCCCTTGTATCTGGGTGTTGTTAGTGCCGCTTTTTCGTCAATAGGTTATGTGAATTGATTTTGCAACATTTTTGCGAGTCATTGAAGATGCGCAAAACGTCACAAAGATAGTGTAAAATACGTTTGAAAATGAGAGGCACTGGAGTATTTTTTCTTGCTCCTCTCTCCCATTTGTTTTGTGCAAATGCCTCGTTTCGCTAAATGAAGTCAAGGCGCTCAAATGTTGTATTTGCTTTCCTTTCTTTACAGCATCAGTGATGTTCAAGTTTGCCGATAAACAGACTGTGAGAAAAGTGGTGCGTGCCCTGCCACCAGTTGGAGTCGGTACATATTATGGCATACCTCAGACGAGGTCGGCTTGTTGTTGTCATTAATATTTTGTACAAATTTGTGGAATTAGTGTTGTTAAATGGCAACCAAAATACTCTATTTGTAGTTAATGGATCATAGGAGAGGTGAAGTCCGATAGAAAGTTTGGTTTCAGACGTTTTATGAAACTGGGATCCGTAATTGATCAGAAAACGAAAAACAAAGCATTTACTTTTAGCTTCTTCCTCCTGCCCTGCAAGGAGCTACAAAACGGTTTGTTTCACGTGCATTTCCTCTCATTAGTTGGGCGTTGCTTATTTATCTTTCACTGAACTTGGTGCTCTCCCAAGCTTTCACTTTACTCAAAGAGCATCTTATCAAATCGGATCGTGATTTGCTCCATGTCATCTTTGCTCCACGCTTTCCTTTTGATTATAACTATGGAGTACTCAAAGTTCTCTGCCCTGTGTCTGCTTTCTTTGACTGTGTCCTTTATCTTACAGAGCGGCATCCTTATATTCTCCTCGACAACTGTTTCAAAAGTCCACCATGACGCAGCGTTGGCAGAAAGGCGAAGTGTCCAACTATCAGTACCTCATGTTTCTGAACACAATTGCCGGTAAGGTGTATCGGTTCTTTTGTGTGAAGCATCTTTTCCGTTGTGAAGCTGTGCGTGAAACCTGCGAGTTCTACGCTAACTGCATGTTTGTCATTTTGTTGCAGGTCGAACATTCTGCGATTTAAATCAGTATCCAGTGTTTCCTTGGGTTTTGACCAACTACGAGGCTGACTCACTGGATTTGACGGATTTCAAGATCTACAGAGACCTCTCTAAGGTAACATTACAGGAAGCGCTTTGTTTAAGTCTCTGGTGGAATTACATTTGAATAGTTATTGAACCTTACGGTATTAACAACCTCTGATAAGCGACAATTTATTGGAAGTGGATAGCATTCTCCTGCTTTTAGGAGCTTCTTTTCAGTCTCTTACATAACAATTTCATTTCTCGGTACTAAGATAATTAAATAAATAAAAATTGCCTTCCAACAATATATTTCTAACTACATCGATTTTCTCTCTTTCGCAGCCAATCGGCGCTTTAAACCCCACAAGACATGCTCAGTTTGTGGAGCGTTACGCTTCGTGGGATGAAAATGACGACATTCCACCGTTCCATTATGGCACCCACTATTCTACTTCCGGTTTTACTTTGGCTTGGATGATTCGCGTGGTAAGTTGTCCTTGTGAACCAGTGCGAAAGGTTGCCATAGCAATTAGCCCCCCTCCAGGGAGAACGAAGCGAGGCTATAAAATTATAGCGCTCACTTATTTCAATTCCTTGTTTTTATTTGTTGGTTGTGATTGACTGGCACTGCTGAGTCACATGTAAGTTAAGGCCCTCTTCTTCTTTCGTTTGTTCGTAGTTTCATTCTTTCATTTATTTGACGGTTTGTTTTTTCTTTCGTCTATTTGCTCGTTCTTCCATTATTTCGCTCTTCTACGAGTATGCTCCCTGGTTCATCCGTTTTTCTCTTAGGCGCTGTTTCCATGGGAGAACTCATCCCATGACGAGTTTCATCCCGGGATGAGTTTCTCCTCGGTGTCTGGTCATTTGGCTTTTGGTGTTTACATGATTCCGGGGTGAAATTTGCTCATCCCGGGACGATTTCGTCCCGGTCTTCAGCACCGGGACGAAATTTCATCCCGGAGTCAAAAATCCATGAAAACACTCGATTCTTTTCTGTTCCGAGCCGAAATGACATTTTTCTGTGCCTCCCTACGTATGACCAGCGATGAATGATCATGACTGTGCATATCAGTGTACAGCAAGGACGGCCATTTTGTAATGAACAGATTTACCGCCAGCACAGCAACTGAGCTTAGTATGATGTTCAAGCTTGTGAGCAAGAGGCCCTTCTTTTGTCTTTAGCTTTCGACATTGATTTCATCCCGGGATGAAACTGTTTTCCTTTCATCCCGGGGTGAAATCAACCATGTAAACGAAATCAAATTTCACCCCGGGATGAAACTCACCCCGGGTCTCATGTAAACGCAGCCTTAGTTACTTTTGTTTATGCTTTGTTTTCCTGCAGGAGCCGTTTGCAACACAGTTTCTGAATCTTCAAGGCGGCAAATTCGACCATCCAGGGCGAACTTTCTGTTCCATTATTCGCTCGTGGCAAAATTGCCAGCGAGACACATCAGATGTGAAGGTGAGTAATTTCAGCCACTTTAATATCAACAGCACCTCAATTTTGGAATGACGTCCTAATCTCCTTTGTCTTGTTCCAGGAACTGATTCCAGAGCTTTATTATTTGCCGGAGATGTTTGTTAACTCAAACAATGTAAGTCTCCTTTTTAAGTGTTTTTAGATATCAAATTAACCAGCATGTGAACGACACACTTTTTATTTCCAGTAACACTGGAATCATCACGATTATTAACTCATTTGAGCCACAGAGTCAAAAGTTAGAAACGTACGTGAATATCTTAGGCGTGCGGATAAAAAGGATTAATGCAACTACAAACATATTTCGTGAACCTAATATTAACAACTTAAAGGAAAAGATCCCAACTTTCTGTTTTCAGTTTACATTTGGTATTGATGACGACGGAGTAGTCATTGATGATGTGGAACTTCCCAGATGGGCTTCATCGCCTGAGGAATTTGTGATGCTTCACAGAGCGGTAGGCTTACAACTCACCTCTGTTTTACACAAACTGGCTTTGATACTATGACGTTAAGGCTCTGGCAAACGAGGACACATTGTTGCCCGCGCGCGCAACACTTGTTGCAGACACAAATTTTGTGTCCGCAACAAATGTTTCCCCGTTTGCGCAGCATGGAAACACAACATTCATTTTGTGTCCCGCGCCCAAAAAACATCATGAGCATCAATGTGTCCGCAACAATCTATCCTCGTTTGCCAGGGCCTTTACAGTGGTTTTCAATTCGGTGTCGAAAGTTATTTGTGTTTGCTTTGGTTTTGCTTTACTTCGCTCTGTGATTGGTTGACAAAATTCGCGTCACTTTCTCAACCAATGAGAAGCAAAACAAAATCAATCGCGAGTTACACGCGCCCATTTTCCCGCGCTTGGTGTCGGTTGCCTATAACTACTTCGAATTCTGATTGCTTCACTGAGCTGCACGACACTCAAATGAAAACCGCTCTATTGATCCGCCACAAATCCTCACCTCGCGCGGCATCCACGCCTCTCCATATTGGGCAATAAAGTTGTCGGTATTGTGTTTGTATTTTCAAGTCATTTGTGTTTCAGGCACTGGAATCGAAGTACGTTTCTGCTCATCTCCACGAATGGATCGATCTCATATTTGGATTTAAGCAGAAAGGTACTCCCCTGATCTTTTCTTATTTTACTTATTATCTGTTTGAATTTCTTTCATATAACTGCTATAGGAAACATGTTTTGGCAGTCATTCAGTTTAAGATAAAAGACGGCAACGTCCCGATTCTTATAATAGGGAGTTTTAGCAACGACGACGGCGACGGCAGCGAAAGCGTCACTTCAAAATATAACTTGTTGGCGTTTTTGTGACGCTTTCGCAATTATTGAAGTTTGTTTAACTTGGATAATGCTGACGAATTGTCCAGGAACTAAATTACTACGAACGGTGTTAAAGCAAGGAAAAAGAAAGAAAACTTTGCCGTCATGCGCTCACGTTCTCGAGAAAACATAAAATTTGATCATTTTATGTTGTTGTTTTCAAGAGGACGGCATAGAAATGTACAAAACTGTAAAACGCACGTGCAAAGTGATTGTTTTAGCTCATTAATCCTATTGTTTTGTGGTGTTCTTGTTGCCGTTGCCGTCCTAGGTGCTAAAACTCCCAATTTTTTTACGAAGAGACCCGTCTTTTTGCCTCGAAACTACTAGGAGACAGCTGAGTAGAATCTTTATTTCCTTTCCTTTTTAATGGGATTTTTGCAGTCACCAGTATACAAATGGACGAATATACGAATAGTATGGAGGTCCTAGGTTAAACTTGCTAACTACGCGGACTCAGCTACCACACGTAAGGAGGCAGTGGATGAGATAAAAACGTTCTCTTCTCGCGTTGTTTTCAGGCCCCGAAGCTGTGAAGGCCACCAATGTATTTTTTCATCTCACGTATGAAGGGAGTGTAGATTTAGATTCCATAGCTGATCCCGTCATGAGAGAGGTGAATACTTTTCATTCCTTACTATACTGCATGAATAAGCTTGTAATTTGTTTACCCCAGTGTTCGTATTATTAGAGTTCTGGTACTAGATACGGCAAAAATTCATTACCTTCCCTCACCCACCCCGGCGCTATACAGTAGTCACTTAAATCTCAACTTTATTTACTGTGATTTCAAGCATATTTCAGAGTAACGTGTTTATTATCTACATTGCCATTAAGCTTGTGACACTTGTATTCCTTGACTGACAGCGAATACGCCGTGATTCCCTTTGTAGGCTGTAGAGCAACAGATCAAGAGTTTTGGTCAAACACCATCACAGCTGCTACATGATTTGCATGTACCGCGATTTGCCCATGAACCTCAGGTAAAATAGTATTAGTCAGCAAATCTTTTGCCAAGTTCTTTTCCTCTTATGGATCAAAGATCCCTTCATGGGATTTGGCTGGTACGCTTAGTTAAACATTTTAACATTTGCTGCTTTCTAGAGAAATCCGTTAAAGGACGCAATGCCTGTAAGCTCCCTGGCAGTGTAGTTATTCCGCTTACAGGAATTTCATGCTCCCTTCGCTTGTTCACGAAATCACGTTAATACTCGCGGCTCTGGACAGGTTACAAGAACGTAGTGGGCACGATCTTCCCAACAAATTTTCGTTTGGTGAAGTTCTTTTATCTCTCTTTGTTTTTTTCTTTCAGATCCTTGAAGAGGAGGAGCCATTTAAAAGTATGTGAATCATACAGACTGTTCGAAAGAAACCTCTCGCGAATCTTTTGTCACATAATGCAAAGTACTTATGTGCCTTGTGATCATAACATTCCTGTTTCCTTTTCTACAGGTATATATCTTACATTCAAAGTCACAGACGATGTTCCAGTGACTCATGTTGCAGCAAACACGGACTTTACCGTCCCCTCCCCCGCTGTAGTGACGATCAGTTGTAATCAGTGCTTCTCGGTCAATAAGTGGCTTATGTCAGGTTGGATGTCTTTCTCGTCCCTCGTTGCGTACTTTTCAATTGAGTTTCGTAAAACCAAAATCAAAGCAAATATTCTGACCAATCACAAGAGATGAAATCCAATTTGAAGGAATTACCAAGCGGGTAACGTGCACGCGTGCAACTCGCGATTGGTTTTGGTCATTTTTGCTTCTCATTGGCTGAGAAAGTGGCGCGAGTTTTTTCAACCAATCACAGAACAAAGTAAAGCACCAAAGCAATCGAGAATTGCTTTCGACACTCGATTGAAAACCGCTCTAAGAAATAGAGTAATATTGGTTTAATTTTGTAGAATGGAGCTTCTAAAATGAAAGCTTTTCATCAGAAATGAACTGAGAATGATTTGTGATGGAGGCGATGTACTGAGTTTACAATACGCAAAGTTAGCATGTCACCACATTAGAAACCTCATCAAACGAAGGTTTGATCCTTGTGGACAAGGTAGCAGTTAATAACAAATAGCTACGCATGAAGGTCAGATTACTCCCAAGTAAGTCAAGAAGTCGGTTTTGTTGTCTGGTGACCTGTCTAGGTTGTAGAGAACACTGTTTTTTTTTTTTTGCTAAAAGTGTCGTTGTTTTTTAGGCGACTTGAAGCAAAGTCTTCGTGGAGTTCAAGTTGAACAAGATCCAATGTTGGGTAAGTTCACATTTTTTGGGTATGCTTATAATTAACTAATAACAGAAATTAATCCACTAAAAAAGGGCAAAGCCCAAAACGTATGGATTTATTTTTGCACTTTTCTTCCCTGTAAAAACACTTTTCGTAAGGATTATCAGATTATTTTGTGTCATCATAAGGACAACAAATAGGCAGATCTTGAGACACTCCTCTTTTGTTACGGTATTTTTGTTTAGTGACGGAGTGAAGTTTGTCTGCTCCCATATTGACAGTATCTAGCTGAGGTACCTCTTTCCAGAGTAGATGATTTACCGCTTTAAGTTTGCGTGAACGAAAAGCTAACTCTTCGTCTAAACGAAGGAAGCCATCCATATTGGCTTCGAATCTGTTCGTGGAGTTAAATCTCGAGAGCTGGAAATTAAAATTTTCGGGATTTAATTAACGGATAAATTGCTCTTCCTTTGAAATAGGTGTCTCCATGTTCATATAAATTTAAGTGTTTGTCTCCCTTTATGCGCATAACATGAGGGTTTTGCCTTCTTGGATTTTTTTCAGCCACAGCAGCTGGCAGAAACAGGCGGCAGCTTGGTGAACCACTGGACCAGTCTGTTACACCAAGCGCCTGCTGTTTTGTGGTAACCGCTGACAACAAGTACATTATGGCTTGTGGTTACTGGGACAACAGCTTCAAATGTTTTTCGGCGGATAGCGGTGAGACCAACAAATAAACATGCACAATTAGTGACGTAATAAACATCGTTAGCTTATCGACCAGCATTCGCAACTAGTGAGAGTTTTTATATTTCATTGCAAGCAGGAACATTTTGTATGGTGCGAAAGTGGATATCTTACTTTTCAAGCATTTCAAGCAAACACTGAGTTTTCTGCAAAATATAGATCTGACAGGAACCCATCACTAGGAGCGTACAACTCCCATACTAAGCCTATGTCACGGCATTTTTACAGAGCTTTAAACTTTCTTTCCCGTGAAAAAAGGTAGTTCCGGTACACGTGATACCGCATCATCATCACCTTTCTTTTGTTCTAAAGTTTCTTAGCTTCGCAGAGAAACTTTAGAACAAAAGAATGGTCGAGGAAAAGTTTCGCACGAGAGAATGGGCTCCTGAGGGAGTCCCATATTCGCGGCAAATTCAATTTAAAAATAAATCGGTCTGTGAAAACGCCGTGACAGGAATATAGGGCAGTTGTACGCTCCTAGTAATGGGCTCCTGGTTCTGAAGATTCTGAAAGCCAGTAAGTGAGCCTGGCCTTTATATACTTTCGCTGAAAGCTATATTTAAGATGATTCACTGCAAGGTGCTTGTAGTAAAGATAGGATGAACATAAAACTAGAACACCCTGAGGCATACTTCCGGACATCATGTCGGTCTGTCGTAGAAGATTCCGTTCATAATCAGCATCAGAACCCTCAGCCCACTTCAAAATGTAAAGAATAAGTTTTCGATATTACATTTTTTCCTCAGGAAAGTTAACGCAATGTGTTTTTGGTCACTGGGACGTGGTCACGTGTTTAGCGTACTCTCGTCACGTGGGTCTGACTGGCGGTTACGCGTTGGTGGTTTCCGGATCACGTGACGCCACTGTGTTGGTATGGCGGTGGAGTGAACGACTTCAGAGAGTGACTGCATCTGACAGAGCGGAGGGTGGGTACTAGGATCGCGTTACTTGTTGAGTTAACCCCAAAATCTTTTAATGCAGTGGCCACCGATGTAAAGGAAGTAAAATCAAGGCACAGTACAAAGAACTATTGAACAGCTACCTGTAACGTAAAATGGGGCGGTTAACAGATTTTTGAACTTTTCATTCCTCTATATAATTCTTTTCTTAGGAGACAATCCCTCCCCACTAGCGATTCTCACGGGTCACGAACAACCCGTAGTCTGCGTAGATGTCAGTGCGTCCTTGGGACTTGTAGTCAGCGGTTCACAAGGTAGGTTTGCGTGTCACAATATATCACAAGTTACATGTCCATAAAAATTTGATACATTATTTAGCGAATGAGACTAAGGCAAGGCCATGTACTTTGCTGGTATGCACCCTTTGCATTAGATGGTGTGATATAGATCAGCGATAAAGGGAGCAAAAATTTACATACAAGTGTAGAAACTGTGCCTTAGGTCAAGCAATTACGCGTAACCCACCCCTGCATTTTTTGTTTATCAAATTACTGTCGGTTGGCTTTACCTTGTGTTGACCTGTCTGTGTTTGTTGTTGTTTTTATTTTTGCCTCACAGAGGGACCGTGCCTTCTACACACCACCTCTGGAAATCTCTTACGGACCCTGCGAGGACCTGGGGATTGCGTCAGACCGAGGCTATTGAAGCTGACTCGCGATGGCCTGGTACTAGTTAACTACACTGACGGTACAGGTCATCTGGCTGTGTTCACGATAAATGGCAGGTTACTGAGTGACAGAAAGTTGGATGACCAGATGCTGGTACGTAAACTAAAAGATTAATGCATTTTGTTTTCTACGATCTCGAATTAGAACAGGACGAGGAGTCTTCTTTTTCCTCACTCCCTTTCTCTCCACTGTTTTCTTAGACCTGCTTTTCACGTTTTATAGGCCTTTGCTCTCAATAAAGATGGAAATTTCTTCGCATCAGGGGGGTTCAGCCGGTACTTGAGGGTGTGGCGGACACATGACTTGAGTCTTCTCCACACGTATCCACCTTGTGATGGTAGCATCAGAGCTCTTGCCGTCTCCACAGATCAGAGGTAAGATGTTTACATTGGCTTGCTACTATTTTAGGGAAATGCACTGTGTTCTATGCGAAAAAACTGAAATCAGCTTGTTTGCAATACACAGCACGCTTAAGTGATTGCCTTTCACGAGTTGCTTTCGCAGACTCGTAGACTACGCCGGTGGTCAGAATTCGAAAAGCTCCCAACAGATAACAAACGCAGCAAATATACTTCATTTGGTTTCTGTTTGGATATGAACTTGACCTCAAAGGGGAAAACACAATGAGCCAAAAAGCAGTGGTGCTACAACAGATGCTTGGTTCGTTGTCGTCGCTTCTCGGTTGAATTGTGTCTGTAAGGAAAAGTGCAAGGATGGGTACAGAGAGGATCTCTACCAAATAATGTGAGTCAATCCAAGGCTGTGCTCTAAGAAAAGAAGTAGGGTGCCTAAACGTCTAAACCCTTGAAATCCAGGGTGCCCAGCATATAAGTTTGGTGCAAATGCTAATACTTCCTGGTCGCCCAATGGCAAAAGTAAGGCTACGTCCACACTAAGCCGGATAAATTTGAAAATGCAACTTTTTTTATCCGGATAGGCCTTCCGTCCACACTAAAACGGCGTTTTAGGTGTCCGAAAACGGAACTTTTTGAAAACGCTCTCCAAAGTGTATAAATTTGAAAACGCCGGCTAAGTGGGTTAGTGTGGACAGCGAAAACGGAACTTTTTAAAAACGCTGACGTCACAACAGGCATGTGACTCTGTCGCAGTCCCTTTTCAACCGAGACTCCATCCGTAAGGCCAGGGAAGCTTTTTTAATTCAAAAAAGCCGAACAATTGATCCCGATGGTCTGAACATCCGCGAAGAAACTTATTAATATTGTTACCTCTTATCATACTTATTTTTAGTTTACTCCGTCAATTATTTTTACTTATTTCCGGTATTACAAAATATGCAACATAAAAATCACGTCCCAATGTAACATTCTCATTGTACCTGAGGAAGGCTGGTTTGGCCAGCCGAAATATAGTACACCTACAAAAAATCCCTCTACGTTGTGTCGACTTCTGCTTCTATTTTCAGGGAAACAGTTTGAAAACGATTAATGTGGACGGAGAACATTTTATCCGTTTTCGCGGCAAAAGTTGCGTTTTCAAATTTATCCGGCTTAGTGTGGACGTAGCTTCGCCAGGGTCAACCGGGCGCCGCTAGAGTACAGCCCTGCAATTTTGAGCAGTCACACTGTATTCTTAACTATTGTGGTTTCTTTCTTCAGATGTTTGGTGGCCGGGCTGGCGTCAGGGAACATTTTAGCCATCGCTGTTGATTTCCCAGGTCGACTTTGAAGGGAGACTCAATTCGGTCGCCAAAGCCGTTGGTGGTGGAATTCGCGAGAATGCGTGAGGGAATACACGAACCGGAGGAGCTGATGTTAATTGCTGAATTTAAATTATTTGCCAGTGGCTCATGTGAACAAACAGACCGCAAGTCTGGTGACGGGCTGTTGAAAACGTGATCGTAGACAATTACTTTTGAATGTTTCTGTCTTCTTGCGAACTGTTAGTTCCTTACTGCCGCTTAAATACGCGTGCGTCTCATGTTTTGATTGAAGTGGTGTCTTTCAACACCACACACCATTTTCTGGAAAAACGCGGGAAATGGGACCAATGCTAAAGGGAATGTCTGCAACTAGCTTGAAGCCGGTGAGCAGTAGAATTCATAGTTTAGCGTGTTCGAGCCTGCTTCGTAAATTTAAGAATCAAATATGAAACTCCGTAAGTTAACTTAAATCATGTAGTATAGTTCTACCGTGGGTCTCAAGAGGCTTATCTGGTACCACGAACAGATCATCGGATGAAACAATGTAGCATCAAGGGAAAGTTAGGTCTGGCTAATTATTTGGTCTCAGTAGCTCACTATTTAATGAAGCATATATTTTTCGTGCATCCTACTTTTAACTGTTCATAGAGTAGTTACAAACGAATTAAGAAAAGGACATCTGCGAGGTAGAGAGGGTTCGACTTTTACCAAAGTTAACCAGGACTAGTGTAAAATTGCCATTTAGCTATTTAAGGACATTGTAATTTATTGATACAAATAATGCTGATTACAGTAAACAGAGGCTGGGTGTGGGCTGGTGTTCCACTGAAGGCAGTCAGGCTTGTGGTGAATCAAAACTCTAATTAAAGATTTGACTGCGTGATTACTAAGGAGTTACGACGCGCTATTTTTTAAGGATGCTTGAAGACTGCAAGCAGGTAAACAGTCGACACCACAATGGAAAGCACTTAACGGCTGTTTGCTGTGCCTCCAAATTATGTCCAGTTTCATTAGACGTCTTGAAAACTTGCTTATAGTCACACAAAGCCTCAGTAGCAACGTAAATATTGTCACCACTGTTTCCCATATATTTCATATCGGGCTAGTTAAAATAAACATCAACCGTGGATTATCTTGGTAGCCATTTCACTTGTTCTCCCAACATGTATGTACGAGAAATTAAACGCTGCACATTTTTCGGGCTTACGTTATAAAAAATATTAGGTGTAATAATAATAATAGTAATAATAATATAATTATTTGGGAAGGTTAATGACTTGACTTGACGACCAAATAGCTGCGATCAAGTTCTAGTTCATTGTTCAAAACGCCACATGAAAAAGGTCAAACACGTACAATATCACTTTTAAAAGTCAAGCATGAAACATACATGCCTTTGTTTTGAAAGAGTTGGAACAAGAACCGCGAGCTAATAAAGTTGGTAGTTAAACGACGCATTAAAAAAGTATTAAAAGAGAAAATTCTTCAAGACTGATATTTAGTTATTGTTACTACTATGAATTTTCGAGACTGAAAAGCTGTCACGAGGTCACGCCAAAATCACGCAATGACACCTTGAAGATCTTTCTCTCGCTTGCACCTCAATCCATTCCTCTATCCAGAGGTGTTAATATAAAGAATTTTGCATTTCACAATTTAATACTACTCCTATTTCTTCTTCCCTTTCAAGTGTTCCTTGGCGACTTGGGCAGTGGCTTGTTGTGCTTGAGCATGCGCAGCCTGTACCGCGGCTTTTTTCTTGTTAAACAGGTTGATCTCTTCATCCTGATAAACAAGCCACACAAAATAAATTTGTTCCGTTAGTAAACGGTTTTAGTAGTTTTGGGAGCCATTGATGGCGAAGTTTCTTATTAGCTGTCAAAAAAAATATCACCACGCAAACTGTTGGCATTGCTGTTGTTGCGAGGGGACTGTGACTCCCGTGTATAAACAGTTGATGGAGTATGGCCGAGCTAAGCTCGACTGGTGGCGTCCACCGATGACCAATTCTGGGCAAAACCACAAAGAACATAAAGGAACGAAGCTGTTCTGGTTTAACCTGCGCTTCATATGCATTTACTGGAATATACTGTATCAAAATTCTATAGCAAAACAACACGTTTTGTTTTCCGTGACACACGTGACACCCCCAGGCGAGGAAGGAAATTGGCTCCCAACTTTGTAGCTGAATGACTAAACTTACCAACATCCTTCTCTTTTCCTCCAGCTTCTTCTTCTCGTCCACCTGGGTTTTCTTCAAATGTTCAAACTTAGCGTGAAGCTGACAAAATTAAATTAAATTAAATTAAACGCGATGACACACTTCACAAAGCCTTCTCTGAGGAAGAGAGACGTTTTTCCCCGAGCGGCATTTCTAACAATACAATTCACGACAATGGACTTTTAACACTAGAGTGAACCAAATTAAAGTGGACATCAGTGGCATGTGCAGAAACGACGAAATGGAAGGGAAAACGATCATGTTAATCCTTTCCTCCCTAAGAGTGACTTTATGGATTTTACTCTGTCGAACACCAGACGAATTTACTCATCAAAGGGAAACCCCTTAGGGGTTAAAGGGTTCTTAAACTATCTCCCTTAACCCTTTCCTCCCTAAGAGTGACTTAATAGATTTTACTTTGTCTAACGCCAGATGATTTTACTCATCAAAGGGAGACCCCTTAGGGGTTAAAGATAAGTGTAACGCCAAGATCGTGAGAGGAAATCGACCAAGGTACGCGAATCTAACCAACTGCAACAACAGTACAGGCTCTCACCTCCTGTTCAGCTTGTTTTAATTCCCCTTCCTTTTCCTTGACTTTATTAACAAAGCTCTGTCTCATCTGTTCCTCTCTGTTCTGTATGTCCTTCATGTAATCCTGTCGCCTCAGTTCGTAAGTTTCCTGCAGACTCATTTGTTTTTTCTCTCCGTCTCCATCGCTAAAGCCCATAGCCTCCAGCCTGTTTCGTCGGTACAGCTCAAAGTGCTGGCTGTGCGTCTTGTCGATCAAGTCTTGCATGTTCGTTCTGCAGAACGTGCAGTGAGTGGCAGTGATGTCTACGTTTACTTTTGCGTATGACGCAGTGCCCAGCAAAGCTGGTAGAATTTAAGTTCGCCCTTCAAGTGCAATTTCAGAATTATCGTTCAAATTTGAACACAAGCCATGAAATACGCTTCCTTAGGCTGCTGTACCTTACTTAAGTCACAAGCCGTTTACGGAATGACACATACATTGTATGAACAGAAAAATATTTTGAGATCACCCACATACTCATTTAAATAAAATTCACCAGTACTTTACTACTGAAAATGCATTCTTACCGAACAATCATCTCTCTAAGCTTTACAAAGTCACAGTGATTTTCATTCTCAACTGGAAAAACAAGGAAAACATTGTCATCTTACATGATACAAATGGGTAAGTGGAACCAAATTTTACCCTTTTGTGTAGATCTGTATCCTTCAAATACCTGTATTTAGTGTAATTATACTGAAACAGTGGATGGCAAGTGCTATTTACATGTATCCTACATGTACATTAACATTAACTGTGCCAAAACATTATCCGACAAATTACAGAGACTTCAAAACCGTGCTGTCCGCGTCCTTACTCATTCTAGTTATGATGCTGACGCCAACCAACTATTAAATGAATTTAGAAACTCGAGGTCAAAAACTAAAGGCTGAGATGGTCTATAAGTTTTTAAATGGCCTCGCACCTAATCATTTGTCCTCGAAATTCATTCAGCGGAGTGATGTTATTACTTCTTACAATTTGTGCGATACTGATAATAAGCTTGCTATTCCCTTGCCACGAACTAACTATTACAAAAATAGCTTTGGCTATAGTGGTGCAGTCCTCTGGAACAGTCTACCCTCAGCTGCTAGGCAAGCAACATCTCTGACTAATTTTCGAAACGGCATTCATGTAAAATAGTTGGCAATATTTTAAATTATAGAAGATTAATCTGTATATATGGTCTTTCGTAATAACTTGTAGCTTTTATATTAAATTGTTACTGCTGATGTATTTACCGTGTTTTTAAATAAAATTAATGATGATGTACCGAAGGAGAGAGGGGGTTACTCCTAATTTTATGTGACGGGGATGATCGAATGGGGGTATAGATCAAACCCAAAAAAATTAACCCCCAAAAACCCATGCCGAATCTCCGAACCTTACAAATGTCCAGAAAGGATTGTACTTTATTCGCAGAACTACGCGGAAACAACTCCGGGGCACCACCACGAATCTTCAGATTGTTTTCAATACCCAAGAATTCCCTACTTAAATCAAGCAACACAAAAAATATATGCCAAATTCTCCTACCCCAAAAAATTCCGGAATCGAAAGTTTCAAACCAAAAAAATCCTTCGTTCATCCCCGTCACTTGAAACCCGGAGTATTCCCTCCCCCCCAAATCCCCCCGGGAATTCATCACCGAGCAGCTCGCGCGAAAATCGTAATTATTAACAGGAATAAATCAGTTCCACAACATAATTTTTGAGTTTTATTATCTCACTCTTTTAGTACATACATGTACTAATGCAGTAATTCACTTCAGTCAGTGTCAGTGGCCAGTAATACAACAAATTCCACCACCAGCCTCCTCCACTTCAGGTGAAAATTGTTAAACTTCTAATGAAGTCAAAACCTTACTTAAACCAATCACAAAAGGGACGACAACATTCTGACACATTAAATTCTTCCTCAGTGACAAAAACTAACTTTTAACGTTAGGTTTTCTTCTTGCAGTACAGCTTGGCAATAATTAGTTCTTTTTTTTTTCACGGCCGCGTTGTGTTGGGGAATTCTGGTTATCATAGATATGGGAAATGGGATGGGTACCATGAAAAGATAAGTAAACATGTTTGGGGTTAGATCAATAAGATACCCATATGAGATCCCACTTACCTTCCACAGTTCCCCAGGGATACTGCCGAGCCCGTGTCTTGACTTTGTTGATTACCGCCTCTTCACGGCTACCTACCACTGCAAATGGAATTTGTTCCTACAACATAAAATTAACCACAAAACTGTGAAACATACCTGTAATGATAGCTCTTTTCTGAATGAAAAAATTATCATCTACCATTGTTGGATAAAATGTGTACATTTTACTGTTGGAAGATGTTTAATTTGGCGATGTGAACATGTATACTGTTAAGTAGTATTCTGCATGAGAAAAAAGCAAAACGTAACAGCAAAACTGCCCCACGAAACAAAGACAGGTAAGGGTAGCTAATTAAATTCACTTACATTCATGCCATTGTTCATTTCTGACACAGTCTCATCATCCACAGGAAAGCGGTAAATATTTACACCATTGCTAGCAAGTTCATCCATGATCTGAGAAAGGAATGATTATCATTATGCATTGGATTCTTCAAGCTTAAGACATGAGGTGAAATTCTAACTGTGTTGGCTCTCTGCCAATAGATACCACCCAAGGATTTCAGTCTCTTCATTGTACATGTAAATGGTTCCAACAACAATACTTTGTACCTTAGTGTACCATGATCATTATTTGGGTCTGTTTGAGATGACACTGAAGTTTCTAAAGCCAACTGAGCAGAAGTGATCATAATTATACTACTTATTAAATGAGAGTGAGGTCATTACCGGGAAATCTCAGACTGAGGCCTTGATGTATTGCAAGGTTACTACCAGGGCCAAGGTCTGAGATTTCCCTGTAATGACAGAACGAACAAGGTTAAAAAGTTATTTATGATATGTTTTTTTTTTAAAATAAAAATTAAAATGTATTACACTGGAAGTTGTATTTTGGCTTGTTCTTTTTCTCCAGGACAACAGAACACTCTAAATGTTCCTCGTCACTATAAAGCTCTAGATATTTTTGTTCCACTTACAAAACTGTTGAGAGAAAACGTTTTGCTATGTTTTGTCACTTGTGCTAACAGGAATCCTCAAGGGAAGAGGAACTTTTTTAATGCTGCAGGCATGGAAACCTGCCCTATCAGCTGCCAATCAAATCACTTGAACCACTGTTGCCATATAATAAATAATGATAATGACTTCTTCTCAGGACTACACTCTCATCTGGACAACTGTGCTTCATCAAGTTATAAAAACACAAACTATCCACCACACTACTTTTTGATACTTTTCTGCCATAATACTAACTAAAAGCTTTTGAGAACTTACCTTTTCTTTAAATTGCTTTAATTCACTTTTTGCAATAGTGTCTGCTTTAGCAATTATGGGAACAATGTTCACCTGAAATATTAAATAAGATACATAACAGATAAGATACAAATGTGGACCAAAAGCACTCACTGTCAACAAAAACCAAGAATTATCTACAGGTAATAATTATGTATTATTTGATAAACACTGTAGTCTTAATCAATAACTGCATGAATAAATACAAGGTACATAGCTCCTTTTTGCACAGACTTCCTTAACTGATAGAGACACTGAAGTCTTCAAAACAAGTCTAGTGAGAACCCCACTGTAACCCATTATCTTACTGCAGCAACAAATTTGAAAATTGTCACTTGTGTGAAGATTTTGGTGCAAACATTCTCAATCATGAAAGCACAGCTTAATTTTAATCATAATTTTATAGTCACATACATATTTACCACAAACCTTTTTATCCAATGCTTTCATACAAACAAGGTCCAAAGACTTTAATCTAGGACCAAAAAAAAATACAATTAGAATTGAATCTAGAAGCAACAAACAGAATCATTCTACCGGCATGTGTATATGCATGTGAGTGTGGTAAGTACAGTCTAAAAACACTAATATACAGTATGACTAAGTGGAAACTGTTTGGCAGTTTTTTTTGTTCATATTGCATTTTTACCCTCAGACGTACATGGAGTAAGAGAAAACAAAACAAAGAGGCTTCACATTCCACTGAGGCAAAGACTTGACATGTGCAAAGTTACTGGTAATAATGGCTCATGAAAACACATTTCCAATTTAAATACTTCACAAGCTTAACAGATTGGATCTTTACTACAATGTAGATGCAATGTAGACTTACGAATGACCACTGGGTGAGATGAAGTAAAGGCAGACATGTACACGAGTGTCATTATAAGCATTCAGTGATCTCCTGATCTTCAGTTCTTGTTGAAGATATTTCTCAAACTGTGCATCAATGTACTCCACAATGGGACTGGCACTAGATACAGAAAAATACTTTTAGTTGCTGGATATGTATATTTAATACTATTTTTTTTCTTAATAATATACATGTACTTGACATCTAGTTTACATGTATGTTAGCAAATACCCACAGTATATGAGTACACCAACTGATTGTTTGTTAAAAAGACAGCTGCATTGAAGATGTGATTAATTCTAGATATTGTAAAATGCATGCACTGCAGTTCAGTGGCTTTTCCATGGCTTTCCCAAGTATGCTTGGACAGGGCTTGAGGCTAACTTTTCAGCTTACCAGCCCAATGTCTAGTGCACATGTTTTGTGCTACATGTAATATTTTCACTGGCCAAAATGGCTAGTGAAGCTTAAAATCTACTAGCCAAAATGGAATTTTTACTAGTCTGTGGCTAGCTGGCTACCATTAGTCTCTCACCCTGCTTGTACCTTGCTAATAAGTTACAATGCTATCACTCTCGCCATTGCATTACACTTGTAGTGTCACTGTGTGAGCGAGCATACATTTTACTGACTTTATACAGTCAGGTGCAACAAGGATGCTCTGATACATGAATATCTAAGTACATTAATTTTCATGCACAAGTTTACACACCACAATAACCTGCACTGGTCAAAACTAATATGTCCAACAAATACATTTTCATAACGTTAGAATTATCACTGGAGTTTGCATTGTTTTAACCTGTCCTCTTTATTGATCTGGTCACCATATCCAACAGTATCCACAATTGTCAACTTTAGCTTTACATTGCTCTCCTGTAAATCTGCAAAAACAAGAATGTGTAGGTTAGCACTATTGTGTTCCAGAAAATATTCATCCCCCCCCCACCCCCACAGAAGGTTGTTGTAAATTCACTTGAGCTTAAATGTGTCTTGTCATTAATTTTGATGTTTTTGCTGCAATTTTCCTGCTATAATCCACAAACGAATGATGGCCTCGTGTACACAAAACCGACCTGATACAAAATGGCAGATTAAACTCGTCACAAATACATGTACATGTACAGCTGCACATGTACTTTACATGTTAACACTGAATTGTTGTTATCAGGTGATGACAAGTTGACAATTTTCTATTTTGTCTCAGACTTGATTTGAGGTAATGTCTTATTTGGCTTATGTCATGTTAACGACTGTTTGGGCTGCAAAGGTTTGTACACCATTGGGATCACATTACATGTATGATCATTTCCCAAGTTCAGTATACACTTTACTAATTAAAAATACTCTTTTGAACCCTGTATGTGCACTTGCAAAATCAATAAAAAGTTTCATTTTCATACAAGCTTACCATATGTGTGATGTTCCACTTGTACACCTGGCAGTTGGTGAGAGTGAGGGAGACCTGAAAAGCATTTCCAGCCTGTTAATATTTATTTGAAATGACAACAGAACATTTTGGAGACAAATAGGGTACACAAAGGCATAAGGTAGTGCTCACAGTAACCCTGCTGCCATTGAAGAAATTGTCCAAAATTAAAGAAATTTTTACTAGCGTCATGTTACAGTCTCCCTAATTAGTAAGGCACTGTGCCTGAGCTATAAGACATAAGACTTTAATAAAGTTCATCATCATCATCATCATCATCAGCATCAGCATGTGGAAAATTAGAAATCTATTAGAAATCTTAAAGTTAGAGAATATCTTTAAATTAAAAATTGGCGCTCTTGTGCATAAAATTCAATATCAAAAAAAGGATATACCTCCTGCCCTCTATGACTTAGTCCAACCAGCTTCAGCTGCCCATAATTATAATACTAGGTATGCCACTAATCAAAACCTGTGTAGACCGTTTTCCAGAACTAATTATGGCCTAGCAAGGTTTAGTGTAGTGGCATCACAGACCTGGGAAGCAACACCTACGAAAATTAAGTGTCTCCCCTCGAATAGTTTTAAAAAAGAATATAAACTCTTTCTACTTGACAGTCAGGCATCTTGAACAACTCTAACCTGTTAATTAGTTCTATTTATTTAATTATTTAATCGAAATAGTTTTATTATTATCATTAGTAGTAGTAGTACTGTATAACCTCCGACCACTTGTAACCGCTATGTGGTAGTAGCCAACTCGAAAGCTTGGCTCCTTTGGCTGCTACACACTCTTTTCCTTTGTTATGTTTAATTCGATGTATAGTTAGCTCTGTTTTTTTTCTTTTTTTCTTTATTATTGTTGTATTGTAATTGAATAAGTGTGAACAAATGAACTTGAACTTGAACTTGAGGAATAGGTACAAGTGCAAGGTTTAAAACAAAAAGTACACTGTACTTCAAGGGCATGTTCAAGGAAATACAATGAAAATGTACCACATCACAGAGTTGTTCTCCCTGTTTGGTGTGCTGTCTTAAAACAACATCATGATGACTGTTTTCTTTGGGGTTCAAGACACTGTAGGAAGAGTCTAATGTACATGGTATTGGCAATTTTAGTCAGCAAGCAAGGTAATCATTAGCATGAATGTTTTAAGGTTATTGCAGCCTTGAGTTTTTCTCTTTGTTAATCACCATAAAAAAGGGAAACATAGAGCGCTACTGCAACAGCTATCAGCTGGGATTCTTAACCATGGTAATGAATGTAAATCATAACAGTTGATGCAAACAAACATATGTAGGATTTATGTTCTTTTATCTAAATAAATACACTGCAAACCAAATTATAGATTAAATTCCTCCCAAAGTCTTAGTAATATTAACAAGATGCCTGTTGGTGTTAATGTGGGATGCACTATTTGATGGAAAGATTAGTTTTTATGATTCACTGTAGTGAGATGTTGTTTCTATGTGCGACTAGTTTACTTGTTGAATTTTCCACTTTCCAATCGTAAATAATCTAACGAGTCTCCTTGTTTGTTTCAAACTTGCAGCTGTCTCCTTTCCGTTTGTCACTAGTGGTTAAGATTTAAATATATTCGATGATTACGAGACAACAGGCAATTTATTCCAACGGAAACTTATTTTATGTATTTCCCTAAAAATAAATGTGCACACTCAGTGGGTCACAACCTCGGTAAAATTCTGGGTCATGCACTAAAATTTCATAGTCATTTCACCTTTATCATGTTATGACATGACTTCAAAGCTATGACATGATGCTTTCATTGCTTTGTTGTTTCCGGTTGTCACTAGCAGTTCAGAACAATACAAAGCATTTCAAATAACTATTTGAAAAGTTTCAAAAATTAAAAAAAAAATGTGACGATTTGTAGAGAAAACAAACCAAATCTATAACATGGTCTGTCACAGGCACCCCATGTAATAAGAAAACTCTGCCACTGTAGCAGGTGTTTATGGCCAAAGGGAATATTACTGATTGCTGATTGGCTGAGAGAGAGAGTACATGATTGGTAAACATTTTTGGTAATTATCTAACTTTGTAGTTTTTGCCCACAACTTTCAGTGACTTTGGTTGAAAGAAATATCATTGAATTGATTGGTTAGTTAAATTTGATTGAAATTTCTAATTAATTCCCTAATTAATTTTGCCCTTTTAGTTATAAGCAAGTACTGGTAATTATGTGTTTCCAGGTCAAATTAAGGATTAATCATCACTTGTGTTTTCAGAAGTTGCTTAAATTGCCCAAGATGTACATTTGCCCCTGTGCAATTACCAATACTAATTAAGCACTATCAAAATAATATTGTACAGTATGTATTTGATTGTGATACACAGTTCTGGTTGTAAACCACAAAGCACTTGGTTTTGGGATTGAACTAGTACGTACATAAATTATTATTTCAACAAGTAAATAGTAATTTTGTGATTGTCCACAAAAATAAAAAAGAATGTTGAGATCAAAACCTGAACATTTTCACTTCAGTATTGTAAGTAGTTTCTTGATAACTGATATTTTAAGTTTCATCCGATTATCTTGGACCTCTGGTGTTTTCCTCTAAACCATTACCTTTCAAGTTGTCGGCCACTGACGTGTAAAAATTTGAGCTACGCTACAGAATACAGGGCCACTTATTTACATATTTTTGAATAACAATGGTGCCCATTGTTATATGCTTCGTTCTACAAAAGCCTCCGACACATGTAAATGAGGTGGACCAAAGTGGCCCTGTATTCTGCAGTTGAGTCTTCCATTAGTGGTGTGAGTTGAGGAGGGCGAAGAGTCTTCGTCGGGTGATCCATGTTATCACCAAAGAAGAGTATAACTATTTTTTTTCCATTCAACTACACTTTGTTTCCCAGTTTCAATCTTCAGGCCTTTCCAGAGTGAATGACTATGTTGAAATCTTCCGCGTACATTGTGCTTGTGTACGCGGCTTTAATTTGACGCATGATTATGACAAAAGACACTAAAGCAATGAACGGCGACTGTTTCACGTACAATACAGCTGTATATTCATGCAATATTTAAAGTTTTTTGGAGAGTAGCCACACCTATCAATGCCACCACACAATACAATTAATATTAACAACAATAAGGCACGCTTACTCCACTTCCTCTCAATAAACTCAAAAGCCTGTGAGGAATTTGAAAGAACTTTAGAACGCTTGATCGTTACACGCACCTTCAAATACAGTCTTAAAAAGGCAATCCATCAGTGTTGATTTTCCGATTCCCGTTTCACCTGAAGGCAGATATTTCAAAGGATTAATGCAATAAATGAATTCCGTTTTAAAATAATTCGGCAACTACAATCTCACTGGATATAAGAATTGAATGTTTTGATTTGACAGACGATAACAAGTATATCGGCGCTTCTGTTCTATTCCAGAGTGAAAAATTCTTAAATTCTATCACTTAGCAGATTAATTTCTTACTCACCTATGCAGAGAATATTGAAGGCAAAGCCTCTATTCACTGATTTATTGACGAGTTGATCCGGTAAGCTGTCAAATCCAACATGGCCCGCTAGCCGGAGCTGCCGCCCATCCGCTCCCTGAGAAAATAGAAGAATGTAAGGCAAATCGAACGGTATTCAGGGTTGAAAGAAGTCTGTTCTGGTAAAATGGACACTTACAAGTGTCCTGCAGTAATCTGTTACGGCTGAAGCCATCTCAATCTCACAGAAACGACTACGGCAGCTGATGATAAGGTGTTTGTGAAATTAAAGACATGGAAGAATGAAAACAACGCTGCTCGGTCAGCGGTAATCTTTACGTTCTTTTGTATGTCTCATACTTCATGTATTGTATTTATAACATCCTCTACTTTTCAAAAATTACCATTTACACGATCCGGGTGGCACAGCTTGTCAAAAACGTAGTTGGGACAAATCGCAATATGTATTCGTATCACTTGGAAATAAAACATATAAAATAACAGAAAAAGTACATTGATAAAGTCGTTGGCCCATAATAGCTAAACTTTCCACATGGAATGGTAAGTACCATTTGATTTTCCCACCAGAATTTCCGGGTTTTCCGTGTAAATAGTAAGGATCCTAGGAGTACCCCTACCTCCGGGGACCAGGGGCGTTACTAAGTAAAGGGGTTAAAAATGACGCACACAAAGGGCATTTTCCAGCAAAGAGAAAAAATCTGGCTGCATAAATTATTTGCCGGGTTATCCGAACTGACATCGCTACGCTAGCGCTTATTATATTCCTGCTTTTTCACCTGCTGTGTGCAACCATTCTTCATAAAAATTGGGAAGACATAACAATTACGGTATATGAAGTGCTTACCACCCAGTCTCTCCCCGCCCTCTCAGTCACAATCGGTTGTTTTGGTGAAAGTTCTACCGATAAAGATTTTCGGAACAAATTATAATCATTTTATCAAGCAATGTTCTCCTCGTTAGCGAATAAAACGTCCTTGTTTCGCGTCACTCTTGTTGGAACTGTAGGAGTAGGATGTTGTTTACTATGGAAATCAGCTGGTCAAAACCATAACCCAGCTGTCAATGTTGTGTTAGCCAAATCTTCAGATCAAGGCCAAACTCGACGAAAGACAAGGTTTGATCAGTTTGCGACCGTTGAGGTGGATGGGCAGTACCTGATGACACCTGCTGATTTCCTGGAATCGGTCATGCACCGGGGTCTACCAGGTAACCTACTCGCACTTCATTTACATAGCAGCTAGTGCAGATCCTTTGGCATCCAGTCCTGTTATGTCGGTTTGGAATTTCTTTATTTCTGAGGGGTATTTCTGTGTTTCTTTTTTCATTTAGGATGGAGTCGGAAAAGACCATTGTCAGAAACAGTAAGTGTTATAAGTAGCCTTACTTCAGACAGTAGGTCATAACGTTTGTGAATTGCATGTCATTCTTGTCTTCTGTGATCGATTTGACAGCTGAGGCTGTGACACTCAACAGAATGTGTGTGAGTGGTTTTACTATCTGTATGGTTCAGTGAACCAAATAACGATTGTTACATGCTTTGTGATTTTGTACTTACTACTATTTTGTTTTTAATAAGTCATAATTTACACTTACTGGATGTACGATGAAAAGCTGTGGCATGTTAACAGCAGTGAAAGGGGACATCAGTAGTATTTCAGAGTTCATAATTTCAAGTGGTACGACAAACGTAATTATATATTTTATATATTTTATGATAAGTTGTAAATGCAATGTTCAAATGTCATTTTTTGCTAAAATTCCTGACCTGAAGTTTATGCTCATGCAGATTTTTTATCTCTGCTTTTGAAGGTCCTTTCTCAAATGGTGAAGACCACTCCACCAATATCAAAAGGATCCAGAAAGTTTTTTCGAACTCTTCAAGATAATGGTATAGTCTAATTATGGAAATCTTGTAGCCCTGAATCTTGTAAGTTGACAGTAATCAACAACTGTAGGTTTACTTATCTCTTTATCTTTACTTATCATTTCATGGTTGCCAAATTTAGCACTAAATGTCCCTGGTCCACAAATTTCATGGGAATAAAGTAACAAGATTTACTTAGCATCAAATGAAAATGCAGATCAATGGAAAAGAAAAGTTCTTTAGACATTCATCAAAGATCTTGACTATAACTTTAAGCAACAACAGTTAGACAGTCATAAAAAGTAAAAGATAATGAAATAACAGATAAGGCAAGTTGAAGTACATAGGGAAAGTGGAGGATGGAGGGAGACTCACTTGTAGCTAAATTTGAGACATTTAAGGCTAATGTTAACACCTATACAATCTTGGATTTTTGCCGGGTTTAGATGTTGTTTGTATATGCTGATTTAGTGTTACAAGTTTTGTCTTGATTCATGTTTTTCTATAGGTATCATCACCTTTTCAGAATATTTATTCCTTTTGACAATTTTGACAAGTAAGTTGAAGTGATTATAATATATTATTTTGATACTGATCAGAGTTATAGTTTTGTCTGTTTTTATTAATTAATTAATTGATTTTTGTTCCTCACCTAGAATCTCAAAGAGGCATGGAAATTGCTTTTAAGATGTTAGATAAGGATGGAAATGGCCGACTTTGTAAGGATGAGTTTTTTGTGGTAAGTCCTTCCCTGGCCAATTTACAAGTGATGAGTTTGTCTCTAGGATGTTATCAAGAATCACTAAAACAAGTTACAAACTTCAAAAGGATCATACAGTGTAGCCTAATATATTATCTGCACTTGTACATTTATGGTACATGTAGTTGCTAAGAGTCCAGCTCCTTATAGTGTACATGTATTATGAAGGATGGCAGTAATTTTCCACATTATTTGAAACTCATGTATCTTTGTTTTAAAATTTGTTTTTATTTCTTGTTTTCCTGTGCAAAACAATGGGTGTACAGAACTCATACTCATCCTAATTTTTCTTGGACAATTCTGTCCAAGGGGGAAAGGTGCAATGAGGTTATCCCTATGTAAAGCACCAACCCAAGGGCATCACAAGGGACTGGTCACAGCCAGGGTTTGTTACGTCCCTAGTGGTTCTTTAACGTCCAACAGAATCAATTATGAAGAGTTGTGAGATGAGGCCTATGGTTTATCATCCTTATCCAAAAGACTAGAAAGTTTAACCATTCGCAACCCATTTGCAACCCACCATCTCCCACACGCCAGTCTGGGGCTCTACCAACTGAGCCAACCGATTGGCGGTACCTTTCTAAATTAGTACTTACTATTTTGCTTTGTCCTCTCAATAGTTTGAATGTTAATAAGTTGTAAAGCTCATTTATATCAGCTTATGCTAAAGAGTTTATCCTTGGTAAATGATATTTATTATTAGTAGTAGTATTACTATTATTTAAGGAAATTAGTTTAAATTTCTACTTATTTTTGTGTACTTGTGTGCACTGTATCATACTATACTGCATCATGACTGTAGTAAGTTCTATAAATTGTTTTTCAATTAAAAAAAATAGTAGCCATTTATGAAACACGTGTGATTAGACTCTTTATGCTTGTTATTAAACTCTTGTTTCCTCTGTTCACAGCTTGCAGATATGGTAAATAAAAAGTCTTCTTCAAAATCAATGGTAAGTTCAGTGAGTGTACACCACTTCCATATATACCCGGGTACATGCAGGTCAAGACCGATGTTCAAATCATTTCTTTAGAAATTACACTCCCATATGAACCTCTTGTCTGTTTGACAATGTACTGATGACCACACTGTCTTTGAAGAAGCTCTCAGGGCTATATTATTCGTTTTTATACATTTTAGGCCTTGCGTCACATTAAAAATGAGAGTGATGAATGCCTCAGCAAGACAACACTTACGATGCATTTCTTTGGCTCAAGAGGAACTGGCCAACTTACTTTTCAGCAGTTCTCCAAGTATGTTATTGTCACCTACATGCAGTTTATGGTACCAATAAATGGTTAATCAGGGGGCCCAGTTTGAGAAATACTGCACCCATACCTAATCACTTTGTGGCTGCAAAACAAATAAACATGTGCACAGGAGAACCAATAGTTATCAAGAGTTTTTACATGTATATTAACAATCATTTATGTCATTTGTGTTAGAGCTGAGTATACAATCATGTACCTCCCAGAAGGTGTAATTAACACTCACACATGATATGGGCAAATAAATAAATAAATAAATAAATTAATTAATTAATTAGTCAATTAATATGGGATGTAATTGTTTTATTTTTCTTTGTGTTAACAGTAATAATTGCCGTGGGATGGATACAGAATTACCGTACAACATTATTATACTGTTTGAGTTATTTGTTTTCTTTTTTCCTAGGTTCATGCAAGATCTCCAGTTAGAAGTCTTTGAAATGGAAATATCCTTTGCATGAAGACAAAGTGTGAAAACGGGAAAACAGTGGTACATGGAGATAAACATAGACTGCGAGCAGTCTTTCTTTTGCTCTAAAATCGGGTAGTACATCATGAATCTGTGGAACGGAAGAACGGAACGAACGACGCGACATACGAGTGGCGTATCCGCGAGCAAGTAGTTTCGTGGGCGCTCGTACTGGCGCCCACGAAACAAAAACCTCTGTTAAACGGACGCCGGACCGCAGTATTGGATTACTTCCGTGAAAGAGTCAATTATAGTGGGACAAATTCATACAGTTAACTGTCAACAAACGGTCCATTATACTAATTATTATGTACCTTTATTATCGCTGCGGTTTTGAAAGGACAGATCACAAACAACATTAAAGTTGGTAACGAGTTTGAACTCAGGACAGCTTCGTTAACAACCTGTAATCTTACTACTGTATAGAGAGACCGCTGAATGTTAGTCGTTAACAAATATCGCGCAGTTGTTACAACCCTTTTTATTCATCTACAGACAAACCACAGAATCGACTGGGACTCTGTTGAATGCGTTACATACAGTACTTATTACTACCAACGGATTGTACTGGAAAGCTGGTTCACTAACTTAGAACAGACACCACTAAACCGTTGCTTACAACTTCCCGCACCTTACAAACGACTTGTCGACGACATAAACAACGGACAAACAACAGACCGACCGACAACAACACACGTACAGACACGGATCGAAACGCACCAATCACTGTTTACAACAGACAAACAACAGACCGACACACACTTTAGACTAACAAAAGACGGATCGAAACGCACCAATCACTGTGTACAGTCCTCACAGCCAATGACAACTAGGCTTAACTGACAGTCGACCAATAACATCACGACTTCGTTGACCAATCACATCAACGACCAGAGTATTTATACCATCTACTGACGTTACACAAATCACTTGACTCTGATGATGACTTCCGCTCAGGTTGTCGAAACGTTAGTCAATGTCACCACAAACAGTCCTTCTCAGGACTACACTCACCCGGACGATCGTACACCACTTAATTATGATATGACTCCTGGGTTCAAACCTTTTACGATAGAAGTTTCACTGTGTGCACCAAGAGCACGATGCCTTATTGATAGTTAGAAGAGGGGTCCTGTCTACTAACTAGCTTAAGTCAGTGCAATTCTGAAGAAAGTTAATGTGGCGAAAATGGTATATTTGACTTAATTGTTGATATTGAAAGAGAACTGAAACTGTTACTTTTTATCACTGTATTTGAGCGCGGAAGAAGAATAGGAACTTATGTACAGATACCAAAGTGATATGAGTAGGTTCTGTTTGTCAATTTTTAACATAATTGTCGTCCGTTAGAAGAAAACCCGTTTCAATTCCTTAACTGTGCTCACTTTATGGAATATTCAAGAGGAATGCCCACCATCCCAGAAGACAGTTTTGCTCGTTTGCTGCTGAGAAACACTTCACTGGAGGAAGAGGAAATTGAAAAATACCTGAACAGACTTTGCAGCAGGCTTAAACAGAGAAAGGTGAAAATCAAAGAGAGTTTGGAAATTTTAATTTATTTCCTTATTTAGTAACTTGCAGTGTAGTTACTTGCTTTCTTACTCTCTTCTTTTTGTAGGGTATTACTCTGGATCAGTTTTTGAACTTTGGAATGTTTCTCAACAATTTGGAAGATTTCTCTTTAGCAATGAGAATATACTCGATCGCTGGGCTGGCAGTCACGCAAGGTAAGTCACGTACCGCAACGTTTGTACTTGCTTGTGACAGGGACCTAATTATTCACTGCACCAGTCTTCTTCCTCAAGCGTTACAGGCTTGGATAGTCACCAAACCCATACAGGGAAAATCCAGCCATTGAAAAAAACAAAATAAAACAAATAAAAGGGAGCTTCTAAGGCGCACTGGACACTAACTGTTATCATATCCCTCCGTTTTTTCCCTTGGAAAACTGTTGAAAACGATTTATGTGCGCTCTGACGTTTTCACAGCATTCTCATCTTCTGAACCGTCTATGCTATAGACCGGAAAAATGGCGAAAGTGTTAAACGTTTTTCGTTTCCCTTTCGGACGGTTTGTTGCTCCAACATTCAGGCGGTGGATCTATCTTTCCCCGCAACAAAAAAAGAAAACAAAAAGAGATTAGCTATAGCAGCCGAGATTTTTTCCTCTTCTCCACCCCCCCCCCCCCTACTCAACACACGCCTAATCTGACCGACCCTTCCCCCCGGAACAGAAAATAAAAAAAAAACCAAGAATACCTCAAAATTTCCTCATCCCCAGCTTGTTCAGCAGTAAAACCACATAAACCAGCACTGTAGAGTTCTTACTTCTTTACTGCTGTATAATTTTCTGTAATTTGCTGTCAGTCTTCCATGTAATGCTCTGGCAGACGCGCATAAAAATTACCTTGTACAATGATAAAACAACTTAGTGAAAACTACTACAAACAAAAGTCAAAAGCTATAATTATCGTAATTGTATCTCGTTTTTACAAGAAGTGGATCCGATCTTCGTTCAGGAACATGGTGCTTATTGTAGATCTCCACTCATTTCATTGCAGGCAGAACTCAAAGCTCTTACTGATAGACGAATTGTCATATACAAATTACAACCAATAATATTTGGACAACTCATTCACTTACGCACACAGAAAGCTTAGAAAATACGGGAAATTCTCACTTTTTACATTTGCACCTTTACAACTCAATGCTCATTTCACATTCTAAGGCGGTATTCTAAGAGCAGGTGGAGAACACCTAAATTACTCGCTTCATGATCAGAAAAATTGGGTTGTTTGTTAACTTCTCTTAAATCTCGTTGTACTGAAAAATGTCCCGTAACAATTTTGCTGGTTTTCCTGGGACGCATGAATGGGGCAATTTTTGCCTGTTTTCTGTGTGATGTTCCAACATTTCGTCTCGCAAAGTTTGAAAGATCCCACGGTCTTGATCGTTTTGAAAACCGTCTCGAGCTCGTTTTCATATAAAGTCTTAGACTTGCAAAAAATGCTGGTCTCACCGTCCTTACGGCTTCCTTTTCTCGAAGTCGCTTCGCTGTAGTCTCGCATGAGCCAGTGTCTGAAGTAAACAGAAACATGGTCCCCAAATTTTGATCATTCTCTTACCAGCAGTGGCATAGTTTTCTCTCTTCTTTCGAAACCTGATTAAAAACCTAGACAGAATCTTATTTATTTTGTTCCAAATTAATTTGTGGTATTCAATGTGCTATTTACCTTGTGAATATCATGTTTCATTTTTGGTCAAACAAGAGGTCCTGGAAACACAAAGAAGGCGGAGTTGTTACTGTATGTAAACCTAGTTTGATGTAAATATGTATTCCTGTAACCGATTATGAAGTAGGGATAAACTTGCCGAGTTTATATCTTAAGACGTTCATTTTACTTTCTTTTTAATGTTAACACACCTTTTCTTAATGTCCGATCACGTCGTTCACACAGATTCTCCTATATTTATTTACGTAAAAAATACGCTCTCACAAACCTTGGTTTTCTTTAATTTCGTTTTGATTTTTTTTATGGCGATATGAAATCGGACGAATTAAACAAGCGGATTAAAGACAAACATAATTCTGTATTCATTGTCTTCGTTAGCATCCTCTTCAAGGTTTATCGTTAAAGATCGTTGCTGTTTGTATCGTAAACACGTGAACAGGATCTACGTGGTTTCTTCTTTTCCCGAAAGTTAACACTCGTATAAACTCCGCTCTGAAGGCTCGGTTCATGACTCCGTAAATCACTGGATTTATGGAGCAACTACCAAAGCCGAGATATATGTACAGTATATAGACTTGCCTGGGGATACCGAGTTTGTGTTGTGTAAACGAACTGACCATATCAATTGTAGCTATAGGTCCCCAACAAATGATGAAGCCCAGGACAGTTGCAAATAGAGCTTTTGTTACTTTGATTTCTTCTACGTTTAAGCTAAAATTCGCTGCTTGCCTTTTGTCGTTCATCTGCCGATTATGTTCTTTGATTGTTTTGAAAATCGTATAGTAAGCGAAGGAGATGATTCCGATTGGAATAGCGATGTAAAGCACGTCTAAAAACGCCATGTAGCCCATGTCAATCTGCGGGGTTACGAAGTCCATGAAGCAGATGACTTTCCCGTAATGAACAATAAATGTAGCCCATTGAGTTAGCGAGGAAAGCCCGGCGCCGAAAGCGGCCACAAGTGCGATCACAATGACTGAAAGAAAAGTTGACTTCGCTTTGAAGCGACGACGATAAAGACTCGGTTTCACCACGCGGAAATATCGGTTTACCGCCGTCGCCGTCATAAGAAGCAACGAATATAAAGCACAAAAGAAACAGAAAAATCCCTGGAAGTGACACACAGTCCCGCTGAATGGCCAGTGCCCTGTTACGAGTAGAAGTATGGACATAGGCATACACAGCACAGCCATAAGTGCGTCCGATATGGCTAGGGTGACCACATAGATGTTTGGTATTGTTCGAAGCCTCAGATTGCGGTACACAGCCCAACAAACCATTAAGTTTCCAGCAAAAGCCACAAAGTTGATGACGATCATCAACGCACTTTCCAGCACAATCAAACCGTCCGACCGTTCTCGAAGCTCACGAGAAAGCACCTCTTGTTCCTGCGTGGCCATTTGGAACATAAAAAAACAAGTTAGCCAGCCGAAGTACCTAACAAAAGTGCTTTCTGATTTCTTCGCAACTAATGAAGTATCTTTGTAGTTAAGGTGATTTTTCCTTTGCACCTGTTTGTAGTTAATCACTGAGACGAGTATCTCTTAATTTGAATTTGAAAAAAGGGTGCGAGGTCTTACGAGATCTATGGTCTTAAAGTAATGAAACGATCATTAATAGCCAAGGAAACCCATCTGTTTTTTGCATGCAAGGCCTAGCACTTTGCATGTTTTATTTTCCTGGGGACAGGTGCTTGTATGTTGTCAATGAAATTTGTTTGTTTTCAACGAAGGACAAATATTCGCTTTGTGTTGATCTTAAAAGATAAAAGATTAAATTCTGGCGCATTAGTCATTGAGTAATTTCTTGTTCATCCTAGGATAGATATTCGTTACCTAGCGTGTCGTGAAAAAGAAAACCAATACTGTCTTGATTAGCATTTTAGACGTTTTTGTTTGGTCAAGAATGTTTCTTTACTGTTTATAGTACTCATAGAAACAAGGCGATGTAACTTTTAACCTGTGAGTACTTGGCCTGTTTGTGGCTTGAAAATGAGCATTTGATTTTGACTTCGGAAAGATGGACGGAGCAAAAATCAAGATCTGGTAATACTAAAATTATCGCTGAAGGAATCTGTACCTCGGGTTATTGAAAAGTGTAGGTCGTTTATCGATTAAATTACACTCGGAAACGAATTAGCGGCTAACTGCCGGCAATATAAAGAAATCGAATTTCCAGAGGATTTCAATACAAACCCGTTAGCCGCACTAACATATTTTGAGTGGGTTTAATGCCTTTATTTGTCAGACAACCGCCGAAAAGATCCGACAATCGCAAACTTGCTATACAATCTATGTAGAATTTTACTGAATTATATAGTGAACATAAGAGCATAGGTTACGTAACGTTTTAAAGATACCAGTTTGAAACATATCAGAATATAAGCAAGACAACCTCTTATAATTTGATAGTGTCTCAGTATAGTTAACTTTCGGAAGGTTTACTTATAACAGCTTATATTAACCCTGATTTAGAGCTGCCGGAAATGGAAATATAGTTTTTTACCCTTTAGTTCCATCATCCAACCACTAATTGACAAAACAACGTTTGTCGCATCTTGTATGAAGCACGGAATTGGATTTTATACATTCTAAAAACAAAAACTAAACATACAATCACAGTAGGAGAAGGAACCTCCATTCAAATTCAAGGTGTATTTGCCGTGTACAATGTTGTAACTTGTCTTTTTTAAATAAGTTTTGAAAACGTTCTTGCCATTTAAGTGTCTCTCTTCCTTGGTCAGTAAGTTTCGATTCTTTAATTGAAATGCTAAATTGTTCCCGGTGTTCAAATGAAAATTATTACGAAATGAAATGACTTGAAAATTAAAATTATTATGAAATTTATTTGCGTCCTTTATACGGAAATTTGGTTTTTTCAGCTTAAGTAAGTTGGCCATCTTATAGATTCAAAAGTTGACTGATGTTTTGAGCGTTAGTCCTTCGTCAGAGCGAATGAAATGAGAGCGAAATGCCTTTAAGTCTTTTGAACCTTTGAGTTCAGTTATGTTTCAAATCATATTTATCGAAATTATTAAGAGAGTTCCTGATCAGTACTTCACATGCTATCGGGTAATGTGCCTTTGGGTGTTTTTGGTTTGAAATGATAAAATTTGCCGGCGTTTAAAAGAAAGCTCATTAAGCAGTATTTTGTGTTTCGTGGATCAATGATTTTACCTTCAGGTTGTTTTAATTTTCGGGTTGTGTTTGTAACCCCAAGGTATGATTAGCATTTATATCAAAGATATCAGTGAGCTCTGTGCCGATCTATGCACCCTTCTGTTAGTTTTTGTTTTGTTTATTCTTTTGTTGTTGTTATTTTCCCCATATTTGCCTAAAATGTTTTAAACTCGTGAAAGAGAATGAAAGAAAGGTTGAAACTTGAATTGGGATGAATTTTACCACTTTAAATATTGAGTACAAGTCATCGAAAAGACAAGGAAACGTTGTTCTCAACGGGTTATGATGACCTTTGCATTGCGGTTGTTAAAATAATTAACCGTTGTACCATTGTTAAAGAAATTTTCATCTCCATGTGTTACACGAGCAGAAAGACCTTGTGGACCTTTTGAGCTTCCGGCAGTTTTTTCTAGGAACACCTTTTTGCCATTTTTAATTACACTATATCAACCTGAAAAAATCGGTACGTTGGCACAAACTCTTCAACCCTTATTTTTATTCATCTTGATGGTTATTTTCGCGGCTCATCAGAAAAAAATTAAAGGTGTTGAAAACCAATGGCAGTGATCAAAAAAAAGTGTCAAAAGCAACCAGTCGTAAAGAGTTAAAAATTATATCGTATCAAAGAGAAGCACCAACGCAGAAAGCCCGTATAAAGCCTGAGCAAAGGGGTTAAGTGGCGTAGAAATGATGAGTGCGGAACTTTGAAGCGATTTTAAACTAAACAGGAGCGACTATCGTCAGCCCAGGCAAATGAACTACCGCAGTTGATAGTAGAGAGGTCATTTCTTTGCTTTCATTTAACTGCCTTATTGTATTCCTGTTTTTGGTTTGTAACTATTTAAATTGTTATCATGTAGGAAGTAAGCTCTTGATGAACACACAGAAGAATATTGCTTTTGATTAAAAACCTGACGTGACAATCATAATTAGTGACATCGCATATATAAGCTTCTACAAATAATCTACACTAAAAAGACTCCCATGCCGTTATGATCTCATTGCATGGAAGTCTCTCCAGGGAATGGAGTCAGGGAATTTTAAAATCGCGAACATTTTCATTTTATGTGATTTGGACTTCATAGGAGGTTCCATTGTCAGTAGGTGCACGTATAATATGAAATTCCGATTAAAATTCGTCAACTTACGTTCCTTCAAAAGGCTTTTTTGTAAGCCCGTTTTATTCGAGGAGCTGTTTTGAGGGACGCTCATAAGGAGAGATCATTTTGCGTTTCAATATGGAGTAAATACTCCAAATCAGTACGTTCCAGTACTTCTTTCCTGTTACATGACATTCACATCCTCAGGAAAAAATAATAGAGTAGCTAGTTCATCCGGAAAAGGAAACGGGTTTTCTTGAAAATATGAAGGTAACGAAAGGAAACTACTCTTTTGAGAGCCGGAAACTGAAAACGATCATAAACTTCGCTGGAAACAGCTTTAGGGACTAATGGGCCCACTTCAGTAACCACGACACCACAATCACTTCACACTTCACATTTGGTTTATTTGAATTTTAAAAGGATTGGCAGTTACGTTTCAATGTCACCATAAAACGGTTCGGAAGTGTACCAAATTGGATCACCTCCGAAATAATGAAGCAGTTAGGATTACTGCTACTCCTTCTGGATTGGACGAAAGTGCTTCACAGCATACCCAGCGTGAAAGACCAATAGTTCCCTTCCCCCCAACCCTGTCCCTTGTAGTAGAGCTATAGCTTCAATCTCGGTCAAAACAAATGAAAAATGTAAGCCCCCCCTCACCCCCCCCCCCCCCATTTCAGTGATGAACAAAAGGCGCAGTTTGGTGTGCGCGCGAACTCAACATTGATATGGGGGGGGGAGAAGGGGGGTTTTATTTCTCATTTTATTCTGTCCACGATTGTAGTCCATCCCCCCACACACCTCCCCCAAAAAACTTTTGGATCACAGGTCATGGGATCAGGATGGGATCAGGGATCAGACTTTGCCGCAGTTTTGGGAACATGAATTCGAATTTTGCATGGGCCAAAAATGAAAAAAATATACCTCGTTACGACCCTGTGATTAGCAATAATCACTACGACAGTCCACACTCTGAATGGGATCTTACTCCATGACAGGGTACCTACAATAGCCTGGCAGCGGAGGAAGTAACACTTGGAGTAAAGTTTAACCCTTTAACTCCCAGAACTGATCAGCATGTAACTTCTCCTTATAATATCAATATATCGTCCAGAAGACAGGTGATGAGAACTGACAAACTTATCAGTCAGAGGGTGGTATTTCGATATAAACCGAAATCCTCTTAAGTAATGTATAAGGAACCATGCAGCAGTTAGAAAGGAGAAGGGTTAAGGCCAAGAGTCATAATATCATGGCTCTTGCCGTTAAGGCACGTTCCCTTAGGTCTGACTCTGTTGATTCATTATCTTTGTTCACAGAGGAATTCCAGCGAGCTGTACACATCTCCACGGGCCATGTACTGCATCCGTATGTGGTGCACACAGTGTTTCAGTTGTTCGATAAAGACGGTGAGTCATTGTTCATGAGCTCGTTCGCAAATAACTACCTGGCTGTAATTAATTCACACCATACAGGTTAGAAAGGGGAATTTACAGCTACCGAGCTTTTGTTTTTATAAAGTAGCTACGGATAAGAGGGGAAAAAATATTTTTATAAACGAAGGAAAATGACCCTTGCCTTCCAGAAGACACAAGACGATTCAGGGTGGTCGCGTTTATTGGATGCCGGACCTGTAATCCGGACTTCCCGGGTTCAACTTTTGTTTCTTTTTAAATGCCGGGTTCAACCGAGGATTAAACTTTTAAAACTTCGAAATATTATACTTTCCTTGAGACCGAAATGTTTTTTTTTATCCCTCCCTCTTTTGGAATTCTCCAATGGCTTTCGATCGTTCGTGTATCTTGCCAGGTGACGGCAAGTTGAGCTATGGTGAGTTCATAGAGTTGATGAAGGACCGCGTCCAACGTGGATTCAGGGTAAGCTGAAAACGTTCTTGATAATTATTGACAACATTTCTGTGTTCAAAATGGTTGTTTGCTGTGACACCTGGCATTGGGTAACATTTAGGCCCGTCGGCCGTGCTGTCCGCCGCACCGATGTAGACGTAGCTTTGCCGACAAACCTGTTTTTACTGCGATGCTGTTTGTATCGGCAGCGTCGCTTACTTAAGGAGCAGCATGTACAGTAAACTGCATTTAATTATGGTCTTACGTATGGTTTTTCCGAATATTCCGGCCGTCAGCCTTTTGACTGAATTGGAAGGAACAAACCAAGTTTGAAACTAAGACTCTACCCCTGTCATCTACCTCCTCCTGTAACACATCTGTCGTTTTTTCGATTTGTTTTATGTCAATTTCAGGGATTCTCAGCTTTATTCAATAATGGAATTTCATTCCTGAACGTGTAAATAACCATCGTCCGCGTTCCTGGTTTTATCCAGCCCTGAGTTTTCGCACAGTCGTAACCCAACACTAAGAAAAACGTTATCATTTCTTTTGTGTTTTCCTCTCTCTATTTTAAAAAAGGTCTCGAAATGAATTTAAAGAATGGCGGTAATTAATCTGTTCTTTGTTTGCCGACCCCTCTTGCCAGAATTCAAAATACGTTGAACAGCTTTCTCGTTGATTGACGTCCACCAACATTCAGTCTTTATCCAACGTTTTTGAAGGCAGTGAGTCCCCTGTTATTGACAACCGCTGTAACCAATTTACTCTGGCATTTTAATTATTATTAATTAAAATCTATTTCAATTCTAGTCTGGGGACAAGAACCAACAGGATAAGAAACCGCATTTATTTAATAAAAAAATTATTGCCAATATTTCACTGTTGCAGGCTTTGCATTAATTAAAATAAACGTGCTTAAACCTGAATTTGTTTTTGCTCGGTAAACCACTATCAAAACGAAAATAACTTGGTTGCGTTTTGATGGGAACGGATTTAAACAATTAAAATACTTCTGTGAGTGTAATTTCTTGAATGGAGTCCTGGTGTCTGCCTTTATTTGATTTGGACTGTAAATAGCTACAATAAAAGATTATCGTGTGGAGAACAGTATTACAGAAATCCGTAATATTCTACCCTAGAGGGCAATCATGTCTTTCTTTGGCATGGCGTCAAAAATCTTGGCTAAGGTCAATGTCGTTTTATGGTATTTTTAAACTAATGATACAATGGCAAAATTTTAAACCCTTTGATGCTTTTTCCAGAAGATCATCTTGTGTTGTAAATTTCATTTACATACCATTGAATGACATTAGTGTCTATTATAATGTACCTCGTTCTTCTGTAACTATTTCATGCCTTTTTACTTAACCTCAAAAATCAGTTAAGGTCAAGGTCGTTTTGGCTAATTTCCTTCTTCTGTTGCTTCACTGATGTTGATTGATGCAGCGTTTGTAAGCTAAGTTAAATTCTTGGTTTGAAGGACGATCTCAAGTTCAATTTGTGGGGATGTCAGGACGTCAGAAGACAGTAAAAAGAAACGTCTTGTTTTTAAAAGCTTTCAATGATCCGATTTAACGATAGTTGATAGTTGAGCGCATGCGGAGGTAGTCCGAAAATTCGACCTGCAACGCAGTGCATTCCCGAAGATGAAGTTGCAATTAACAAGAAAGGCTGTCATCTATTGCAACCATGTAACTGTATTTATGTATTTACGAGTTATGCTTCGCCTTATAATTTACCAATGTCTATGAACTAACTCTTCAGTTTTTAGTTTCTTTAAAATGACGTAACTAAAGTATGTTGATGATTGACCCGCCTCGAATAGCAAATTTGCCATCTGCGGGTCAACATAAACGTATTCTTAATTTTTTTTTATGAGAAAATAAATAGTGTGTAAATAAAAAACGGTATAAAGTGGATGCAAACGTGTGACCTTCGCGAGACCGGCGCACCTTTAAACCAACTGAGCCGACAAGTATCTGGGTACTGGCTATGTTATGAATTCGTAATATGTCACTGCGTGGGCAGAGATTTAATTACATATTTGAAATTCACAGAATGTCTAGCACCCTGAGATGGTGGATCATAAATGGTTTGAACCCTGGAGTGATATCATAACTAAGTGAATTATGATCGTCCGAATAACTTGATTGACGTTTCATCAGAGTCAAGTGATTATTGTAACGCCAGTAGGTGCATGGTATGAATACTCTGGTCGTTGGTATGGTGAAGGGGCCTATTTCCCTTTCGTAAACGGTCGTTGCGGTCGATGCCATCATTGGTAACCAAGCCTTTAGTAGGGCAGGTGTAATTTTATGAGCTATGGATTGAGTTATAATAAGGCAATTCGGCCCTAGTTAAATTGCGTTAATATTTCGGGATAGGGCTAGGGTGACCTGTTATAGATGTATCAGTTATGAAAGCCAGTTAACTATAACATATACTTAAAATTTTTGGGGTCTGTGGCCGATCATCAGGGTGGCGTAGTGGTAAGGGAAAGATCATAGCAAGCAAAGTGTTCAGGTTCAATTCTGGGTTGGAAATTTCTATTTTTTAATAAGGTAGATTTTCTCTCTCAGATGAAAAATTTTCTAAGTGTCTTAAAAATGGCAACGACCGTTTACGAAACGGAAAGTTGCGGTGATGGGATCGAAGTTTCGATCAGAGTTCCCTTGGATGTTCCAAGATAAATTGAAAATCGTAAGGAACTCTGCTGGCTTGTTGACTTGTCGTTTATTTTATTAACCTGTCATGACCAGTGTTGTAAGGGTCAGGAGAACAGCCAGTATTAAGTTTTATCGCACTTGCATTTTCATACCTTTTGCGCATGTTTTCTTTCAGCTTCAATTCAACCAGTAAATGAAAGATAGGAGGGCCAGGTGACTTTTTAGTCGTTTATTTTAGTATTGCCTTCATACTCTTTGCGTGAAATTTTTTTTGGATATGAAGTCACCACTTCGCGACAGATGGGCAAGCTAAAATCGCCACCGCAAAAACCTTCTGACTAAATATTGCAAACAGTCATGTAGTACGGAAACCTACATTTTAAAGAATTAAATGCCGGACCCTCACTCAGATTTTACTGAAAACAACGTGTTACTGCATCTATTAACGTTCAGAAACATGTTTTAGTTAAGTCTGACATAGTAGGACTCATGAACTAAGCAGAAGCGTGGGATTATTATTGTTATGGCATTGTAAGTTCATTTTCATGGAAAATGTCCGAGGTTTTAAGGCGTGGCACTTGAAATTGTCAATATCAAGGAGTCTTATGCAAGTCACTCCCAGTATTATTTAGTGTCCACCAGCCTGGACTATGAGTGTTTTGTTTGGCTTTGAATGCGCTGTTTCAATAGTCCTGAATCATTATATTGATAGAACCTGATCTCTGACAACTTCTAACGATATGTAATCAACATGGAACATCAGTTTGTTGTCTCTGATAACATCGTGTTGCGTAGTATGGAGCATGAGTATGGCGCTCCTGTTTTGAAGATTCGAGTTGTAGATTTGTGTAGACCTGCAAGTCTTTACGCAGAGTTAACTGCGTGGCTTTCAAAACTAACGATACTTTGAAGAGAGAGGTTTTTTCGCTTAATAAGTGCTCCGTCACTAACAGTAGCTATGTACTCTCTACAAGCATGAGGGTTCGTGGCTTGTGCTTAATTCGTCGTTTACGTGGGAATACGGAAAATCACTGACATTTCTTTATTTTGGAGAGAGCGAACAAACAAACAAGCAAGGGCTCTTCTCCATTTCAAATTTGCTAAACCAGAGCGTGCATGGAGGTCTAGCCAAGTGAGGTATGTCTAACATTTCAATAAACTGAAGTACTCAGTCGAAAAAGATGGTACTGCTTACAAAATGTAAAATAGATGTGTGGGGTGACATGGATGTTGAACGACCGTGATAGCAGTCGAAAAGTATGTAGAGAAAAAGAGAAGAACGAAGAATTCCTAAATCATGAAATGTTCAGTTCAGTTCAGTTCAGTTCAGTTTATTTTTGCCATTTCATAAGAGATAAAATATAAGATACAAATTATAAAATTTGAAAAAAAAAAAAAAAATGGCGAGGAAGCTCATAAAGAAACCACTGGGCTTATGAGCTATGAGCTCCCTCAAAATGAAACAATAGATAGGCAATGTCGAATGCAGAAGAAAAAAAAAAGTTATGAAATTATACAGATTACAACAGTTAGAATCACCTTGAGTATTGCCTATACAAAAGCACTGGAAATCATACTTGAAGCATATTTATATATAAAAAAGCAGCGACAAACAAAAGACAGACACACTGAAAAGCGAAACAAGTAGCAGCTCAACGTTAACCTAATTTGCAAGAAGAAATTCTTTAAGCAGTTTACTAAACAAACCAACACTCTCACATTTCTGAATTACTTGATTAAGTGAATTGTAAAACTGAGGTCCTCGAAAACGAATAGAAAATCTACGAATGTTTGTTCGACATGGGAAAATATAAAAGCAATTAGAATTCCTGGTGTTATAAGAGTGTATTTGGTTTGTGAGAGTAAACATATTATTAAAGGTATTGGGAAGCAAGCCTTTGGTATACAGAAACATAAACTTAGCAGTTTGAAATAAATAAATATCATTAAATTTCAAAATTTGATGATCTCTGAAAAGATTGTCAGTGTGGGCATCGAAAGGAACATTTGAAATAATTTTTATAACTTTTTTCTGAAGCGTAATTATGCGGTTAAGATTTGTTTGATAAGTCGATCCCCACACTGTAATACAGTATAATGCGAGTCATACGTTGGCTGGGAAGATCTTTTCACCTGCCAACAGTGCTACTGTTACAATATCGTGAATAAAGTCTTTGAATTTATGGTGATGTTGTAAAGGGTGTCTACATCAGTGAGAATCGAACATGATTTCCATTCGAAATGAATCTGTGTTTGCCTCACTCTCGTAAACCTGGCAGTGCGGAACCATTGAACTCAACCAGATGTGGTTGTTTTATGAGAACTATCCAAGGTTTTTTAGGCCTGGCAAGAAAACGTAACAGCATCGAAGACTTGTATGCAAACCCTTGTCTTTGTTTAAATACATCTGGTTCGATTGTTTTGCTCGACCTTGTGGATTTACTTTGAGGCCAACTTCAGTCAGTGTGTGTGTGACAATCTTCCCTTTTGCTTTCCTTAAGCATGTACTTCGTCAGTGACAACAGCCTCTTACCTAAATCCTTCAAATCTGTTATTGTAACTATTGTGTGCCTTTTGTGACCTCGCATGGGTTTTGTCAAGTGCATTGGCTAGCGTGAGGACGTGCTGAAAGTATGTATATTGTGATCGTGTTTTAAGGTCTCTGGTTAAATACCTGGTAATCATTAAATGCGGAACTAATCGTCGTCAAATCAGTTCTGTTTAATTAAACTTGAATTGACTTACCCAAACGTGACCACTAAGTGGTCAAACACTAATCCCTTCATTGTATTTATGCGGTTTCTGTATCATGCGTTCTTGTGGCTTAGTTGCATGGTGAATCGATCGGAGCTAGCAAATTCAAGCATTGTTTGAGACAGTTGCATTTACAATTTAGAATAGGCCGTTAGAATAATACGAGTGAACTCTCCGGGAAACAATGCATGCATGCTTCAAAGTAGAGTTCCCAAAAACAAAGAAAACGAAGGAAGGAAATGTATTTAAATACTGTGTTTTTTTCTTGCTTTTAGTTCTTCTCCTGTGGCTCTAGACTCTTCGATGTTCAGTTCTCATAGATAGAAGAACAGTTGCGAAATAACTGCGAAAAATCGTAAATATTGGTTCCATTCGAAAGTTTCGAATAATTTGCTCTTTATCTGATTCATGTCACTTCCTTCTAGTATTTCTGATGTATTGATTTTGATATGAATTCGTTTAAACCAATAGTTTTAATAATAATAATAATAATAATAATAATGATAATAAACGACAGAGATCCCCTCGTGTCCAATTTTTCCAGCCATTTTTCACGTTTGCCGCCGTTTCCGTTTTCAACGTGACGAGGTTGCTTTTCACGTTCGTGAAAAACGTAAACAAAAACTGAATTTTTTTTATCGTTATCGGGCACATTGGCGATCGCATGCTTTAATATAACGTTTTACTTCATTTTGTGCATGAATGAATTGATGGATGTATTGATCGGCTGTCTGAACATTTATTAGTTGAAGATAAATGCTGACTTTCGCTGGATTGCATGGCACCAATCCTTTTGGGGGTATACGCGAAGCTTATGCACAATACGTCATGATCACCGACGGCAAACGGCAAGGAGCCGTTGGTGCCATAAAAAAGCTCTTTCATCATATGAACTGAGATTACCTCCAGGAGTAGAAAGTAGTAATTTATTCGAGGAACAGAGTAATCTGGAAAATTTCCAGCTCTGTCACCCCTCAAGTTATGTGGTTCCGTTTTTTCATACCTTTAGTAGTCTTTCAGCAGCACTCTGAACATACTGCAATCTATGCAGTTGGTTTTTAGTATTAAAGACCACTAGCTAATGAATTGTACTAGAGGTTATTTATGCATGAATCGAAGCTGCACAGTGCTTAAGGAAACATACTTCCTTATTTTCGCAATGTTTCTTAAATGATAAAGTGCACATTTGGAGGTGGATGAAACCTGTTTATGCATGAGAAGTATATTATCAAAAGAAACACCCAGGTTCCTTGCTGGTGTGGTTATAGGAATAACTTCAGATCCAGCGTAGATAGACTCCATTGGCGGTAGTGGTCGATGACGAGCATTAAGAATCATAACTTTCTTTTTTTTTGTCAAGCAATTCGTAGATTCTAAGGTAGCAGACCAGCAGCACATTCCATCAACCGACACGACTACATAAATTAAACGACTATAGAAATCAAATCATCGATATCGCATTAATTATTCAGTTTGCCTTGAGAATAGGGTCACGATGACGCCGAAACGTCGGCTTTTAACGTTAATATTCGCTTGTTTAAACTTTCGTTTTATCCTTTTATTTCTCGTAGCGTTTGGGCGTTTTTATAGGGCGAGAGCTGCGAATTTCAAGGAAACTCCAAAACTTGCAAATATTATTAAATTTCGTGTTGTTTGTTTGTGTATAAGCTTTCCTGAACCAGTTCGCCGTTAGTCATCTCGCTACAATGTTGCAAATTTTCGTTATTGTCTTAAGTTTTGAAGATTTCCGGTGAAAAACAATTGTAAATCAAATTTCTTTAATGCTTTTCAATGCTCACGATATCCAGGGGCGTACCTGACTGTAAGCCACTTAAGTACGGGCTTAAAAAATCTTTGGGCGATTTTTTTTTTCGAATGGCCAAATTACCCTGTTACTTCCATTTTTATACATTGCATTTGCTTTGGTAAATGTATATCAGCAATATTCTGGTGGCGGCTTAAAACTGTGAGTCGGTTGCATTATGTGCATTAGGAATCGTGGCCAACCGTGACGGCAATGCATTCTAAATGATTTTGTAATGCTACAATAGCTTATACACAACAACATGCATGGTCAAACCGCAGACCAGCGACCTTTTGGTGACCCCATGTAAATAAAGCGTCAAACGGGTGCTAATCTGTCATTGTAACAAATCCATCACTAATCTTTTGTAACTATACCGTATCGTTCCCGTGACGTTGCGTTGTGTGGTATCTTAGCTTCAGTAAGGCACCAATGACATTACTGCGACCACCTTCGGTCGCCCTTGAAGAGGCCGATGGCTTGTAGACGTTATATTCTCAACGTCTGCATAAAGCAGCGGGGTGGTACTCACGTTTGGTTTGGTTTTCAGCTCAGTTCAAACTGGGATAGGACTCTGGTTACAGGAACGGGATTCCATTCCTTCGGGAGTCTGGGATTGTTTTCTTCTGTCTTTTTGGAATTTGAGATGAAAGAAATCTTTAGCCCCATCAATTGATTTGCGGAATTGGAAACCTCTGCTACTAATACGTTTGGAAATGCTTTTCTTTCCGTACGCAGATGTCTTCTATGGAGAAAACTGGATGGGAAGGTTTCAAGAACTGTGTGAAGAAGGAGATGTCACTGTAGTAAGCTCTGAGAGACAGTTAATTGAATGAAATCAGAGGCATATTTAACTTATATCCTGAAATTGTTAGAGGTGATAAGCGGTTAGTTGGTGCACAGCAGGAACGAAATGAGATCAGTTGTATTATAATCACAAACAAAAGAAATTCAATGCAAAGTTGAAAAGAAGATGGGATACAGGATATTGTAAAGAACCTACTTGTTTCACTCTTTGTCTTCGCTTTGTTAGCAAATTATTTCACTCGTAGGCCATATAGCAGCAAGTGTGGTCCTGCTGTGAATACACCCAGGTCACAAGCCGCCTGGATCCAAACCAGGACATTTTCCACGGCAGATTATAACTTGTGCGTGTTCAAATTTTGAGTGGACTTGTTCAAAACTTGGACCGCCAGAGTTAACACGAGCCTAAACGAGCTAAACCTTGACAGAATTGATTTCAGGTTAATTTTGATTGTGAGTAATAAGGGTTAGGGGACAAAACCGAGGTTGAAATCAGTTTAATCTGAAATAAAATTTTTACCTACAACACACACATGAGAATAAAAATTCAAATACAAACTTGTCAAGGAAACCTTGCTTATTTACAACTCAGCCAAAATAAGGAAAGGAAGCACAGACGCTCTGTATTTGTAGTGATCAACGTAGCAAACAATTTATGTAAACATCTGCTTTTCAACCGAAACCATGATTCCATCTTATTCAAATTTAATGACCACAAATAAACATTTTTATCCAGTTCCAGTTAAATGATGATTTATGATTTGAAACAAGTTGTAAACAAGTTGTTATCACGTTGATTGAAAAGTACAACTGCTTAACAATTATTTTGCTTTTATCTACGGAGTTGAAAATGTAAATTGACCACCGTACAGGGATTCTAACAGCTGACGTGTCGAGCGTTAGACGAAGAACTAACGCTCTTGTTCACAACTCCCCCACCGACGCAACACTACAGTTTCTTTAGAAACTACACCCTGCTTAACAATTAGGTCCCTTACAAATGCTAATAAAAGCACCGGATAAAGTAAGATAAAAGATAAATCACACTAACGATGGGAAATACAACACTGACTGAAAGTTCATCGAGAAAGAGAATATTCCGCAAGCACACGTTAATAAATATGAGGATTTGGGCACAGCTTCTTCGTATTAGCCATGCAGTGTTATAGTTGTTTCTTGTCCATCAATAAGAAATTTTTTCTTGGCCCTTCAAAGTGGTTCTTTATACACAGGTTTATACATTACGCTATTGACTTGTAATAAACAGTAACGGCTATCGCAAACAAAGGAGTGTAACTTGGCTGTTATGTCGTTGATAAAGCATAATGAACGAATAATAGTAAATATATTATCTTCAGCTGCGGCTGACAATAGGAATGAAACTTGGAAGCATTGATCAGTTCAGTTTCACTATATTCGGTAAACCGCGATCAAACCTCGTAATGTGTTGTTCTTCGTTAGACACATCACTTGTTACTCTCGGTATGCTATGTGCGCTACCAAAATAACCGTAAAAATTCCCGTTTGGAAACTTTGCCAAGGTCAAATCGCCAAAAAGTTCAGAACGTTTGATGTACAAACTTTATTCTGATGTTTTTTTTCTGACCTTCTTGTGTGAACTGCTGTTTCTGTTTTTGACCCTCTACATGGTGATAGTACGGCTAACCAGCTCGGGCAGCACAGTGAACAGCGCCGGTGCTCAAAAGACGTTAAGGAAGCCGTGGTAACTGGTTAAATTCCTGTCAACTGTTGAGCCTGTAATACCAAGTGTCGGTTTTTGTGAAAGTAACTTAATTTTCGCGATAACCTTTCGTTGGAATCAACGATATCGTATGAACTATACCCTCGCGACAGTAAAAGGTAATATGCTGTATGTGTTACATTACCGTCTTGTAACAGTTTTTCATTGCCCTGTTATGAGACATGTTAATACAAAAGCTTGTTCTTGAGATAGCGATGACATACCTCCCACCATGTAACTAGTTGATGTATAGCTGATGACATTTTTACTGATCACTTCTGAGCAAAAAACAATCGTGACCACGTCCCACCGGCACCGGAAGGGGACTATTAAGGAGCGATTAGCAACCATTAGAACGTTGTCGAGATGGTGCGCTAATTAGTTGTGCATTAACCGTTCGCCTACGGCAATTGGATAGCAAGAATTTGGTTCATTTATTGCAGAAAAAGCTGCAAGTCTGACCATCGTGGTCGAGGGGACAAATTCAGGCGTAAGAGGAATGTGATCGCGTGTCGCAGTGGTTTTATCTGCGGTTTACCAAGTGAAGCAGTGTTTAGATGAGGTATTGAGAAAAAATGGATAAAGCACCGCGCGGCAGTCGGTAAACATTCTTACTGACAGGTGGTTTTAGACACTCTATCTGAGACTGTCTTGATACAGATTGTTCTAGATGACGTCAACTGGTTAAGTGGCAGGATACAGAACTTTTTGTTGTGCAACAACTGACGATTCCATAAACAGCGGTGTCTTGACACTTCACTTCACTTCACTTGCAAACAGGACTGTTAAAATATCTTTTGAGCTGTTTCAAGAAGAAAAGCTTCACTCGAGAGAAGGTTCAAGATTGCGTGTATATCAAGATAACTTGCAAGGTCACCATTTTAATCACAAACACGACGTGTCTAAGCTAGCGATCATAAATCCGCTCAGTCTTTCAAAAGTCAATCAGTGTCTCTAGGCTACATATTGACATACTGTACTTGCGTGTTTCAGCAGAGCTGAAATAGTGGCATCCACCCCTAAGGAAGCCACATGAACCTGTTGCTGTACTGTGAGAATGATTGAGTTCTAGATGGCCCGCCTTCTCCAATACGTAGTGGCCAAAATTCTCCGTTACCTGAAAACATCACGCGAAAGTTCATAAGGTCGACATGTTTCTGGGTTGAATCAAATTTCGCTCAAGCCAGTCACCCAGTCAGTCCGGCGCATTCTTTTGCCCCCTTAACTAGAGTGTGTTCTGTTGACTAATGACTAACACTGCCAAGGAGTAATCAGCGACACTAACGAATTGAAGATCAACGAATAAACCCTCTGATGCCGTCAATGTCGGTAGCGGTTCCGTTTTATACGGCGTCGTTGGCGCTGCTGCTAGCGTTCGCTATCCTTCGGTTCTTATTCTGCACTCTCCTATTCCGCAAGCTGGTCGTTCAGTTATTCATCAAGTTCGCAGGAGCAGAGATGCGTAAGGAAGTGTATGGCGATAGTCTGTTCGGATGGGAAATGTACAAAGCCGTCACCACTACACTGATGATAGATCTGCAGAAGAAAGCTAAGCGGGGTACCGAAGCGCCCAATCCCTCTCTCGTGTCTACAGACGGGCATTCGCGGTCTCATCTCTTGGACTTTGCCAGAGAGAGAAGGCCGTTGGTCGTTAATTTTGGAAGTTGCACGTGCCCCGTCTTCATGGAGAGATTGCGCGAATTCAGTGATATCATGGCGGAGTTTAGTGACATCGCAGATTTTCTTGTCATCTATATATCCGAAGCACACCCTACGGATGGATGGGCATTTAAGGTAATGATCTCACCAATATGTCGAGAATTAGAGTGTTGTCTAAGCTAAGCCTAGTTCTTCATTTGATCCTAGCGCGCATCACTGCTTTGATCTGGAAGTTGTTCATTTGACATTGCTCTCTTGGAATCCAGATGGCTTGTAACCCTCGCGTGTGCTATTCTTATTTTGGCGTAGCTCTGGGTGCGTTATTGTATCAGAATAGCGTGTACTTATACTGCATGCACTGTAATACTGAAAACTAGATTTATTTGAATAACCAATGATGAGAAAAGGTGAGCTCTACTGACGCGTGGATTATTTGTTTGCATAATTCAGACGGAGTTTGAAATCAAGCAGCATCGCACTTTGGAAGAAAGGATCAAGGCGGCTCAGTTGATGTTAGACACATCTAAAGTACAGGCCCCTGTCCTAGTCGATTCCACGGAAAATGAGGCTAACCTGGCGTACGGCGCCCTGCCAATCCGCTTGTGTATCATCTTGAATGGAAAAGTAGAATTTACTGGCGGGATGGGGCCTACGTTTTACAAAACCCAGGAGGTCAGGAGATGGCTAAAGAGATGGAGAGAAAGTGAAGTCAACGTGTAGTCATCATCAATTATCTCTGCTATGCATTATTGCTGTGAAACGTGGAAAATAACTGATCCGTTTAATAGGAGCAAAAGAAAAAAACGTGATAGCGGTCTGACGGACAAGGCTGACTAACAACTTTTCCGTAATTATACCGCTTTCGTTTCCCTACTGCTTGTGACTATGCGAGTAAACATTGGGAAGCACGGCTGAAGCGAGCACGCAGTGTTTGAACACGGGCTGCTTGCCACTGTCTGTCACCGAGTCATCACAGCGGCAGACATTCGAGTCAGTGCGGGTGGACTGAAGATGCTGTCAAGTATGTGCCGAGATGACATCAAAGTAACTTATCTTTCATGTGCGCTTGGCAATACTGAAACGAACATGTTCAGTATTCATATTATTCTGTTTTGTTTGTAACTAGGACTGACTCGGTGTTACTTATAAAGCAGTTATACTCCTTCGACATTACAGACTCTAAAGTAAGAAAACAGCAGGTTAGTTCCAGTCGCGACCTGACAGAACTTTCATGAGTTATTTACACTTTAAAACCACATCGCGTGGTGTTTGCCTGAAAGTAGCTACGAACAAAAAGAACGAGCCAATCATTTTTATGTCAGTGATACTGTAAAAGAGATGTGTAGTTGTCTGTCATGCAGATCGATAAGCAAAACACAGGAAGAAAAACACCAGGATATAAAAATTAGATTTGGTGGGAGTTTTTTCGTTATTATTATTTTGCATGCTACCCCCAGTTCATTGATCTTTTTTACTTTATCTTAGAATAAACATGAAATCTGATTACTGTGTTGTTGTCAATAAAAGTTCTAGGCGATGTCACGAGATCACACTGACTTTCTTCCCTTAAAACCGGAAAAGGCAGCAGATTCTCTTGAGATCCAACTCGGCCGGAATGTGGTAGTGCTTAAGGTCTCAGACTCCAAAATAAAAACATTCAACTCATCATGAGGGAAATTCCGATAAACCTAATGCTATAAAGAGGGCCAAACAAAGCGTATTGTTGAATTACGACTTGTTTTCTCCTTCAATGACCCTGAAGTGCCACCAAACAACAAAGCTTTTGTAACTCGCTTTATCACGCGATATATTTCTTGTCCAATGCAGTTTTTCCTTAGCGGAAACACTGATATTCTGTGCTTAACCAGCAAAGCTCTTGCATTAGGTATAATAACCTGTCACCGTTTAAACCTGGTTTGGCATTAAACGCCCGCTGCATTATCGCGTGACGTTTGGCGGTGTTGTAAACAACTCGTTTCACGCCGAGTGTGCGCGTGTAGTCTCATGTCAAGGAAGTGGGCCATTTATGACTTGATTTACGACCGAAAGCTCAATGACATGTTCCACTTGAAAAAAACATGCCCTGTTTGAATGCAATTTACATAAAAAAAATCCCGCAATTTGCTTTTTTAACAAACGTTGTTGCATACGCTCTTTGGTGTCCGCGGATCGATACTTGCTTTTGCTCAGCGCTTATTTTCCATACTCTTCGCTCGGACTTGGAAACTTTGGTTTTGCTTATTGAGTTTTACTTTAATTGCTTAAAAGGGCTCCTATCAACACTCTGCCATTGAAAGGCCATGTAAAATTTGTTGAAATGGACAACTTCCGGTGATGAAAAGTTTAACACGAGACACACAAATTGACGAAAATTGACTTAGTCGTGTCAAAGAAAGTTTTGCGAAGGGAAACCTCATTTTATGAAGAAAACGTTGTGAAAGTCTTGGTACTGAATGCGAGGCATCCTTGTTCTCAATTTTAAAGCAACGGGTTTTGCTAGCTTAAAAGATATTTGAAATCGCGTGTCTCGACGAACCTTTCGTGTGATCGTTTCTTGTTATCGCGTGACATTTAAACTTACGTCACCGGCTTCCCGGTGATCACGAAAAGGACATTTTCCAATCGCTCTCAGCTGACGACATTGCTACGTGCTTCCCACGGAATACCTTCAGTGAATTTATTTTACGTGATCAGTGTGTTTGGTAAAGCTTCCGATGTTTTCCAAAGAACAAGTTTTTGTGCCTATTTTCGTTTCGTCTTAATTATTTGGGCCGACATTTCTAACGCCCCTCGGGTTCTCGAGGATGCTTTCATCTTCATGTTCGAGTCTGATTTCATCTTCTCTTATTGAATGCTTAAAGTAAACAACTCCTGTTTCAGTGCTACCAAGTTTTAAATCGAGGTCAGGGTTGAGACTGTTTTAATTAATTGCAGCTGGACTAAGCCAAGAAAAATGTATTTCGCTCTTTCGTGCGACACAAAGTAAAAGAACTCAACCCTGACTGATAAGATTATTTTGAGGTAATTTTCTGTTAGACGGCGCGTCCTCGGTTATACGACTCCGTTATTAGGGAGCTAAGTAATTTTACAAAACTATTAAAGCGACGATTTTTTTGTGAAGAGGATTTTCACAAATTTAAGTAAATTTTCCTGAAATAAGTATCTAATAAAGAATTAGGGTAATTTAGGCACTTGTACGATACTCGAGCTAACTGCCTTTTTCTATTTTAAGTTCACACAAGCACTGAAAATTCTAATTGTCATCAAAAGCCATTGTCAGCTGTGGTCAAAAACTTTCCTGATCTCGGCACAAAGCCTAGCTTATCCACAAATTTCTAAGCGAGCCTCCCGCGAAGTAAAAGTCAATAAATAGTGGAAATCCTTAACCCCTACATCTGAAGATTACATAAGATAAGTGACAAGAGTCCTAAATTCCATTTTGCAAAATGTTGAAAGCACTCAGGCCCTGCTCAATAACGTACTGACACAGTAAGTGCAAACAAATCGAAAGTAGACATCTACAAATTACTTATTTCACGATAGCAAAGGAAGGCATTTCAGACAAATATCCCTGTTAGTAGTATGACGACTAAGTGCAGCAACAAATAATTATTTTTAGATCGCGTTGTCATAATAAATTGTTTTGATCTCCTGGATAAAGATACTGATCTTTACTTTCCTGGTGGTTTTCAAACAAAAAAATTTTTTGGCCTAACTATCATACTGTTGCGTGTTTTTGCTAAGACTTGTCTTTGTAAACAGTCAGCCAAACGAGGCAGCATTGGTAAACAGGAGGTATTTGGACTATAAACACGGGAACAAGCAAACCGTATGGTGGAATTTTCTAGTGTTTTTCTTTCACGAACAAACATGTTTCAGATCCCAGATGTCTTAAAGTGCAAACACGTCATCCGTTTTTATTTTAGGGTGATACTTGCAACACTTTTTTGTTAACAAATGGTTTTAATTTCGTATAAATGGTTATTTTCGTAGTTGTGACAGATGAAATCATTTGACCTCAGAAGTATGAAACCTTTTCAATGCTTGAACTTCAGCGGGACGTCCGTCACAGAAATTAATTTTTTTTACAATCGAGGACCCACAATCTTGAATCACGGTTTTCGCTTCCAGAAGTGTTTTCTCTGGTAGAGTATGAGAGTTGTTTCAGTGAATGTTTGAAGTAACGTTTCGGCACGCCTATCTAAGCTGGGTTTTATCTGCTCGAAATTTATTGGAAAACTGAAGAAAACAAATAGCTTAGTTTGATTAGATACGTGTCGAAAACTAATTTAGGAAACAAAAGAGAAGAGGTCTTTTACCAATGCAGGATGTAAAAACAAAAATTTGTGGGAATTCCACTGTCACACAAACTTTCAAAGTTTTAAGACTTCAAGCAGACCGTTTTGTTTCATTTTACCCTTCTTGGTCATAAAAGTGATGCATTAATTACAGAAACGTTAAATTAATGCCCTAAAAAGGACATGGGTCAACGTGTGTGTTATTCTACCAATAACTGACATAATGATAGACGCAAGAAAAAATAACGCATGCGTTTTTTTAATATCTTGAGACAACACTCATGCTGTAAAAATTCGAAAAGTAAATTCGAAATTGGCACTGCAATTGTTTTTTTTTTTAAGTAAAAATGCTTCAAGCTTTGTCTTGAAATAATCGTTGGGAACGCGTGCTTAAGATGATTTTCCCGGTAGGGTTTCCCTCGGAATGGGTACAACCCATCGTTCTCACGATATCCCATCCCAAGGGACTGTATCATGTTCCCTTTTAAAAAAAATTATTTCGGCTAAAACAAGTGATACCGCATTTCTGTCTTTGTCCTCTAATATTCCATTTCCTATCAACAATTCGGCTGACTAACGCACTCCTAATATCACCTAAATCGGCTGACTAACTCACTCCTCCTTTCGCTCTACTCTGCAATGCTCCGCTCTGCTCCGCTCCACTCCACCCTGTTCCATTGCACCGTCCACTTTTCTCTACTTCAAGCTTCTCTACTCTACTTAAAACTACTCCAATTTGCTCAAAGCAACTCTGGCCAACTCAGTGGTACCCTATTCTATACTCTGCTCCGCTCTGCTCTGCTCCGCTCTGCTCTGTTCTGCTCTGCTCTGCTCTGCTCTGCTCTGCTCTGCTCTGCTCTGCTCTGCTCTGCTCTGCTCTGCTCTGCTCTGCTCTGCTCTGCTCTGCTCTGCTCTGCTCTGCTCTGCTCTGCTCTGCTCTGCTCTGCTCTGCTCTGCTCTGCTCTGCTCTGCTCTGCTCTGCTCTGCTCTGCTCTGCTCTGCTCTGCTCTGCTCTGCTCTGCTCTGCTCTGCTCTGCTCTGCTCTGCTCTGCTCTGCTCTGCTCTGCTCTGCTCTGCTCTGCTCTGCTCTGCTCTGCTCTGCTCTGCTCTGCTCTGCTCTGCTCTGCTCTGCTCTGCTCTCCTCTGCTCCGCTCTGCTCTCCTCTGCTCTGCTCTCCTTTCTGTTGCTATGCTGGTCGCGTAATGAATAGCTTGTAGTACAGTGAATTCATGTAGGTTTTCTAATAGGCAGTGTTTTATTTTCATTCATTTCTTAACCAAATTTTATTGTCGTTCCATGTTTTCTATACAATGCTGTGATCTTGGAGTAATTCTACGGGTGCAGGTTGTATCTCTCGTTCTCTGCTATGGTGCTCTTTGTAATCTCTACTTTGGACCTACTCAGCTTGCTCCACACCTTTTGGACCTATTGATATCGAAGTTTGAACTGACTGAAAAGGATTTGTCGTTATTTCCAAATGGAATTTCTTCGGGTTCAAACCCTGTTGAAGTCCTGAATTTTTTTCAGGCTTCTTTACGCAATTGCATATAATTGCGTACACAACTGCGAGGATCAGTCTTCATTTGAATGGAATTTCTTCTATAAGTTATACTACTTGGGGGCAGTGTTTTCGCTTCCTCTACTGTAATTGGCTGTTCAAATTCCGGATAATGTCAGTTGCAGTTCATTGCTAAATTTGAATATTGCTTTGAATTTGGCATGCATGCGAGTTTCTTCTTCAGTTTTTCAAACTAAAGTTTGTAATTGAGTGCACATCATGACAATTATTCACCTCGGTATCGATGAGTACTTCACATATAAGGGCGTGATATCTCCCCGGCCCCGGCCGCCGCAACTAGTTCGTGCCACCGTTTAAGCGCAAAGCATGGCATCCATTTCACCTTTACGTAAGTGCTGAAAAAATTGTTAGTAAATGCAAGAACCTGAGCCAAATTTTCGTGTTCCTTACTTTAGACCCTGTCTTTGAAAGTTATCCAAGACGTGTTTTTAAATTTATCCGTACTTTTCGGTACTGATCTTCGTTTTTCATTTTTCCTGAGTGGAATTTGTCAAAAACAAAATCCATGTTTTTTTTATTTGAGGCACTGGGGCGGTAACATTGAAAGATAAACTTTGCGTGCATATTACTGCGTGCAAGGATAACATACACGATGGACTAAGAGAACTTCCTACTGCGCTGTTAACGAAAAAGGAAATTGAAAGTAATTGTGACTGTCGCTTTTGAGGTGCCAGTAATGAGCTAGTTCACTTTCAGTGACCCGCATAAGTCAATTTTCCGCGCACTTATTTCCCACCTTTTACGTAGTTAATCTTGAGGGCTTAGCAAATATTGGCCGACAAGGATTTGTGTTTCGATGAAAGCAGTCGGACTTGCAGGCACCGTTTTGCCAACATTGATTCAGTGTAAAGTTGACGAATTACGACACCAACTGCCATGGTCGACACATGTGACAATAGATCGCCAATGCCGACACAGTCTTTTTTATTTGCAGAAACTGTTCCAAATTGATTGCCCTTCGGCCACTTGAACTTGTTTTGTTTAGAGGCTATTTCCGTCATCGTTTCATTGTTTCATCACTCATTCTTAATGATTATTAACACCTAATTTGTGTCAAAAGAAACAGATACTTCACTCTCCCAGCACCAGTCACGATATCATTTTTATCAGACTTTCAGGGGAATTAGCGAGCTGAAAGTCTCGACAACTTGTTCTCGAATTTAGCAGAGATTCTTTCAATGAATGATATCAAGCCCGTTTTAGTACGAGCATAGCCACGCATTGATTGTTGGCGATGATTGACAGGCGTTAATTGAAAATTGACTTAAGACTACAGCAGCCACGACCGACACTTCGAGTGTTAAACTGATTGCTGGTTAAAATGCTGCCAAACGAGGATACGATCGTGCATCTACTGATTAAATTCTTGTTGTCCCTCTTTCACGCGACAAAAAACTCAACGTGTCCATTTAAATGTCTGATACACGGAAAGCCTCAACAAAGGAATTGTAAACAGTTACCAGTGCCTTCCGGTCCTCGCTTTTGAACACAGTAATATTAATTAAGTGTGTTATGTGTCTGTTGACCACGTTTGCTCAGCTCGCGTGTCGTGTTTGTAGCAAATATCGTGCATTAAACTCTCCCCGCAATTACGAAACTTTGAGGGATTGTATAGATGCTTTGGCCAATTTCAAAGAATTATTAAGTGATAGGACATCTCAATAAGATTTGAAACATTCAGAACGACTGTCCGTTGACTTAACCTTCAGCGGGGCGGGAAAAGTCAACATAGGCTACATTTCCAATGCACGCAATCAGTCTTAATCATCTGGAACTGACAGATCCATCAGCTCGCTAAAGAAAATTCCTTTCAGTGTAATATGTTCCAAGGATTAACATGATGCGTATAAGATGAAAACAGAGGATATCTAGATTCCGATTTCGCGAACTAGAACGATGTAAAATATTGAGGACTCATAGATACTTTATTTACACTGATTTATTAATTCCTGGATGATGTACGGCTCTCCTCTGATCATAACATGACACAATAGCTTACAAAGGCATTATTCTTTCATCAATTATTATATATAACACTGAACTGGGAATTAAAATTGACGCGACTTTCTAAGAAGTTATTTCTAAAGATCTGTGACCGCGCCTTAAACGGCTTGCTTGTTGATCTGTTAAGAAAACAAACTTGGCTACAACCACAGTCCAGCATGAACACAAAATGACAAAGGATCGCTTTGTTTTGAGAAGCGTAAAATCTAACCAGAAATTAAAACCATTCTTATCCGTCCTCAGACGTTTTCAGGAAATTCCTTGGAAAATTTGAGGCTTTATAAGAAAACATTTTTTTGCCGGCAATTTACAATGTGTTTGCTTGGGTAAACTTTCCGGATTAGGACACCTTATACTAATTGAATTTTCATGCTGCTTTCTGGGACGTGAGAAAGTCTGGAGTAACAGTCATCGTTAGCAGACTCTCCACGAGTATTAGGCTCTTCGCTTAACATAAGCCATAACGCCCTTCAATGGGGTACTCTCATGAAACGAGAGAGTAAACTTTTGTGCGCGTGAAGTGACAGCACACAAGCAATTTTTCGTTTGTCTTATAGCTGGCTCTTTACGCCCTTTGACGGCCAGTTCTCACTGATTCAGCCTTGTGCTTTTTCAGCCATTCCCCCACTTCGTTTGGTGCATAATACGTGGGTCCCATAGCACCGGCATATTCCACATTGTGGTTCTTGATGACGTAGAGTCTAATAGGCAATCCTCCGAAGGCTTTGCATGCATCATCGTCCATAGTGTCCACTACCACAGGGCAGTCGAATTTGACGGAGCTTAACATAAGGCGCGCAGCTTGGCATCTTTGCTCCAGGGTTTCGTGCTTGGGAATGACTACGTTGTTCTAGAAAAGAATGGAAACGTTAGTTCCGCAGCGCTCCTCTACTTAACGATAAAGTAAAATATAAAGATCCAAGAAGGCCAGAATATAGATCTACAAGTTTTTTTAGAAACTCTGCCTTGGAGTAAAAGCCATACTATTCACAAAGGCGACGTCGGCTTTATAGCTTTTGTTGAATGGTCTCACTCTAAAAGGTATCACTGCCGCAGACTCGAAAATCATAAACATATTATGGGGCTAAAGATCTGACTTTGGTTAGAAGGTACTTTAGCCAGAATAGAAAGGTTTACGGCTTAGCAGGGATTGTTCTTCTCACCTCAAACGCCCACCCATTGGACGGATGCGCTTCTTCAATGTAGACAGTTAGAAAATCGGCCACATCATTGAATTTACGCACAATGTCGAGAAACTCTTGCGCTCTCGCTCTGAAAATGGGACATGTCCAACTGCAGAAGTTGAGAACAAGGGGGCGGTTTCCTCTGCAAAAATTTAGAAGATGAGAATGTGAAGTTCCATCCACAGTAACCACGGACGGATTCGGCGCGCGGTGGCCTTGTTTTGCTGCTTTTTGAAGGTCGTGCAGAATTGTAGAGCGCACAGCTTGAAACATGTGCCATGTGAATAGTGAACTCCAGTAGCTTTCGATCGGCAGCTCTACTGTCGTAATTTTTTTCGCTAGCTTGGAGACGATCCGTTTGCTGTAAGGAACAAAACGTAGCACACGAAGACATAAAAACGCAATGAAAAGTAAAACCGTTCCCGCGCAGTTGTGAAACACGGCTGTCATTTTGCGCAGCATTGTGGTGCGACTATATGTCTTTGAATTCGTTCCGCTCACACGCGCGCTCTTGCAGTTTGCTCGCCAGAGTATGATTGCGACGAGGGATGTGTATTTATACCACTGAGCAGCGGAGGAATTTCAAAAATTTCGTTTTCTGGGAATTAAAAAAAACTTGCGAAAGAGATCTGACCTTTCACATGGCCCCGGTTTCGTGAGGATGACAAGCTTTTTTCTTGACTACAAGTGCTGCGCAAACATACCGCGATTGATAGTCGAACTCGTGCACGGATGGCGATTCTAAGATAATATGTTGTATTATATTTCCCTCCTGGTTTTGTTGTCTCAATAATGTTTGTAAGGGACTCAAGAGCAACTGAAAACGAAGTTTTCTCTGCGTGCGTGAGAGCACTGGATTTATTCATAACACAGTTTCCTTCTGTGCGTTTTGTTTCCGAATGTGACCCCCGTTTGATCTAGAAACTGAGGGCATCACGGAATGGCTGTCTCATATCCTAAGCCTCTTTAAATCAAGCACTGACATCTTATTAAGATATCCCTGCCTGTTCGTTCGAGTTTCTGTTGTCATCTCTGAAGAGGAAACATGTTCTTCAACAACTTAATCTCATGTTGGAAATAATGCATTTAGTACATACTTCTGAAACGCTCCTTTAGAACACTGAATTTTTGTTAACTAGGTAGCCACGAACTCACTTGTATTTCTACTGTAGAGTTGTATAAATATTATTCAAACAGATTTTCGGGATTAATTCAGCGTTAGACTTTAAACTTTAAAACTACATGTTCAGTGGTAATCTATCCAACCTTTTCGTCAGTAGTTTGGCCGCAGTATGTGGCCTGCTGATAAATAGCACTTGACTCATATTCCCAGAGATATCAGTTTATGATATTCAGTTTTTGCGAAGTTTTGGAAAAATTCACTTTTAACCTGCCCTTTTTGTAGACCTGGAGACACATTATATTTAAACTCGGATTTCGTGATCAGTTGAACCTGTTTTCTAGTTATTCAAATGCAAGCCATTGAGCCGACAGCCGACTGTTGTGCAGTTTATCAGTTTTTTTTCAATCTTTTTATTTTCAATCAAAGTTGATCAACCTTGGCAGTCTTCAAACTGAAGGACAACACAGACGGGATACGTAACTTAAACAAAGACAACACGGAACAGTTCTTGCCGCGGGACAACAGGAAGTTTTAAAAAGCGCAGTCAGTGTAACAATTTTACAAAACTGACAAACACAAACCAAACACTGTCTGACAATTATCACAAGCTACTGAACATAAGGATGTTTTGAATAAAAAGAATGCGACTACACTGTTAAAAAAACTGATTGGGACAATTCCGTGCTTAAGCAACGTTTGCAAAACCCAGTGATTGCATGTGCGATTAGCCTAAGTACATTGGGCGAGTCTAAGTACTTGTAAGACAACTTAACGCGCGCGACGACCAAACAAGATGTTCAGCAAGACGTGAAGACATTCATGCCGTGTAATTCTGTGAATGTTGATTCTATATCATTTGAAGTGTTGTTATTAAAAGTATGGGAGCCAACATCGTACAGTTTAGAGTGATCCAAAAGTCGAGGCTGGAAATTTCGAGTGTGCGTTTATTAAAACGGCATATCGATTCTTAAGAATGTATTGTTCGCGGGGAAACTTGGCTCAGTTTGACTATAGTTTTAAACATCGGGCCGGTTTGACCGCAACCAGTAAATACGAGCTAGATCTTCCTTACATCTTCTGTTATGGTTCTCCTTTCTAGAGACAAACATTGTTTAACGTGGCTGCATGTGCTGAAAAACGTTTACCTAAAATTCTAAATTCTAAAAAGGGGACCACTTCTAAAACGTTTGAATTCAGACGGAGGAGAACTTTTGTTTGTAGGGCAGGTTGATTTCCCATGTTGAAGAAAAAATCCTGAGCAAAAATTTTTGTACTAAATGAGCTGCTATGAGAACTTTAGCATCTTGAAAACAGAGAATATTTGAAAACAGTAAAGTGGAGAACTAGGTATTTAAAATTAAAGGGAATTTGCCTGAGGAGGTTACTTTGAACTGTTCGCGTGACATTGCCGGCGTGTCGAGGCTGTTTATCACTTCTACAAACACTACTAATTCACGCGATGGACATGACACAGCAATTTTAACGAAAAATAAAATAAACTATTTGTGGTCACTTATGTTAATATTGTTAGACTTTAACAATCTTAACGTGAGAACTTTATACGGAATAAAACAGATTTATTGCAAAAAATATAAATTGGTTTTTTGATATAGAGAAAAAGAGTTATCATTACGGCTTAACCCTATACCTCTTAGGCCAATGCCAAAGTAGAAAGGTGATAAAGTTTACAACATATAAACTTGAGAAACAACATTATAAGGCTATTTTGAGAGTACTCAATGAATGAGGAGTAAATAATTAGGTCGAATCGAACCACTTCAGTAGCATGCCGTATGTGAGCCACGGCTCTGGAAAGAAGAAGCTAGACTCGGATCTTATTAGGCGAAGTAACAAGCAGACGAAATGGCTTTTCAGCTTTAGCAACCTATATTGAGATGCAGACAACAGATAATTCACTAAAAAGGCTCCGCATACCGCTGTCTTGCCTTTCCCTGTGGAAAATGTAAAGAATTCTGGCCTTCTAATTGGGATGTCGCGTTCCTTAAAAATTGAAAGCTACTTTTCTCGTCTGAAGCTGTTAACTATGATATTTTCAAACGCTGATGATGGTGACCCCTTTTAGATCTCTTAAGTACATATATCTATTTCACGTACGTTTCATTTTATAGTGTGTTGGTTTTCAACCAGACGCTTAAGAATATACTGCTCAGACATGCTCAGATGATTTGATATACTTATCGCTTTTATTTCATCACACTTGTTTACATTGACATACACAGCGCTTCGTCGAAAGTCTCAGAAATTGAGGAAAACGCAGCATGCGGCTCAGGTACACTTACAAAAAGCCATTAAATTGAGTTTATGTCTTCATGCTTTTAGACTTACTCACGAGTGACGCAAAACCAGACGGCAAATAAGAGAATTCACGTCACTACCTGTTTACAAGTTTTTTAAACTGTCCACTTAAAACCAAGCACCCATTAAGTTTCTAATAGCCACGTCACACCCAGAATGGTCGCTCACACTGAATCATGATAACGTCAGTAAGTCTGTCCGCATTGGCGGTCTGGACGAAAAAACCGGTTGTCAGCCTGATACATGCATCGTGAAAGATTGGAATATCGATGACCATAGCCTAGAGCTACCCGTAGCTCTTTTGATGCCAAAAATTTGTTTTTTAATCAGTTTGTCGGCGTTAACATAGTTGCTGTTCAATCACACCTTTTCAATGCCAGCCATCTGATATAGTAATTTCCAACTACGACGTCAAGAAAATTCTCTCCCTCTCTGCAATAACGATAGCATTTTTTGATACACTAGCAAAGAAAGGCACAAACATACACATTCTGCAATGGTTGCTTTTATTTGTTCTTTGTTTTCAACAAATTAACTGAATTCCTTCGAGGTTAGGGACGTGATCCACTTACATTAAAAGAAATGCAAGGTTAGCGTAGCCGCCTCATTTTGCATGATGGTCGCCTGAAGAATGGTTACGGTTGAAAAAATTAGTGCTATGGCTACAATTTGTTTTGTTACTTCTTGAAAAAAAAAAACAATATGTACATCAGTATATACATATACGTCAACGTAAATCCCCTGAAATCATGCACGTTTTCCCGATTCTGACTTGACAATGTGCTTCTTCATTAAAACAGGGGATGAAACTGTTGTTTTCTCTTGTACAATATTCTGTGGGATGAGTTTAAGAATAGCACGTGCTGCATGTCAGTGTGCTTGTGGCTTACACGCGTGTCTCGCTCGGCGGTATCCTACCAGCACCTCAAAGTTTTCTACTGAAAAGTCGAAAGGCGAAGGTAACTACAAGTTCAACTCTGAAAACGTTTTAGAATGCTCTGTCAAACTTTCAGACACCTATAGACCCATACACGCGTACCTGATTTTAAAGTTTGAAATACATTGTAATGCATAACAATAAAACAGCACCATGGGAAACTACTGCTGGGTTTCGTTTGAATGGTCACACGTTAGTATTTCTTCCACAGTCGGAAAAGTTACAAATGTCAAATGTACGGAGAGTGCTTTTCCTAGAACGACAAATTTCATTCATCGTCACTAACGGCATGGCGCATTAATGGTTTAGTTAGCAAGGATTGAGCCACGGGGTCAAAGTCGTTTTTCTAGCCGGTCAGACAGCTATGCTCTATGCCTGGCATACTTATGCCACGTTGCTCTGTTTTGTTGCAGCCATTCCTTCACTTCATTCAGACTGTAAAACATGGGTCCGGCCCCCCCTGCGTATTCGATCGTTCTCCCTTTGATTATGTAAAGTCTGATAGGCATTCCAGCATAGGCTTTGTTTGCTGTGTCTTCCATGTTGTCCACTACGACAGGACAGTCAAACGCAACAGAATCAAGCATAAGTTGCACTGCGTTGCATCTTTGCTTCAGTGTGCGATGTATTGGTATGGTGACATTATTCTGTAAAGAAACAAATGTGCAGATACCGTCAAATAAAAAATCGAACAGTTTTTAATTGTGTTCTAAAACGATCCGTATTGCTCAAGTGTATATTTCGTGAAATATTGTAAACATTTGAGGCAGTACCACAAGAGTCAGTATCACTACCCTTGAGGTGTACGTTGAGAGCCTCAAATTAACAGACAGGATCTTACTTGCTTTCGTTTGAAAGGTAATACGGGGTATTTCCGCCATAACTAAAAGCGAGGTTAAACAATCTGGGAAAGTGTTTGGGACAGTATCACTTAAAATCACTTAAAGTATTTCTAAGGAGCTCTTATTTGGGTGGTCACATTTTTTCCGACTTCCAGAGGACATAGACAGGACTGTTAAGGAGCTTTCATTTGAAAGGTCAACACTAGGGGTTTCACCATTTACTCAACAAACATTTGAACATATTTGAACGGTTTGTTGTTACCCAACTGAGCTCTCTCGGTAAACAAATTGCTCTAAGGAAATAAGACGCTTAAAACAGTTTCTTGTCCAACATTATCTTCCTTCACGTTTTTTTTTTCAGTTATTTCCACTGAACACATCCCTTTATACTCTGTTAAAACTCTGCTAACATGGCAATTCGAAAGGCAAAGGAAAGGAATTTTTACCAAAGGTGATACTGTACACGAAATGTTAAAATTCCACAGTTGCAAAGTTCAACATTCCAAAGGGTAACAAACCAAAAAAGTTATTGCTTTTCAGAAGAGCTGACTCCAAAAATTCAGCTCCTTTGTTAACCGTTTACTCATATGCTTCCCATTGAAGATCTCAACATGTCTGCTACTATCTAGATCTCTTTTTCTTTTGAGATTTCTATCCAAACCTGTGCAAGTTGAGCCTTCCATGCAGACTGTTTTTTTTTTCGGATTCCTTTAATGAAACAACGAGAAGCAGATGTTCGCAATCGCGAGTTTTGTTTATGACACGAGGTATGCTGCAATATTGTTGTTTTTCACCTGAAGTCAAAATGTTCACAATGCCAAGCTTTTGTCCCCATTGTTTAGAAACACATGATCCTCTGTCAGAAAATGCAGATTTAACAAATTTTCCAACATGAGAAAATGAAAAGTCAACAACACCTGAAGAGCCCAAATTTAGGAAATTTGTTTGGATGTTTACTTGTCAGATCTCAGCTGTAGATTATAGACTGCTGCGATCTAGAGAATCTATATACATTAACTGGAAGCTTAACTAATAAAATGGGTGATACCTTATCACGGTGTTTGTTTTGACCTGCTTACCTTAAACGCCCAGCCATCAGAAGGATGAGCTTCTTCCACGTAAACTGTCAAAAAGTCAGCGATGTCGCCGAATTCTCGAACAATGCTGAGGAATTCTCCGACCTTGGCCCGGAAAACAGGGCATGTCCAGCTACAGAAATTTACCACCAGCGGACGGTTTCCTTTACCAAAGTCCAAAAGTCGATAACGTGACTGGCCGTCGACTGAAAACACATGGGAGTCTGGGGCACGATTTCCAGCTTGAACAGCCTTCTGTAGCTCAAGTAGAATTGAAGATCGCATGGAGTGAAACATAGCAGGTGTGAACAGAGACTGCCAGTAGTCTTCTCGAGGAATTACGATCGTAGCAATTTTGTTCATCAGCTCTGGTAAGAGCCACTGCGCAGACGGAAAAAGTTGTAGAAATCGAAAAAATGAAAACGCAAGGAGGAGAACCAGTGAACCAGCGTAGTACACCAATAGGGTTGATACCCTGCTCATTGACATCAGCATTTTGGTTGGTAGATTTGTTTTACTTTACGCAAAGACCTCGCTGGAGCTGTTCTCGGTGCTGCGTCTCGTTCCAAATGTTCGTCCGTACGGGTATGCCAGGAATTTATTTTTCCGCGTGACCCTAGTTACAAGTGATTTTTGAAATTCCGAAATATTATTACGCTTCTAATCACAGCAGTCTCTCCCCAAGCACGATATGATGCGATGAATGGAGTCGAGAGCTTTTCTTGTAAATTATGTTCAATGACCTTCATTTGTTTTGAAAAAAGGGAGTAGCACGCGAGAGCAGATTTTCGTTTAAAATGCCTTCTCAGTTGCCATCTTTACGTTTGTTTGAAGGGAAATTTAACGCAGAAAGACCATGCAGCAAAATGCTTAGAACTGAACTTTTGCGCAAGGCTTCTTAAGCAGACTATCTGCACTTGCATGATGTATTTCGGTAAATGGAAAGGGTGCAAGAGATCGGAGCTAGATTTTCGCTTGTTCACGCTGAGTCGGGAGCCGTTTTTAGCAGTGACATTGCCGCCGAGTTTGTAAACAAATGTAACTCCGATCACGCGATCCACTGGTAACGAGCTCACGCGAGCTGTTGTAAACTCATACGCAGCAAATTCTTGGAACATACTATCTACGATTGGTCCCCTTGCATCTGCGGAATCAGTTAAGAAGCAAATATTGTGCACTCGCTGTACGTAATTGTGTATTTGTGTGTCTTTTTCGTTGTAAATTTCTTCACAGTGTGTCGTCCTTGTGGAGCAATTAGTAAATCGCTCGACTGCACCTTGGAGAGTTCGTCGGTCGCAAAGAACATTTAAAGAATTTTGGCGACGGTTGGCTCTCTTTCTGACACCTAAACCCCCACGGCAAATTATATCAGATCATTATAGAAGCACTATGGTTCAATACACTCTTGTTGAAAACATGCTGCAAATCATCAGATCTGGAGAGAGGGTTCGTGTAGTGTCGAAGAGCTTTCCAGGTACACCTACAAGCCAAAGTTTTACGAGTTGCAAAAGTTGCAAACTCTAAAGAGAAAGTACTCTGACCTTACGGGGCTGTCCACATTGCGTTCAATAAAGTATTAATGAGTGACAACTTCAAAAAAGAATTCCGTCCTTGGGCTCAATTCTTAGAACAACAGTCCAACTTGAAAGAGCAGCGTCTCAGAAGTGGCTGGTTGAGTTCATAAAAACGCGCGTCAGCAGCTAATCTAGAAGAAATATTGTAACACGTGTTCAGTGGAAAAGAGTCCATAAACAGAATGCAAAATGTAGCCAAGGTTTCAGTTCAGGTGAAGCAACAAAAGCCGACAAATGATACTGAAAAAAGGCTGCATACTTTTAGCTTTCTTATGCAAAATGTCGCTTTCTCAGGTAGTGCTCCATGTTATAGCAGATTACAGCGAAATTACAGGGAAATGTTGATCAAGGTAAAAAATAAGAATGAAAGATGCAGAAAATTTCAGACTGAAATTCTGGCTTGTATCATCTTTTATTTCGCTTGTGATTTTATTGTGAAATGGAATTTGAATAACGTTATTCAATTTCAGTTAGCCAGTTGTCATATTTTCGCCAGTCTGTGGAAAGAAATCGCAATATCTATCCATTTGTGATTAGTTTTCTTGACTTTTACTAATCATTAGAACTTTAGGATTGCACGATCTCAAAGATAAACCGTCACAAATTTGTGATTCCAGATAGTTTTTGCTTTAAGATTATGCAAAAATGTTTGCATTACCGGAAAAACGCAGCAAGAAAATACATAATCAGATATAGCGGGAATCAAATGAAACGATTCCAGTTTATTTAATTATAGTGACTACGGAAATTTATGTAGAAAGTCAGGGAAAAATACCAGTGACATCATTTGTTTACTTTTGAAGGGTCGTTCATTATATTTTGCATTCGCACTATTTATCAAAGACATTTTAATGTAACCGTTATACACGGTTCACTTATTGTATCAATCTGTGACGTGTTATAATCAATAGAAAATTAGTAAGCAAACCATTAATTTGGAGATGACAACGACCAAGAAATTTCGAGAATCGTCAACAAAATTTCCGCTACTATAAAAGTTTAACTGTTGTCTCTTTGGGCCTGTACGCACTAGGTTTAAATGATTTGTTTGGCTCTGACAAAAATCTCGACAGATTTTGTCTCTGCCAAATTTTGAATTTGGTAATCGCGTACGCACTTAAAAACATCAAATTATCTGACAGTTTTACGCTTGACAAAAGTTTGTCCTGCTCAGAGGCAGGACGACGGCGCTTGTGAAGTTTGGTACGGCTTCACAAAATTTTGGTAGGACGAAAAACGCCGTTCGCACTTGCAGAACGGAACTTGAGGGGTTTTGCGGGTTTTGGTTCAGTGGTTAGTGTTAATGGCGCGAGACAGGCTCTTCAAGAACAACTCTTGTTTAAGAGTAATTAGAACCACAACGACTTTTAACGTCATTAAGACTTATTTCAGCGTAATTGAACGTTTTGCTTCGATAGTTCCTTGATTGACTGTGTTTCCAAGCAGTTCATATTTTCTTGTCATTTTATATTTGGCGGGTAATGGGTTCAAAAACGTTAATGCAACGTGTTTATCCAATCAAAACTATGTTCACTTTTCGACCAATCGAAGCAAAAAGCGGAACAGTTCGTGACTTCGTAACGCTCGGTCTCCTGTGCTAAGATGCGTAGCGCTGACATGCATGCGTTCAGGCGGGTAGATAAAAATTAATTCGTGCTCGTAAATCATCGTGTAGTAAATCATTGCTGTCGCTGGTGGAGCTTTTAAAAATAACTCGCGATAATGTAAATTTGGGGTAAGAGTCTGGTTAAGATAAAATGAATTTAAAACTTCCTTCAACGTGATCCATTCGTTTTTTACACATTGTCCACAGAATAGACAGTAAACGTCGTGAAATGGTATGCAGTGTAACTACTTTCCATACAGCTTAATTTTGAATCAAATCCGGTCATAACTGCCTTAAAGCTGTGATTAATGATGAGATGAAGCTTCCAAGGACTGTCAAGTGTGTAAAGCAAATTCCAATTAAACTGATTCCCATCGTTAATGAATCCCTGCTGCATCGCAACATCACATCAAAAAACTGAAAAGCAAAGAGAAAGGCCTTAAACCTAAAACTCACTGTATTACCACTGTTTCGACATGTGCTTATATAGAATATATTTTGATTCAGTTATCGTGTTTATTATTTGTTGATAGATCACTAAAGGTCGGCACACACGAGGGGACAAGTCCCTGCGACTAGTCCCTGCAACAAGTCGCGGGCAGAAGTCCCATCGTGTGAACTAGCCACTTTTGACAAAAAATCTAGTCGCAGGGACCAAAATTTGGTCCCTGCGACTTGTCCCACGAATTCAAACTGGTTTGAATTTGTGGGACTAGTCTCTGCGACGCACACACGGTGGGACTAGTCCCTGCGACCAGTCCCTTCGTGTAAACTCTTCAAGGGACTAGTTGTAGGGACTAGTCCTGGGGACCAGTCCCATCGTGTTTGCCGGCCTTAAACGTATAAAAGAGGGAGACATTAGGGGGCTCTGAATACCACAACACCGCACAAAAAATTTACAAACACCGCATCACCGTAGGAAAAGTTGACGAGACACCGACGCCACGTCGATAGTTCAATGATTTACATATTCTAAATGGCTTTTTGAAAAAGGGAAAAACGTCCGTACGTGATGTAAGAAAGACAATTGATGTGGTAATAAAGGATAAAGCTAACTTTTGTTCTGACAGAGGTCAAACAAAAAACCGCCGCACTAAATTTCGTTTCATCGAACACCGTAGGGTTTAAGATCACCGCAACACCGCAAACTCCATATGTCCAACTTCTAAAATAGTCTCAGAGGAGGAAAAACGATAAAGGAGCTGTGTTCTTTTATTATGCTTATAGCCTTCGTCAAATAGGAACTGTATTTCCCGTCCATTACAAATACTTATTTTGGTAATGAGAAATCTCTTGCACTTAATTATTTTTAGAACGGCGAGGTTTATTTATACCTATGCATTCCAGTCTCCGTAAGACTGACTGTAATTGATTTCGGGGTTACATGAATTGTTTTAACCGAACCAATACTTCTGTGCTACCGAGAGGAAACCGTAAGTAAAATTTTCAGCGATTTGTTTATAAATGACTGTTCAACAGAACTGATATCCAAACTTTTTCTTTGACACATATCTTTAGGGCTATTTCAGTGCAGGAGCTAGCAACCCGAGGAATTGTCATTCACTCACTTTTTTTTAAATCAATTAAACAGCGCCCCTAAGACGGTTCATTTCGAATTGCTTTGGGCAACTTTCTATTTACGTACCTATAATTTCTTATCGAATGTTCTCGCCTAAAAACAGCCAGGCCATTTTGTATCACTGACTTGTATCATGACGCCTTTTTTCTGCAGTAATTTTAACCCAGCGCTGCAGACATTCTTTTTGTGATGAAAAGTCTGAATAGATTTCGTAACAAAAACGTGTCTTCAAACGAGACGTTACCCGTAACTCACAAATGAGATTAAGGGTGAAACGAGTTTAAATACATTGTAATTATACAGAAGGCTCTTTGGCAACGTCATCGCTTACACAATATAAATGAAATTCGTATGACAAACTAAGGGATAGCAACTCTTGAAAAATGCCTGGCAATGTAGTTTTAGGCGATATCTGGAACAAAGTGGACCAAAACAGACGTTTTTGTGACTGGGTAGACCAGCGTCTTTAAATATTTGGCCCTTTTGCAATAACGGAATCTCTCGGTGTTCTCTCGTATTTGCCACAGATACTTAACGCCGATGATAGGTTTGATCTCTCAGTTTATCACGCGTTTTTTGGCAAATCGTTTATACTTCACAATTAGATTATGAGTTCGAGGTTTCTATCGCGTGATAGCTGATGACGGTGCAGCCCGAATCAGCTATCACGCATAGAAATCGAGAGTGAATAATCTAATTGTCTTAGAATAAATCTACTTGTTGTTCAAAACTAAACAAGTAAATTATCTAAACTCTCCCAGCAGACACTTGAAAACACGAAGAGGCGACCGCCATTTTGTTGACAAACGCTACTCACTATCTATAGATAGCGAGTAGCATAGCCAATCAGAGACCGGCATTCGTGATAGAACGCTAGTAGATTTATGCTAACATCGATAAACACAGCGCGAGAAAGAGCTAGAGCGACTCATGAGATACCATCTGGCACGTACACGAGAAGCCCACGCTATCAATGATTGTGTGATCGTGTGGATTGATCATCAGAATTAAGTTACCTCGGAAATTTTTCTGTAAAAAAATATTAGCCAGGCCGCGAATCGGATGTTTGAGGGCTTAAACGCTAGTTTTTAGAAGATCAGATGCGAAATAGATGAATAGTTGCTAGGAACAAGCAAATCATTTTCACTTTACTGACGCTGGCTACCCATAAAAAATAAAATTTAACACCCATGAGACCAGTTCGTGGAAAAAAAGGCCGGATCATCTTTTTTGGACGTGATCCTCCCACCTAGATGTTTCGTCAGGTGGCTTCCATTCAACAAATAGATTCCATGTGCCGTATGTCTTTTCAGTAATGCATCGCAGATGATGTGAAAATGTAGTACAAAACGCAGCGGCAAGTATGTCAGTGATGAAATCTGTTTGATGAAAATTTATTTGCTTTATTGATTGCCTGTTAAGGAAAGCCACAACTAACAAATGCAGATTCTGGAGTTATGACCCACCTGAGAGCTTCCACGCAAAGACTTGGAGGCTCAGTTCTGCTCCCCTTGATTCTACAACTGACCAGGGATCAAGACCAACTTACCAATGCCAATGCTGGTACAGCTGCAGCTGAAGTGGCCTGGAAATCGATGTAGCAAAGACTGCATACATATCAATAGGAGTCCTCGACATAAAGAAAAGATAAAAAAAGAAAAAGTCACCACCAAAACTTGTCAAAGACAACTAGAGGCCATATTGGCCTTCACTCGGCCTTCCAAGTGGCACATAGATGTTTCGGAAATTACGATTTGTTACAAGTCTACAAGCTCAGTTTCACTGCTTCACACTTGATGCACCGTTGTAATTATAATAGTAATTATTATTCATTCAAAATATTTCCCCGTTTCTGATTGGTTAAAACCACACGCATAATTCACCATAACCAGCTGCTGTTCACCAAATTTGGAAGGAAACTTCGTCATATTGAATCAATGACGTCAAAAGTGCAGCCCGCTGCAGATTACTGAACCGATGACGTCAAAATGACGTCAAAGTGCAGCCCGCTGCAAATTATTGAACCGTTGACCGAAAAAAGCTGGGGACGAGATTGTGTTATTTTATTTTAGGTCTACAAATTGTTGGCGGGTGCGAAATTGTTAAAAATAAAGTTCATTTTCTCCTTTAAGAGTTTGAAAATATTTTGAATGAATGATTTAGCAATTATTGAATGAGACTGAGTAGGATATGAAGAATTCTGCGGGTCGAGGAGGGTGTTATCCACCAAGGCTGAAGACCGAGGTGGATAACATCCTCCGAGATCTGCCGAATTCTTCATATTCTACTCAGCCTCATTCAATAATTGCTAAATAAACAAACTTTATATAACGAGATATGAATTCCTTTCTATATTTTATTTCACAACGGCATCATCAGATCATGTACTTACTTTATTTTCACAACGGCATCATGTTGATCATGCCTTCCCTAATACAACGCATTTCAAGTACATTCATGTACAGCATGCCAAGGTACAAGATTATTTACACATAAAACCGCACAATGACTACATCGAAAAAAATCCACAAAGCACAGTATAGGGATATATGAAATGCTGATCATAATGATCATCAAAGTATGAAAGACAATCTCCGCTTTGGTTCGTGGTGCTTCTTTACAATCCAGCATGGCAGCTCTTTGAGGAAGCTTTGAGGAAGCAGGATGGCCGAGTGGTTTAGGGAGCTGGGTTTCAATGCGATGACCCGGGTTATAAAAATTAGCTGATGTCATTTTGGGTAACTTGTAAATAGCCAACTGGTCTGCCTCCCTTCAGTTGGGATTCTTAACATATTACGTTTATTTGAATTATTTGTTTCATGTAATTGCTCGGCCCCATTAGTTTTGCACTAAATAAACTGCCGAGAGTAAATAAAGGTAATTTATTTTTTCTTGATGGTGTTACTCGTTTTAGGCGCCTGCGTAAATACGCCGGAAGTGAGGTTTGTGGATGTTAGACCACGACGACGGCAAAGAAGAAAAAGAATGGACATCTTTAGTCTCGGGCCTTCCATAGAAAGCAAGTAATAATGCTTTGAACAGTACTCTGTCTCTGGTATAACGCGAATAAATTTCATCAATGACACACCTCTATGACTCGTGTGCAACTGTTTTGTTCTTCCCACATTTTGAAGTCATTCCGTTGTCCGCAACACTGGACCCTTGCATACGATACGGAAGTATACAAAACGAAATTAATTAAAGTTTTTCTCATTTGCCTGAGTTCGTTGGCTCTCTAATCTGCTTGCTCCGAAAGGTTTTTCTCCGGGTACTCCGGTTTTCCCCATCCCTCAAAAACCAATTGATTTTGATTTGATTTGATTTAGTCTTCTCATTCACATTTTGGGGAGCGTTAGTTCCCAGTATTCCTCGAGTTTCATTCACGGAAAGGTATGATGGATGTGAGTACACTGCGCTACACTCCTCGCTTAACAACAAATTTTCCTTCACTTTGTATACAGACAGTTACAAGTGCGAGTGGAAGTGCCACTTTGTGTAAATACTCATTTATTTTACACAAACAACGGCCTGCAGAAATGTCTTGGTAAATCTGAACTACACCTCGGCAACATTAAAGTTAGGACAAACATAAAAAAAAAATAGTTGGAAACCTCTATATTACCAGATTTTATGTCCACTAAATTCATTACAAAAAATACAGCTTTTATGTACTTTTACTTAGCTTTAAATCTAAACATGTAACTAAGTATCCCAACGTTATTCTACTGCAAACTTTTTCCATTCAAAACGCAGGCTAGAAAAAATAAACACGATATACCTATACACACTGTTTGATTCTCAAATGTGATCAACAGCTTATATCTCCTTAAAATAATCGCATTGATTACCAATCATGAGATGAGAGAGGAGAAACTAAAAAGGCCTTGGGGTATCTCAATGACATCGCAGGAAGTTCACACTTCGAACACCAAATGAAATCTACCGATACCGAGTCCACAGGAAGCCAGTTTTGGCGCGAATGTGCCTTTAAAAGTACAGACAGAACCCTACTAAGCGGCCACTTCTTATTGGGCGACCAGTAATTATGTCTCTATGAGGATTCTATTGTTTCTTAACCCCTATTAAGTGGCCACAATTTATTTCCCCGAGGGTGGCCGCTAAATCAGTATGGGTGGAACTGTACAGCATATAATCGTATTGTAATAAAACCTCCTCAGATCAAACTTGTCAGCAATCCATCAGTTGCACTTAGAATAAGAACAAACTATCCACATTTAGTTAGTAATCTTACAAGGTCGAGAATCACGCGGGTGTAAGCCACGAGAAAACTGAACGAACAAACGACGCTGATATCCAGCTCGTCAAGCATCAAGTTTACACTGTATCCGTACGACTTGAGTTAACAACAATAAGCAGATACTAATGTGCACAAAACTAAGATAACTTTGGGGTCTTCGTTTCGTTTTCCTCTGCAAAGAACGTACGCACACGGGCCAAACTCGAGGTTTTGTTGAAAACGTTAGGCACGACGTACAATTGTCCTTGTAAATTAACCCTGAATGTGAATGAATGTTTCAGTATCGTTCCAGAATAGTTTGAGCCCTGTTGATGGTTAATAAGAGTTTATAAGAGCCCGGAGAGATTTCAAAACAGCTACTTGAAGGCGGGTCTACATTCCTATATAGAGATGTGTTGCACAGAGGATTTGAGCAGGGACCTTAGCAATAATTCACAACGGTCCTTACTTTTGAGACTGTACGTGTCATCTTAACAGTGAACACTTCAATACTTGCGTCTGGCGAGTCTGTTTAAGACTTCCTGGACTTTGCTAATTTACAGGAAGGCTGATCTGACACGCATTGCAATATTGTTGTGTTGTACTGTGCGTCTCTGATGTCTGAGTAAACGGTTCAAATTCTACAGTGCGACCATGTAAATAAAAGCTACCGAGCAGTCATTTCAAGCAGTGATATTTCTTGTTATTTCCCGAACGGATTAATCTCCAGCGCGGTGGAATCCTCTACAGCAGACCAAATCCTTTGGCGTGAGTTATTGCCTTCAGTAACCTTTCTCTTAATTTTCCTCTGCTCGAGTATTCCGGCAAAAGCAGCACATTAAAACACGTGTGAGCAGTAGGAAGTCTGCAAGAACAAAACACAGCAACAAATACAGTTAAAATAATTCCCACTGCTTCATCACCTACTTTGACTTTCTAACGCGATTACCCGACATCATACTAGGGAGTAGTGTACTCGTGTAGGAACATAGTGGCAGGATGGCTGACTCCTGCTCCTTACGGTGATGGCTTCCGGCGTGGGGGACGACGGAAGCACGAAAAAGAAAAACTACGGGCCAGTAAGTCGAGTGATTTTGCTGACAACAGAAATTACGACGTCATAGATCAAGCACATGCAGCATCGCTAACACCAGGGGTCAAGGGTCCCACAAGAGAAGAAAAAAAAAATCAATTGATACCACTTCAGTATGATGTACCTATCGGAGTCAGGTCCATTCCTGGCAATGATGAGTTTGAGTTTGGAGAAGCCGCCAACAGGGATTCTGTCACTTCCCGTTGTGAACATCAATAGCTGCTTCTTCTGCTCCAGAGTAAAGCTGTGTACCACATCCCAAAACCACCTAAGACAGATCATGCCAACAAGGTATACTTCCTGCTAACCGAGTTCAAGGTCTGTACTGTAAGGTACTGACTGGGGTTTGGCCGAGGCGCGAAGGGTGCGGGCCATAAATCAACGAGAAAAAACGGGGATCCGTAATTCCTAGTACGGACCGACAAAACGAGGTTAGTTGTATATTTATTTTATTTCCCAGGGTGAATCGGGCGCGCGAGAAAGGAAACAAAGTTTAAGTCATGTGATCACTTTCAAATTCAGCGGGCCGCAAAGTAGAATACGGCCCGCGGCAAAATTGACCAATTACAGTGTGCGTACCAACTGAGAGATATAATAAATAAAAATGTCCAAACTCTTTAAAACTTAAAATAATGGTCCACTTTGGAAAAGAAGAGGATCCTGGCAAGGATTTTTTAAAATCTATCGATTGGAAAAAAGTGTTTCCACCACATGAAAGAGCATCTCAAACAATTGAATTTATTCCTGACTAAACCTGTTTAGGAAATAGTATGGTGTTTTTTATCAACTTCGATCGTAGTAAACGTTCATGCTGAAATGCGGTCAACCAAAGGCCTACATGCCATAGATGGACCGCCATGTTTCTTAATATTTCCTTTTCGGACTTCTTGTCGTACCTTAACGGTCAGCGTTTCTCGAAACTCCCGAAACTTTTCGGGCCAAATTCCCAACATACGTATCTCAGAAACGAAGACGTTTCCAGGAATGAAATTTTGCAACAAGTTTTCCCCTGCCTATCTTGAAATCACAGTAAAAGGCTGGCTTTTTAGAATAAGTGGATGGCAGATTTTGAAATGGTTTTTCGGGCCCGAAAAGTTTACGGGACTTTCAAGAGACGGACCCCTGGACGGGTAACTACTTAAATGTGGTCACCGTTGCTTCCTGCAGATGGAATGGAACTTCAAGCTTTAGTGTCAGTTTTTTAATAATATTCCTTCAAAGGTTAATGTGAGTGATGAGTATATCAAATAAATCAAATCCCGTTGAAGTCCTTAATTTTTTTCAGGCTTCTTTACGCAATTGCATATAATTGTGTGCATAACTACGAGGATCAGTCCTCATTTGGTGTCAAAGGTTAATATCAGAGGTAACTCTGTACCTAATCAAGGTGGAACCCTCCGTGAGGCCATTATCATATTCAGTAGACTTCTCGAGTGCATCAAAGTCAAAATCCTTTTAGGACAAAAAAATAATGTATGGTTAATGAAATGCAGGTCCCCACAAAGCACGTCGGAATGGAACTGTTCATTATGGGCTACTTCCCTACAAAGATTAAGCTTGCAATAAACTTGAATTTTACGGTAAGAGTGAAATATGGTTTAAGCGACAAAAAGATCTGCAGTTGATGGAATGAAAACTTTTTGAGAGTCATTGCTGGTGTCCTCACACAAACTTTAAATAGAAATCAGATGGTAAAAAGAACATTCACTGCTCACTACTCATACCAACTGTTAACTGTACATCCAAAACTATTTTTAACCCTTAAATTACCAGAAATGATAGGCCTTAATCACATAGCGGCTATGTTGAGTCCCGAGGGATTGAAAACTTTTGTTTTTGCGCACTGAAACTCGTTCCCAAACATTTCAACTCGAGGCTCGGGATACAAAATCTATTGAGTAAGGCCAATATGGCCGCGGCGCGAATAAGGCCCATCAAACTCCTTATGATACCGATACATTGTCTAGCAGATGAAAATACATAAATTTATCCTGTTTTCTCGAATAAATTTTTTTACTTGAAGGGACACTTTCAAAGAGCTAAAACTCAAAGGGAATTTGTCTCTTTCCCCTCAAATTTGGACAGTGGCTAGACTAACATATAAAAGACTAAAACGTGTCTACGAATTTTTCATTTCCGTGAGAGCTATTTTTGTACGATCACTTCACATTTTTTAAATACTATTTTGAAAATGTGCTGTAACTTTTCACTGTAAATGGGTATGGCAAAACGCTGACACGGTTTTTCAGTGCGTTGGGTCCGAAAACTCAGAAACAAATTAATTAGCGAAAGACAAAATTCTCTTTGACTTGTAGCTTTGAAAAAGTGATTCGGACGCTCGCATTTAGAGGTCGTGAAAAATTCGACAACTCATTTTATTTCAAATTCTTGGTATAGTTTGGTCGCCAGCTCTATAAGCTTTAATTTGATATAGGGGTTTAGGTATCTACAGTTTAAAGCGGACGCACCACATCGCTTGAACACGAGACACTTCTGAACATATACGGTATCCTTAACTAATGTACAATGTACAAGGAACTGTATAACAGCTAGAAAGGATAATTAAAAACCAGATATTGGGAGTTTGAGGGTTAAGGCTAGGGGCCAAGTAAGATGTTGGACTAATAATTTTATTGTACCTGGCAGCCTGACACCAACAGCTCCACCTCATCTGGACGGAAGAAAGTCTTGAGAGGTGACTCATCTACAACCATGTCAAAACCACGCCTGAACGCCTTGAACTGTTAAAAAAAATTAAGTGGCAACTTATCAATCACAATGAGCAATTCTGTCTCAGAATCCCTAAGTTAATATTATCTTCCTATGGGGCTTGGAAATGGCAGTGAAAGACTCAAACCTAGTCATCAGTAACAACACAAAGACAAGCCTGCTAACTGATTGGTGGTTAACAATTATTCACCGAAGTGGATGTAAATTAATATCCGCCACTTTCACCGACACTGAGGTGAATAATTGTTTTAGTAAATACCACAAAAGCTGAATAACTAGCGGGTATTCCAATAATTTCCTCCTCGGAAACTGATCCAAACGGAAAGTCAGTTTGTTTCTCTTCAGCTGTTCGAAGGTGAATAGTACTTTGCTAATCACCTCCGAGATAACCAAACAGAATGCGCGAAAAGTACTATTCACTTATGTGGTATATACTAATTAAAGATATCGAGTTCCGATCCCGAAGGCCTTCAGTGCAGCCTCTACACTGTACATGTACCATTGCAATCAGTCCTTAGGCAACAAACTTTGCTCTAATAGTCTCTTTTCCTATGAACACGAATGGCTGTTGGTAACACATCAAAGAGCTTTACCAATAACAGTGGAAAGGACAACGGCAACATCTCCCCATCTCGTTTACCCTCAATGTCTTTCTAGAAAACTTTATTACTTTAGTTTATAGATTTTTAGGATTTTCAAAAACCACCTACCATTTTCCAGGACGCTAGACTAAAACTGAAATACTTTGACCAGTAAAAGCCTAACCTACATGCTTTTTTTTTACACAGCTTTGGTTGAGATTGATGTAATAATGTTAGCTCCTTACCTGTCTCTCAACAGACTTGTTCAGAATGAAGTCGGCATAAAGCTCAACAAACTCCTGAAAACACACAAAAAATAATAGAATTAAAAACAAAACCTTGGGTTGCTACACCTCCAAATTTTTAACAGCTACAGTCTGTACATGTACAGCTGTACAGCCTGCAGAAATACCACAATTTACATGTATATTACTTACTTCTTTGGCACATACAGCTAACACCCTGCTTGGCCTTAGCAATAAATATTAAGAATAAGTTGTTTCAGTTGACTGTTCAGTTACAGTGTACCTGTCTATTATCATTCGTAACAGCAATCTTTGCTCCGTTGTCTTTCAGATCGTGAGTGATCGAGCAGCCAAACATGTCTGTGTATCCAATGGCAAAGGTGCACATCATCTCGCTCTCTACATCACCTTCATAATCTAACAGATCCTGAAGACTGGCTGCAAGGACCTATTCAAATACATTAACAACAACAAAAAACAATATTAAGATGAAGAAATCCTTCCTCAAAGGGAGCTACAGCTGGCCACAAAATGGAATTTTTTTTGGGAGATATTTCAATGAATAGTTACTAAGCTTCAGCAGAAGTAGAAGCTAAAGGCCCTGGGAGATACATTGTACATTTATTATTGAAAAGCTGCAATATCATTACAGTTCTGGAGCAAGATCCCCATTCTCAAAAAAAACTTTCAAAGTAAGGAAAGTAACAAAAAGAGTCTGTTGTCACGAAGCTCTTTGGAACCTCTAATTTCATTCGCCCCACGCAGTACAAAGCTCTATTGTTTCAGGGAAGGTCCATTGTGTTTTATCTTTGATCATAGGTGTCAGTTGTTTTCTCAACCAATCCTGTGAGACATTCCGAGAGCATTGTGGCGACCCAAAAAAGTTGTCAACAGCCACTCTTCTTTACCAACAAAAAAAAAAATAAATAAAATAAATAAATAAAAATTTTAAAAAAAGAGACTGGGGAAGTTGGGTTCATAAAATCTTCCATGTAGCTCAAATGGTGGACTTCACTTGCTGAGGTGGCTGATGGTTTTGGTCAACCATTGGTGCTTAGTGAAAGGGCTGCTTTAGTATCATTGGTTGCCAAGTGAATGAATTTGTTGTTCCCATCATCAATTTAAGACCTTGGATAGGACAAACCAAAGAACTATAGGATCATGTGGTGGAACTCAGAACATTTGTTCATCACCTTGTGGACAGACCTGTACATGTATATCTGCATTATGTGTACTCATTAACTTACAGAGTGCGAATCCTTCAGATCTTCAAAGGTTCCCTTTTTGCCAAACAGCTTCCTGTACACAACCATAGGGAAGTGCACATCAAGAATGATATTGTTGTAGATAGCCAAACCAAGAACCAATCCAATCAGGGAAAACTGACCATCTGTCTCAAATGATATTGGATTAAACCAGCAGTAACGAGTGGCCTCATCACATGTAAACATCCCTACAAAACAGTTTGTACAGCAACAACTCAATCAACAGAGGTGATTGTGACCTGTAGCACATCTGGTGGTTTGATACCCTTAATGGCAGCTTGACGTTAAAAGGTAACCTTGCCTGTACAAAGTACACCTGTAGCTTCACTTTACCCTTAGGGGAACACTGGTGGTGTGAAGCCCAAGGCATGACTCAAGAATTAGTGAAAGTTGTGACAAGTACTGTAGTTTGGATTTTAATGCATGTCCCACACCTCAAAGTAACACAGGTTAAAATCTCGGTGAACCAGACCAGTAATTAGAGAAAACATTAATCATGAATGATCAAAGTGCAGATTTGATGACAAATAAAAATGGCATACACAATAATACACTGATTCGAACTGTAACAGGAGTCTAAGGGAGTCTTAACTGGTTTCTAAGTACATGTATGTCACACCACAAAGCAAAGTATACAAATGTTTATTTACCATAGTCTGGGTTAAAAATTTCTTCAACAACCAGTTGGAAAAACTCCTTGGACACACCACCTTCATCAATACCTTGTTCTCCTTCAAACTCGACATACAGTTGCTTCTTGAGGTCTGATGGATTGTCTTGAGAAATCATTTCAAGCTAATTTCAGATGCAAAAGGAAATATACTTATTACTGGATATAATTTACAAAAGACATTAGTACTAGACCAGTGTACACTTGTAACACTTTGTAGAGGATTGCTAACAAAGGATCCATTTTTTCATTTTTTCTCTTTACTTACGGTGGCTCAAAATGGTTTCATTATTTTTAAACGTCAGTTCTTTGATGGATTGATACTGCCACAATTTTTCATTTATTTCCTTAGCTGTATGTCAAAATATTACTCAATTATTTCTCAACCAGTTGTGATCATTTTTTTACATATAAGATTACCATAGCAACACTACAGCCTCTTAGAAACACCCTTAATTTTCACTTTGTGTGCCTGTAACTCAAAAATGAGTTTAGTGACCCCCATTTTTTATTATTGAATTGTAATCAGCATAACAAGATTCACCACAATTAAAACTGAAGAAAATTCAAGGGGTGGTTTTAAAATAGCTTTGCCATTAAGTCAGAATACCTGATGTATTGCACCCACACTTCTTTTGGTAAAGAATAACTTGACATTACTTTGTGAAGTCTGACAGTGGGAAGCACAGTGGAAACACAACCAGTATTGTGAGATCACATAAAATTTACTAACCTTAACAAGAGCATCATCAATGATGTGATCTCTCCTAACCGTAAGTCTAAGGTATGGCACTGCCTGCTGACCTCTCACAAGACTGTATAGTAACGTCAGCCGTCTCTCATTGTACATACGCACTCGATTGTCATAGAATAGCCCCAAGCTCTTTGTAGCAGTGGAAAGGATAAAGTTGTACTTCAAAAATGAAAACTTGCTCTGTGAGTCATTCTTAAAGTGAGCAAAGTCCCTGTCTACTTCAATTTGTTCATTCAATGGATCGTTAATAAATTCGTCAAATTTAACTAGGGGTTTGCGGCAATCCAGTATGTCAATTTTCAATTCCTTGAGAAGAGGATCTCCATGACCATTAGAAGCTGTAGCACCATCTTGGTCATCACCCAGTGCTTTGTCAAACATCCCTCCCAAAAGACTGGCAGAATATAACAGTTTCATTATCTTGGTGGCTGCAACAACAGCTTCATCATCCTGCACTGGAGAATCACCCATAGCACTTGGTCCTGTCAACACCTGATATGTTACCAGCTGCTGAAGTGTCTCCACCATCCGCTGGATCTCCTGACTTGAAAACTGGGCCCATATACGCACTAATGTTGCTTGCAGTTTAATGGGCAATAATGCCATGGCTTTGAGAAAACTAGGCAAGGCTTGGTCTAAATATTCTGGACTATGTAGCATTGTGTTCTCCATTATAATCACAAATTGGTTTAAGAAGTTAGGATCATCACTTGGCGACTTATATTTCAGCTCCAATTCGAGAGTTGGTGCTAATGCAGTCAGGGAATTTATCAATGAGTTCTCTACTGATGAATCACCTGTCTTGAATAGAGATGAATACATACGCCGGACAGCTTCAATGTCAATGTTGGTAAGATTGTGGCACTTTCTGGAGGACTGGTCTAACAAGAAACTCTTATTCAGTGATTCAGAACTTGAAAACACATCACCTATGCAGTGGACAAGTTTCTTGAAATTCCCTTCTTCCTTGCAAGAGTTCAGGTTTGTCAAAAATGTTTCTTCTGTGAAACATGGGACTTCCTTTGCTGTAACTAAAAAGGAGAAACAACAGTAGCTACTGGTACAAAAGGAAACCACAGTCCCTAAAACATGTAACCTTGATGCTTCACAAGTGACAGGTCTGGTAAAATAATTATTAGATGTTAAAAACTCTATTATACCCTCCCAGACGGAGGTGTTTTTAGGGATAATGAAATGGTTTTAATTTAGGTAGGTAGGTAGGTAGGTAGGTATTTATTTATCAGAAGGAATGACACCTGGCAGGAAGCAGACGGTACATGTACATGTAGTTGGCGCGGATATGGAATTGAACTAGGGACTCTTGTGAAATAACTACAGCTAATTGACACATTCAGCAGGAATTGAACCGAGGACCTCCAGATGCCCTATGTATGTACAGCTTTTGCTTATGACTTCAACCATGGTCCAAAACAGTACCTGTGGTAACTTTGTGATTCCTTTCTTGTAGAGGTTCACAAAGCCGAGCCTTCTTCATGAATAACTGCAATGCCAAAGCAGCAGCATCATCCTTAGATGTTTGTTTTCTTCCACTGGATGCACAGTACTCATTATCACATCCCTCAAATCCACAGCCATCTGTCAGCTGGAAAAAGTAGTTCTTGATCATTTGCTCAGCTGCTCGCTTCCTGTGTTTTTAATAACAAAAAACAACTCATGTAATTATAGATTTCATGTTCCAACTTACTGGACTAAAAACTTGTAATTTCTGTCTTGCAAAGGCTACATGTTCATGCATTAACAGGGGTTGGGATTCCACTAAAACTCACGAAGCAGGGCTAAACATATTTTCTCAAACAGACTCTCCCAAATTTCTGTTCCTACACATCCTTCATCCTGTATATTTGTTTCTAGCCATGTTAGATTTCTAAAACTGGTATATTGAAAACTTGTGAAATGTAGTAGTCAATTGTTTTAACTAATTTATTGTAGGAACTGGACCTCTTGTTAAGACTAGTTTTTTTAATTCAGCCAACCTAAATTCAGTTTAAAAACTGAAGGCAAACAACAGACTTACATTCCTGTAAGGACACCAAAATAGTCTCTTCACTTTTTTCAGGGACGAATAGCCAGAAGGGGTCGGGAATTTATTGGAGGAAGTTGGAACTTGAAGTCTGAATGACTGGGTAAGCATGTTTACGTGATTTAAGCGATGAGTCAAACAAAGACTAACATTCGCTGTGTGACCTAAAACACTTCACTCACTCATAGAAACCAGTCACTTTATGCTTGTCATGCAAAACTAGCTCAAGTCATCTAACAAGCTAAAGAATGTACATGTACATATTGCATTACATTGTTTCCTCGAAACCTACATTTGAGCTGCCTTTGGCAAAACATGCAGAATATTTTGGTAGTCAAAAGGTCTACATCCTCCTGCACAAACTTTCAGAGCTTTGATTATTACAGTACCTGTACATGTACACACTTACAATGGTATCTTTATTCTGTTAATAATTATTGGCCAATTAATTTCCTAATCAAGCTTTTAGCCAGGTGGCTGTCCAGCCTTCCATTGGATAGCCTATTTTCAAGGACTGCAGTATGGATGGCCTGTCATTATCTATTCAGGACTGATCATTCACAAATTTCCAAGCTTAGTGAAGTAAAAAGTATGTTCCAAAATTCAATCACATGCATTTAAAAAGTTTTCTGCAGTTATCTAACATTGTTATCAAAATTACTTTCACATTTCTGGATTTGCTTTACATTGATATACAGTGCTACACCTGTAGAGGCTTTGCTTTACAGTACCAGTGAATGTTTACTTGTTCATTGTTATAAATTGGCAGGTGTCCTCAAAAACCCTGGCGATAAGATTGATAGCTGCACTTTTCAATGCTGCAGCAGACTTGAAATATCTTCAATTACAAGAAAATATCATAAATAAATTTTTACTTAAATATAATTGGCTGACAGACAGGAAAATCCATGACTTTTAAATGAAATGACTAGTTCTTTAAGAGGATCTAGTTACTACACAGAACTGCAGAAAATGCCTCTACAAGGCTTCAATTTATCTGCTGGGTAGCATCCCTCAGACCCTCCCCAGGGAGGGGGGGAGCAGTATGCCTTCAGCATGATCAATAATCCCTAAACAATTTGAACAGCCCATTACAAAATCCTGATTAAAAGCTTGCTCCTGATGGTATTGATATTCACATGCAGCACATCCCTGATTGACCAATGATAATTTTATACAGTTAAAGTGCACCTAACCTCAAAATACTTTGTTCGCTAAAGCAAATCTTTGCACATGTTGGAAAAGCATTGCGCTGTTTTTTGTTCTTTTTTGCCAACGGTTGGCTATTTATAGGCTTCCAAACTTACAAAAAATAAGCATCATTTGGTACATGACCGAGTGAGAAGGGCGTGGGTCTTTTCTTGAATTGACGTCCAAAACTGCTTTGCATGCATGTTTACAAAGACTTAATGCGATGCAAATCAGTTTGTGACGTCAATTCAAGAATAGACCCACGCCCCTTCTCACTCAGTCATGTACCAAATGATGCTTATTTTTTCATACGTTTGGAAGCCTATAAAAAGCCAACATTTGGCAAAAAAGAACAAAAAGAGCGCAATGCTTTTCCAACAGGTGCAAAGATTTGTTTTAGCGAAAAAAGTATTTTGGGGTTAGGTGCACTTTAAAGGTTTGCAACATAGGGGAAATGGCATGCTGCATTCTCCAAGAAAACAGAGCTGGAAAAGCACTGGGAATCTCACAGACATGGCTTTCAGGGAAAAAGATAATATTAGAATTTTTGAAGTAGGTGGGGATATACAAAAAACAGCCGGGGATTCAAGTTGCTGTGGAGAAGTGAACATGATGGTTTTATATCAGAGTAGCTGGGGATAATTTTATACCTCTACATGATTTCAGCACTCGGCACGTCCCATTGACTTATGGCTGTTATGCGTGTGGCCTCATACACCTTAACCCTTTTTGGGATATTACGCCAAGCCAGCCACTTGCTGAATAGAACAGGTCAGCACTAGGGGTGGTCACAGCCAGGGTTTGTTATGTCCCTAGTGGTTCTTTAACATACCACAGAATCAATTGTGAAGAGTTGTGAGACAGGACCTCCAGTTTTATCGTCCTTATCTGAGAAGACTAGAAAGTCTAACCAATTGCAAATTTCCTTGCAAAGGAAGCACTTTCTCCTCAGTTATTCAAAGACCTTGAGTGTTGGTCTGGCTGGGACTTGAACCCACGACCTCCTGCATGAAGCTCACTTTGTGATGAAAGTGCTTACTTTCCACTCCTGAGACAGTACACATGTGTACAAACACATCTCCTAATATACTTGAAATGTTTAAACTAGGAGAATCATGACAAGATGCATTTTTTTTCAACCAAACAGGTTTGTATCTTGGTGTCATGCAAGGTGACAATTCCGAAATTCAAAATGCTGTATTTTCAAAAAGGAAGACATTACGGAACTGCTAATTTCTTTAAACATTTATTTCTTGGTCATCTTCAACATCGTATAGATAAAAATTCAGAAGACCTAGCGATTTGATGACGTCACTGTGAAAACCATCTATAGCTTAATTCAACTTGTACTTTAAACAGTTCTGCCACCAGTGTTGCAAAATAACAAGCAACAGAAACACTCCAAAGTATGAATAAGTTGTTCAAAATCCAAATCGACGAAACGTCAATGTTTCTGTTGTCAAGAGAATCCCGATGCTTCGAGCATAGACAGCTGAGAAGCCTGGGATCTAATTTGTAAGCTTAATTACATGGATGAAAAAGAAAATTCAGTATCTTAGCTTAAGATAATTTCTTCTAGCGTGTCTTGGCTGCTACACCACGAAGACAGTTTAATAGACGGGTAAATTTTTACGCTAAATACAAGCTTACAGAGCTAAAATAATATAAGGAAGCCTCCTGTTAAAAGATATCAATCTTGGCATGTAGCAAGTAACAAAACTTACATGTCTTTATGATCATCTCCATCCGAATCTTCGTTGCAGTTCCTTTAGGATAAGACGATGATGACCTCAGTAAACCAAAACTACCTCAAAAGCACAATCAAAATCGACAACAAACGCGCCAAACCGACAAGTCAGTCTTGGCACTACCATGTTTGAAATGTATGCACAACGCTGTCTTTACTTAAGCTTAAGTTATAACCAGAACAGCACAAGGCTTACCGAGAATGGTTCTGGCCTCCCTTACCATCGGTTGACCAATTATTTTTGGAAGACATAAAGAGGGTTTTGCAGTGAAGCAAACGTTCATTGGCTTGGCATCGCAAAGGAAAGTAGAAATTCAATTTTTCTCGGAAGCACCACCATGGTATCATGTGTGCTCCATGACTCAGCGAGTGGAACTCTGGGAAGTTATGATGCCACAGGTTTCCCAAGCTCATGTAGGACAAAATTAAAGGGGCACTGTCACACTATTTTTAGTAACAAGTTGAAAATAAAAAATTCGCTTTTCAGTTGATGCCAAACCTAAAATGATGGTTAAAATTCCTTTAAAGGTTTTTCTGTAATGTAAAGAAATTATACTCGAAAAAACTTATAAAGAAATTATAACATCGCACCGGTATCGCGAGGTCACGGGTTCAAACCCCGTTGAAGTTCTGTTTTTTTTTTTTTTTTTTCAGGCTTTTTTGCGCAATTGCATATAATTGCGTCCACAACTGCGAGGATCAGTTTCCATTTGATTTGAGAAATTATACTCATACGATTTCGGAGGCAGACAACCGAGACAGGGATCCGGTTCAAAGTTGAAAACGGTCGGCCCGACATTTTCAAGTTAAAGGAAATTGAGGGGAAATTGCCCGTCGTCTCGTAATCATCGACACGTTTGTTGAAAAAAAATTCAAATTTATTCAAATTTTGACGGCTAGAACAGTGACAAACGGAAAGAAGAAGGCTGCAACTTTGAAACAAACAGGGAGACTAATTTGATTATTTAGGATTAAAAAGTGGAAAACTCGACACGTAAACTAGTCGCACGTAGAAACAACATCTCATTGCGGTGAGTCATCAAAACTAATCTTTCCATCAAATAGTGCATCCTACGTTAACGCCAACAGGCGTCTCAGTTTGTCGCAAATGCATGTGTGCATTTATACTATAAATGCTTGTCACCCAAATCTCATTTTCCCTGTCTAAAAACAGGCAAATCCCAGTTCTCATTTTAACTCCAGCCAAATTAAAATAAACCAATCACAGATCGGCATGAAAAGCTCCCATTGTTCATTTTTCCATTTGGGTGACTGGCATGGCGCACGGAAGGAAGATGGATGTTGATGCTTGGAGATCTTGATCGAATATTCGCCCCTTTTTGCTTCTGTATCGGGTTATATCCAGATCGGTAACAAAACGTTAATTTCTGTTTATCTCCTGTCTGGACTGAACTGGAAACAATTCAAGTACTGAATGATTTTGCAAAGAATTTGCAGATTGTATTGTGCTGATTTATTTCTAATGGCACATAATTTTCACAATTTTGATAATTTCGTTTTCACTTTGTGAAAGCCACAGAGTGAAAGAATGTTACCTTTTGCCTCAAGTTGTTGCTATATTCCCCTCGTGTTACTACACTACAAGGGACTAAGCACCGCAACCAGTGACTTCCTGTAAATATCAAATTCCCATTTGGGGTTTTTTAGGGTATTAATAAAATAATACCCATAAAAATCCCAAAGCAGCAAAGTGGGTATTGAAAATTTGGGATTTTCCCACTGATTTCCACCGGTCGCAAAACTTGCGTGTCTTCCAAGAGACTGGGACTAGCAGATGACGATAAAACTTCCCTCACACATTCAATACTTTTCAGTCTCTTTTCGCCACGTCCGATTGGAAAGTTTTTGTAGTTTCGTAAGTTAAATTGAACGTTTTTCAAGAATTTACCGTGTGATAGCCCGGTTCTTGTTTCCTAGATGACTATACTTTGTAAAAAGATCAAAAGCAAAGCAGAAAAACAGAATAAAATTGAGAGAAAGGAAGAGAAAGTTGTGAGCCACCATTGAGGTTCTGCGCATGGATTGTTCACATGTGACAAACACAACTAGCAGATTTTCTAGATCGTCCAGTTAACCAAACAAGTTATCAGAATGGGAAAGCCAAAGAAAGGAAAGAAGAAAGACGCGGACTGGTAAGTTTGACCCTTTGAACATGTTTATAAAATTTTATGATTTGTGTCATTATATGTGTGGCGCATGACATGTACAAAGAAAATACACATCCAATTCATTGACTGTTTTCACTGACTTCCTCATGTGTAGAAGTCCCAATTCTTTGGCTTAACTGTAGAATTCAACCCTACCCTCACAAAATTATTGTATGAGATCCTGGTGCTGGCCTGGGAGCCTATCACTTACAGTAATTCAGGCTGGTGAGCTGCAGGATCATGCGCACTTTAAGTAATCCTGACCAACATAATTATATAAACAATAGTCTTCATTTGGTGCGAAAGTATGCTTGGATATTTGTCCGCGAACATTATCTGTTTGGAGAAGTGAACAGTTTTCTGAAAGTGAGGCTAGAGGAAAACTGTGAGCTGCGAGGAAATGATAATGTCCAAGGACAAATATCCTTCACATATTTTTAAAGCCAAATGGAGACTATTGTGTTTATTATCCTTCCAATATTTTTTGCAACTCATATTTGGGGAATATCACCAGATATTCCCCAGTTTTTAGCTGGGGAATATTCAGTCACATGATGTGTTTAGACCAATCGCATGCAAGCAAAAATCTTTGATGGATTATAATGGTCAATACATCTGTCAGTTGTGGGTAAAAACAAGTAAAAATTTTTAACCTAGGTTGATTCTCAAATCTCTTTGTCTCCTAAGCCTAATTATTCAAAATTAGGGTTAGGAGACAAAGGAAATTGATTTTCAACCTAGGTTAAAATTTTTTTACCTAGGTCTGCAACATATCCACCAATAATTGGTCAAAACAATGGTCAATAGTCAGTCAATGGTTGATTGATTGTTGGTTTAAAGTTGGGTGATAGTTGGTGGTCAATCAGTGGTCAGTCGATGTATCAACCAATATAATTTATATCGGTTGGTATTCAGTTGATATTTTGATCATTATACATGCCAATACTTCACTGTTATTTCAACAACACTTTGTGCACACTTCACCGGTGCTACACCCATGCTTTACCAAGTATCAGTGGACTATCAATCAATCGTTGGCCGCAATAATTATCATTTGATTGTCATTTGATTATGTTGACTGATTCTTGACTGCCAAGTGATCGGTCTCTATGTCAACTACTCATCTACTGATTATTGGTGGTATGACCTATATCCAACTATTGGATTATATACATGTATATCAACCAATCTCACTCTGCACTGCCTGTAATACACATGATCTGAACTGCCAGTTAGTACTAAGTTGGCCAACATGCTACATAGCAGACTTCAGTTTCTCTGTTCCTGCCAATGTATTGTACTATCTTGGTCAGCTTGACTGTTGTCCAATGTTTCAGTAAATAAAATACATCATCAGACCTTAACCTCTGGTGATGATTGCAGCACAAGTTGTAATGCTTTGGCATTATTTTTATCGTGGCTCTATGCATTTTTATACTTTTTTTCATAAGAACAACAAAGTGCTTGTTTATACAAGGGGCATTTAAACCCCCTTTCCAGCTTGGTTTAATTTCAGCAAATGATTACTTTGGCAAAAGATTATTAAAAATGTCCAAATTTTCCTCAAACCGAGCTGACTTGTTAGCCATCTGAGTCTTATCTCTTTTGGACATCTTTCCAGGGAAGATGATGTATTGAATGACCTTGAATCACTGAAGGATGGTGAACCAGATAAAGCAGAAAATGTTGCTAGTGAAAGCAAGGTGACATAATTATGTGTCTTTCTTCTTAAGATATTATTTTATTCTTACTAACCATTATTAAATTTATCAGCTAATGACATGATTGTTGTGGATGTGTTCAACTGATTTTGTGCCCATCCACAAATTACCATGTTCAAATTTCAGTCAATTCTGAACCCCGTCCCCATTTTTTCAATAATGAGCTGGTACATGTGTATCCCTTCTAAATGTGGATAATAATAATAATTATTATTATTATAACACAACAGGCCTCCACTATCTCAAATGTTGGTAATCACAAACCTTTTCCTTCTGTTTGTTAATACAAGTAGGAACATGTACTGATACTGTACCTTTCACAGTAGTAACATGTAGTTTAATGCTGGTGATCTTGAGCTGTTACCTCTCCAAAGCATTCTGTTTCCCTTAGTGAGAAATATAGCAGGAGTCTGCCATATACAAGTCATGTGGTTATAGTGAGGAGCATCTGCTGAGTCTTGGAAACATTCTTTACTTTTCACTTGCATTCTGAACACAGGAAAAGAAACCTGCTGGTGGAAGATTTCAGGGACTGGACATCGAAGATGATGGGCCTGGAGTAGATGAAGAAGATGACTTAATGGACATGGTTAAAAGTGCACAGAAAAGTAAAAAACAAAAGAAAAAGAAACAGGCTGAAAATGTGTCAGTTGTAACAGAAAGTGATGAAAAAAGTAAAGCTGATAATGATGATGATAAACAAAATGAAGGGAATTTACTTGAAGCAAATGGAAATAATGAGATTAGTGATGAACCTGCTGTAACAGCTGGTAAAAAATCCAAAAAGAAGAAGAAGGACAAAAAAGATTTTGATTTTGATGATGATTCTGGGGAAGATGAAAACATAAAACCAGCTAAGAAACCGGAAAATATTGAGAAGAAAGTTGAGCTTGAAACAGAGCCTGATGAAACAGGGGCTATGAAAACAGCAGCACAAAAACGGGCAGAAAAGAAGGAGAGAGAAAAAAAGAAAAGAGAAGCTGAAAAAGCTAAGGCAAAAGCCAAATCTAAAAAGGAAGAGTTCAAAGAAGGAACTAGTGTGGACTATAAGACTGAAGAAGGAACAGCTGAAACCAAATTATCTGCTGGTAAAGAGGATGAGTCTGTTACAGCATCAAATGTGTCAGGTACAAAAATTATTGAAAATACTTACCTCTTAAAAATTATTGTTGCCTGTCTTAAACGTGAGTATATGGGTGGATCTTTGCAGTGACACTGTGGAGTGTTTCATAGACAGTGTTATATATACAGTGTATCTGGTATTCTCCTTACCCCCTCCCCCCCCCCACCTCCCTGCCCTTTTCCCCCTATTTTTCCCCACTGCTATTAATACTGACAGTGGGTCTGATGCCATTTTAGACAGGTAATGTTTTATATTTCAGTCCTTGTCTTTTGCCACCAATAAAGTTTAGCTAGGGAAACACCATTACTTAAGGTTCAATCTACATGTACACTGGCCAGGTAATTGCGTTTAATAGAGTATCCTTACCTTTTGTCCTAGAAAGTTGTTTTTACAGGTACATTGTATTGATCAATGCGCTTGGCTAGAAAGATTTGAGACTTGAATAAAGTTATTATGTTACAATTTACAGGTGTATTAATAATAATAATAATAATAATAATAATAATAATAATAATAATTATTATTATTATTTATTTATTTTTTGGGGGGATGACAGAGCTGATACATGTCCTCCTTGTTTCTTTTAAAGGAGGTGTACTGGATGCAGACACAGGCAAGACAGCTGGAGATGATCTTGATGGCAAAGGTGAAGAACAGGACGGAGAGGATGGTGGTGATGATGGTGATGACAAGGACAAGAAAAAAAAGAAGAAGAAGAAGAAGGGAGAAAAGGAGGAAAAGAAGACAAAGAAGCCCAACAAAGCCATGGTGAAAGAGATGCAACAGCGACTGGAGCAGCTGAAGCTAGAAGAAGAAAGACGGAAACAGGAGGAGGAAGAAAAACTTCGAGCTTTAGAAGAAGCTGAAAACAGAAGATTGGAGAAGGTACAGTATTTAAATTAAGTTATTTTATTTGGTTGTTGGTCAGATGAGTTTTCATCATTCTCATGTGGACCAAAGCACAGTGTTGACTGGATACAGTATACAGGGAGTGAATGGCTATCTTGCTTTGTACCTATTGTACCTCTCTGTTTAGAACTGTCAAACCCTGGTAGCATGTCAGCATTTGTGGATTTCACACTCCAAGCAAACTGTCCATTTCTTAGTATCATCTACACTGTAGGGTAAACAGTGCCTTAAAATGAACAGAATGGTTTTATTTATTTATTTATTTTATTTATTTATTTATTCACCACCACATACATTCATAAAATTAAGTTACAGTGAATAATAGACTAAAATCTTACATAAGTTTACATAAGTTTATTATCCTTCTTGTTAACACCTTTGATTCTCTGTTCAGTTGAGACTTGAGCAAGAAAGAAAAGAAAGGAAAAAGCAGAAAGAGAAGGTAATGATTATTATTGGCCATTCCGAAATTCAAAAGGGAACTAGGGCGAGTTTCAAATTTTGAAGTAATCCATAAATTGACACCATCGCATGAAAGATAACATTGAGGTTGGTCGTTTGACCAAGTTTGATTCTTTTAGGTTGAACAGAGACCAAGTTATGGACCTTGAAACATAGCTCAAAATCCATACAAACGTCTCTAATTTTGACGCTGCGTCCCCCAAAACCATGGTTTCAGTTCCCTTTTGAATTTCGGAATGGCCAATTGTAATCTCACTGCATTTTATTAATCCTATGCTGTACCAGGGCATCACAGGATGATGTGCGTGTACATACAGCTGTATCATAGACTTGACAATGGAATTCCTGTTTTTGCTTCAGGAAAGGATTGCAAGAAAGAAAAAAGAAGGGACTTTTCTTACAAAGGCTCAAAAAGAACAACAGGCTAAAGCTCAGGCCATGTTAGAGTCTATGAAAAAACAAGGTATGAGCAGGCTCTACTGGCCATTAGTCAATTTGAATACAAGATTTGATTTTGAGCAGCAGTTTATAAGTATAAATAATTTGTGAGCAACTGCATGATCTACAAGTGTACTTTTTTGTTTTACCCTAGGTCTTATCGATATTCCAGCCCTGAATCAACAAGAGCTAGATGGAGTAAAACGACCTGTCAGATATGGCACCAAAAAACCCAAGAAACAACAGCAACAACAGCAACCACAACAAGTGCAGCAAGAGATGGAAAAAGCAGATGGCTCAGGTGACGATTGTAATAGAAGAGGGGATAATATTAAAATTGGATAATTAATTTTTCAACTTAATATTTTCTCACTAACTTCTAAGAAAGCTTATAGTGTATTTGAATTTTTTGTTGTTGTTGTTGTTGTTGAACTGTATGTAATTATTTTACTGAAATGTTTCACTGAGCCCTCCTTGGTGTCTAATAATATTATGACAATGCAGGCCAACTCTACATGTATTTTGATTTGATCTGCAATTTAATTACTGTCAACAGAGACTGCCACTGCTGCCACTGAGTGTCCAGTTACTGAAGTGGATGAGGACAAGAAATTATCTGGTGATAATTGCACTGCTAATCAGTGATAAATTATAAATTTTTCCCTGTGATTAAGTGAGCTTTTTTGTTATCAAAAGGAAGAGAATACAAATTTGTTTCAGTGTAATCTTTATGATTACAGATCAGCAAGAAATTGGTGAAGCTGAGGATAGTGAGCCAGACAAAGACAACAAGGAGGAGACTGAAGATCAAGATGAGGTACAGCTGTAATAGTTATGTAATGACTAGTTTAGCAAAATTTCAAATTTGTAGCTTTCAAGGTTGTATATGTAGGTTTGTTTTTGTTTATTGTTCAGAACAATATTGGTAAACCTTTTGTAGACATGCAAAATATATTGTGTCATTTATGAAAAAAAAAATAGAAATAAAAATAAAAATTAAAGTAATATGGAAAAAATATGGAATGGTATCCCCCTGATCTTTGCGAGCAAATGAAAGCACCCTTGAGTCACGCAAATTGAGTCCCTTGCTTTTGCAGATTCTTGAAACTGAGGAGGTGAATGTTGACTTGTGCTACATGTGTTTGCATTTTAAGTAGCTTTCTCTTGGACATTTTATAGAATCTTTTTTCTTTTTTTTTTCTTCTCTACACTGTATTTCTCTCTTAGGCTAAATGTACAATGTATATTTCATTGTATTATGTGTAACTGATTTTTGACGTTATTTCTCGTGAGCTTATTAGACATAGTCCTAGTTGGTTCAAGCTAACTGTGAGATTCAAAGGCCTTTCTTACTATATTTTTTAAAAATAAAGTCAATGTTGTTGTTGTTATTATTTTGGTGTACAGTGTATTTCACTTATTTTCAAACTCTGAGTAAGCTATCTGTCTTCACTGTCATTTTCTCACGGCCAATGACAGTCTATATACTGTTAAATGTTCAAAGTGTTTTAGAGGTTTTGATTTTTAAGGGCAGTGGTTTAAGGATGGTGATGATTCAGGGTAGAGAGTGATGCATTGTATTATTTTATTAAAGGTGAAGGATTCTTGGGATGTCGATTCTGAAGATGAAAATGAAGATAAAAAAGATGGCCAAGGTATGAGTGCTCCTGTACCTGGGACTAGAGGATATGGTTGTATCCTCTGGTAGGTTGTGGACGCCAGGATGAATCCAAGACGATGACTTCTGATCTTGTTGTTTCACCAGTACCTAATTATGCTATTGTGTACCTCTGGATAGAAAATTTCAAAGTGTATTATGTGGTAACCCTTTATTGATTTTGGAGTACATACTGTACATGTCAGTCCCTGATGAAGTTAGAGTAATAGGTAGGTATGTAAATTTATTTAACCTCAAAATTTGAAATGAGCCAAATACTCATTCTACACCTGCTGGCATCTTGTGCCATATGGCACTCTAGTTGTTAAGAGGTTAAAATCAGCTAATACTGAATTACATATGAACGAGATTAATATAGTAATAATGATATACAGATTATGATAAAGGGGAAATATTTAAATAAGGATTAAATGGAAGGATATGAAATGAAGAATAGAGCTAAATAATGCATTTATGTACAACAATATAGCTACATTAATAATATTATAATAATGAAGCCAGGTAAAAATGGTGATAGGTTTGAGGTGAGGTAGAGTCCAGACATGTTAACAAGGTCTGGTAAAATGGTAATCTAGACAGAAAAAATAAAACTAATGGTCACAAATGTTGCATTTGCATAATGAGCTGCTACATGTTGTAACATTGATTTATACACAGATTTGTAATTTATACTCTCATTCTGTTATTGCAGTTTCTGAAACCAAGATGCCAGATACTGTCCAGGTAAACTAACTTCATTTCACTTCTTGTCAAACTACTAAGTGGGTCATTTTCATAATCTTCAGTTCCTAGATCTTGGTCCTCTACAGTGTGAAAGTATTGCAATATAGAGCTCATTAAAAGTTTGGATCTTGACTTCCAGGAAAGTCTAAAAATATAAGATAACGCAATGTAAAGTGTATAGTGTAAGATCCCAAGGAGCCTTCTCTGTTGTGTTGTGGGTGATGTAGTGGTGATAGTGATAGTGGTGTTAACTCAGTCTGTAGACTAAAACATCACAAATTAATTTTTAATTTGTCTGACTTATTTCATTTTCATTTCACAGCCTGGAGAAAAGAAATAAGTATCTCAAAACTTTTCTTTTAAGGTGGAAGTCAAGGAATCAGCAGGGACAGCTGCAGAAAGTGATGAAGAACCAGAAGAGAGTGAGGAGAGCGAGGAAGAAAGTGAATCAGATGAAGATGAAGAGGAAAGTGAGAGTGAAGAGGAATCAGATGAGGAAGACAGCAAAATGGAAACAGTACAGGAGAGAATACAGGTATACAGCAAATGTATTATTTTAAAGATTCAATTGTTATTGTTATCATTTATTCAAGAAAAGAAAAAAAAAATCTTGTGGTTTTTCTTTGATTTTGGTGATCTTGTCCAATATGTTTCCAATCTGTTCCTAATAAGTTATCAGGATTTTCAAGATGCAGGTCGCAGTTGACAGAAACTTTGGACAGTTGAAACACTTTTGTCCAGAAATGTGTGTATAACTGGGACCTTGGGTACTTCATATTACACATATATTTAATTATAATTTCCATATTCCTTCATGTTTGACAGAATTGCTTGTACACGGGTGAGGATTAGGGTCAGGGGACACTTTGTGATGTCTATCATAAATAGAATGAATCTCATAAGCGTGCATTTCTGGACAAACGGCCTACATCCACAAAAGAGCAAGAAAGAGAAGAGAGAAAAATTAAAACAAATGTGATAGGAGTTACGTATAGTAAAAAAATGTAGAATTCCAATGTACTTTAAAACAAAAATAATACAGGAATGTGTGTGAACGTGTGTCACAATTTTATTTAACCCACTTACAGGAAAGAGAAATTATTTATCTTTCATGGTTTTTGCAACAGAACAGAAAGTGCTGTTTAAGTAATTGTTGCGACCACTGCATGCTCATTATTAATTTTGTATCCCTGAAATCCATTTTGTCTTTCAGAAACGGCGGGTCAGAGCAGAAGCCAACAGATCTACAGACAGTCTACGATCCCCAGTCATTTGCGTTTTGGGCCATGTAGATACTGGAAAAACAAAGATATTAGACAAGGTACAGTGATTGTTTAAGTATTGCAAGTCCCAATAGACTGCTAGCAAACAAACAGAACCCCAAAGGCTCGGCTCGTTCAACTTCAGGCTTTTTCTTCAATTCGTTCTCTCGACAATCCATTTAGGGAGTGTAGGTAGTGGAAAGATTTGACAGCATACTGCACACAGGAACATCAACACTGTGGAGCCACCCTGATACGGAGTAACAAAGGCAAAATGAGGTGGTTCATCACAAGAGACATAATAACGTCTTTCTAAGTAATACATGTAACAAGACAAGGGAACACTGTACCAATGATTGCGCACATGTACGTTAAGATTTATGTTTCAAGTTGTAGAGTGTACACACACTGTATGTGGGGTGAATTTTGAAAGGATTTGTCCCATGTTTCACTGATCATAATACAACATACCGCAGACTGTTTAAGTATTGCAAGTCCTAATAGACTGCTAGCAAGCAAACAGACCGACAGTTTCATCAGTAACTGTCTCAAATAAATGCTCTGGTGTCTAGCATAAACCCTTTGCTATCATGTTGCAGATACGGCACACTCACGTCCAAGATGGAGAAGCTGGTGGTATCACCCAGCAGATTGGTGCAACTATGGTGCCTGAGGAAGCCATCAGAGAACAGACCAAGATGATCAAGGATGTGAGTTCAACTGCAAATTATTTATTTTGATTAAAAAATTCAGTATTAATTTTCATCCTTAGCATCAGTGATCCGTGGGAAATGAACATGACCTGAATCGGGATTGAAAGGGTATATTTCAATGATAAAATGGTGTATTTTGGTTTTATTCTTAACGCTGCTTTTCCTACAGTGCACCGAATCTGAACCGCCGGAACTTGTTAAATTAAGTACTATGTCGAGTGTCTCGCCCCGGATTACACTATCATGGCTATTGCTCGAGGAACTTACATTTTTGTTGTTTCTTTAAGTTTCAAGACTTTGACATCAAGCTACCAGGTCTCCTCATCATAGATACACCTGGACACGAATCTTTCAGGTTGGTTGAAGGGCCCACCTAAGAAGTTTCTTCCGGGCATGGTTTGGCGTATGACTTCTCCGATACGTTTATTGTTCCACTCAAAAAATGACTGACAAAATATCTGTGAATGATGTGTATGAAATGAATCATATGAACTGCGGAAACGAAATCAAATGAAGAGTGATCCTCGCAGTTGTGTACGCAATTATATACAATTGCGAAAGAAGCCTGAAAAAAATTCAGGACTTCACCCCTTTGAAGTCCTGTGAGGATCAGTGTTCATTTGATTACAAAAAATCATTAAAAATGTTTCATAAATCTGAGGATTGAGATTAATCTTGATCGAAGTTATTCTTAATGCAAGGAACTGGACTTTTGATTTTAAGGGTCAATTATTTATATTTAAAAAAAAGTCGTACGCGGCTGCTTAGCAAAAACGTGGCCGAACGCGGTTTCAGTTTTAAGCTACACTGTAATCCGAGTGATTTAAACTTGGCCTGTGTGGAAAGGTAAAAAGGTGAAACGTACATGTACATCTAAAGACAGTGATCTTACTAAACAGATACATGTATCTTTTGATTGTTTTAAAAACTTTGGTCTGAGCACGATGTCGTACAAACAAACTGCTGGCAGTTTTCAAAAGATTGTACTTGTTTCTGTGTCTTTAGTAATCTGCGTTCCCGAGGCTCGTCTCTGTGTGATATGGCTATCTTAGTGGTGGACATTATGCACGGCTTAGAGCCACAAACCGTGGAGTCTATTAACCTTCTGAAGAAAAGAAAAACGCCTTTCATCGTGGCACTCAACAAGGTATAGTTCTGATTTCTTTTCAAGCTTCGTAGCGCGTGTAATGAGACTGATAATTATGTGCGGCCGGGTGAACATCGTTTAAACCCAAGCCTCTCTCTTGTCGCTCCGTCTTCTGTGTTTTTTTTTTTCGCACCTAATGCTGCTTGGCGCTGTGAGGCGATATCAAAGTCAGGTTGTCATTTTTTTTTTTTGCCTTTCTTAGCGACAGCCATCACTTTGCAGTTGCGTGTTGAGTATGGGTTGACACTTCTCTTTTGGAAACTGTTTTCTAGGTTGACAGGTTGTTCGAGTGGAAGCGAGGGCCTAATTCGGGTATCGTGGACACCATCAAAAAGCAAAAGAAAAATACGAAACAAGAGTTTGATGAGAGAGTGCAGATCGCAGTGAAAGAGTTTGCCGAACAGGTTAGTTTTGTTAATTTTTAACTTGGGACCAGGTTGAACGGGTAAGCTTCAAATGTGGCAGAGAGACACTGTGCATTCAGTGCGAAGCGCGCGAAAACATCAACTATTCCCCAGCTACTGCTAGAAACGTTGCTTTTGGTGTTATACTGGGGAAACATACTGGAATCAAGCAAGAGCAGCAACGTCTTTGTGTTTTGTGGAAAACCTAAGTCATTCCCAAATTAGAACATGTAACCTTTTTGTTCAGGATGCAACTGGTGTCCAGGTTTGAAAATTCCCTGTATTTTGGCGTTCATTATTACTCTCTCCTTCTCGGCGCATTCGCTGATAACTCGCTTTGGTTTCGTTTCAGGCCCTGAATGCCGCATTGTTCTACAATAATCCAGACCCGAGATCTTATGTATCTCTTGTACCTACATCTGCTCACTCTGGAGATGGGATGGGTGATTTGATCTCTCAAGTGGTACGACTCACACAAATAAGGCTCGCACAGCGGCTGGCGTTCTCCGAAGAATTACAGAGCATGGTGCTGGAGGTAATTTTCCTTCTGTTCAGCCAAATCAGTGGTTTCTGTAATCATAGTGGTTAGAGAAGAATCGTGGATGACTGACTTTAGCCAGCTATGTTTTCAGATTTGACCCTTCTGACAGTGTTTAGGTTACCGTGTAGCGAGTAGTATTGTTCTTTTTCTTTTACAAAAATGTATTAGAATTATAACATCCTGCCCTTTTAACAATGTGCCCCAGTGAAGAATATAAAGAGGAAAGTTTCAAGTGACAGAAAGCAAGACACTTGGGTCATAGATTCAGTTTGTCTCTTACTTGATAATTGACGGTGTTTTTTTGTAGGTGAAAGCCTTGCCCGGTCTTGGCACAACAATAGACGTGATCCTGGTGAATGGTAAGCTGAGAGAAGGTGACACTATAGTTGTAGCCGGAATCGAGGGCCCTATTGTGACTCAGATCAGGGCCCTTCTCACGCCTCAGCCCCTTAAGGAACTAAGGGTCAAAAACCAGTACATAAATCACAAAGAGCTTCCTGGGGCCCAGGGAGTTAAGATCGCTGCAAAGGACCTGGAAAAGGCGCTGGCAGGAATACCTCTGTTTGTAGCGCAACAGCCGGATGAAGTGGACTTTTTTAAGGTAAACAGACCGTGTTGGTGGCGGATATTTGAGTTTTCATTACCTAAAACAACCATCTCTTTTTCCCAATTTCACTTCGACAAAATTTACCGTTGAGCCTCAACAATGGTTTGTAGTTTTCGCTTAAGCGAATACTTGATTAATTTAGAAAATCTTTTCAGGTATTTTGGCTTGTCCGTTTAACTTTGCATTCGCTTGAGTTCAGTTTGGCCTTTTGATGTCTTTTTGGAGGAAGTCTTTCAGGTTTGTTTTTTCCAAGGATTAATAAAATTGATCTGAGATCATGAAATAGTAAAAAAACCGAAAATGCATATTGTTACAGAAGAATCTCCGCATTTTGAATGATTTGCTAAAGAAACTTATTCGCCGTGGCAACTTTACTTGTACATGTGATACGAAGTAAAATGTCACATCAAAATGTGTGTGGGGAAAGAAGATAAAAACGCACATACGCCAGAAAAGCCTTGGCTTCCTCGCATTGAAGCTCTCAAATATATATCTTCAATATGTTTTTGGTTTTGCTATCGTTATGATATTCTGTCTTTCAACAGGAAGAGGTATCAAACATACTGACCGACACTCTTCAGTCCATTAAGCTATCTGATCGTGGTGTGTATGTACAAGCCTCTACTCTTGGTTCACTGGAAGCCTTGCTCGAGTTCCTGCGTACTTCAAAAATTCCTGTGAGTAGCTTCAATAGTTGTCCTGTACAGCGAACCACTGATAACTTCAACATTCAGGGAAAACAAAATTTCTTTCAAATGACTTGGAGAATGATTACAGTAATTTTAAGCTGCATGGCTATCTGGAGTGATACGCAGGGGTAAATAATTCTAAACGTTCTGCGTACCATATTTGTCTTACAAGGGGTCAAGAACCTGTCTATTCCAATGTTGCGTTTTACTGTAGCTTGAAATTGCGTAGTTTTTGTCAGTGAGCAAATGAAAACCTCTTTGGTAATTGAAGAGAGTTTTACTTGTTCTACATGTGTCTTCTCTCAACAGTACTCGGGAGTTAACATTGGACCAGTTCACAAGAAGGACATCATGAAATGCTCCACCATGTTGGAACACGACGGACAGTGAGTTCTCTTCTCTTTGCGATAACTTTCGACCCGTCGACTATTCATCAACCAACGATAATTCTTTAAATCCTTGTCTTGTGCTTCAGCATTCACAGAATTGGAAAGGGTGTAAGTCTAACTCTTTTTTGTATGAGCTCTGGACAATCAATCTTAACCCTCACTATATAAGTAGGCTCCAAGCCTCAAGCGCGGTATAATTATTTAACCGCTGCCAAGTTTGGTAAAAGCATGTAACCAGGGAAACATTGATATTGTAACAGACGGTAGACACAGGAAATTATCCGTACATATCGACTCTTGGTTTAATTTGTCTGGTTGTCTGGTTATCTGGCTCCGAATTGGTCGAGCAGACTATTTTTGGTTTTCAGTTGTTTCTAGAACTTCTATTGCGCGGTTTTATCCACTCTCACTTTGTTTATTTAGTCGTGGTATCCCTGTCTCCCTGTTTTTGTTGTAGGTTTGCTGTTATCCTGGCGTTTGACGTACGGATAGAGAGGGATGCACAAGAGATGGCTGACAGTTTAGGCGTGAAGATCTTTTCCGCCGACATAATTTACCACTTATTTGATAAATTCACAGCTTATAGAGAGGTAAGGGTTTATCTGAAGGCTTCAACAAATTGAGTAACGCGATCTTGACCAAGTTATCTGGTTTCAAAGATGACTAGATTTTCTAGAATTTTTTATCACTTACAGCAGGCAATGGTGACTAAAGAATTTCTAGAATAAAATACTAATCTAATCAATACAGCTTACTTTCCACCTTAGTCTTTCATCTAAACAATTTCTGCAAAGGTCTATGTGTTCTGTACGTTTTGTTAAACCATGTCTAAACGCCTTGAAAATAATCGGCCATCAATGGTTAGAACTCACATTTCTGTCACTAGGAACTCAAGCAGAAGAAGCGTGAAGAATTCAAACATATTGCGGTGTTTCCTTGCAAGCTTCGGATCTTGCCTCAGCACATATTCAACTCCCGAGGCCCTATTGTGGTTGGTGTCTCTGTGGAGGCCGGTGTCGTGAAGGAAGGTACCCCAATAACCATTCCAAGCCAGGAGGTGAGTACTGTGCACTTGACAACACGAGTTTAAAAGTCCTATAACGATTCAATGTTCTTACCATTTAATCGCGCAAAGCCTTTTAGAAACTAACCCATTTTGTTGGTTGCTCAAGTAATGTTTTTTGGTGTTGTTTTAGTTTCTGGATATTGGTGTTGTTACTGGCGTTGAAGCAAACCACAAGCAACTCACTGAAGCTCGTAAAGGAATGGAAGTTTGTGTTAAAATTGATTCTCCACCCGGTGAAGCGCCAAAAATGTACGGCAGGCATTTTGATCACACAGACCTCCTGGTTAGCAAGGTAAGGTCATCATTCTGCATTTGGAGTGTGTGAGGAAGGATTGCGGGCTCATTGCTTACTGAGAGCGATGAGGACTGCACTGGGTAAAATCAGGAGCGGGGGGGGGAGGGGGAGGGGAGGGGAGGGGGAGGGGAGGAGGTGCTCCTATTCTTTTACTTCCGGCTGTCGTTCATTTCGTAACAGTGCTTGTCCTTTGCTTTTTTGTTGTAGTGTAATGCCGCTAAATTAGTATGTGTAATCAAATGGTGACGAGTGAAATTAGGGAATAATTTTCCCTAATTTCACGAGTATACCATTTGATTACCTATTAATATCATGGGTGACAAATTACGCTTACAATCGTGGGTTTTTGACTTGTTTATTGTATCGAGAACTCCTCGCATTTAAATTTTTAAAGCATACTTTCGGCTTAAGTTCACAGTTGTTTGAATTTTTCGACAAACAGCCCTTTGAAATCCTTCTTGCTGTTTACAAAATGTTTCAAAGTTGAGTCAACTGTCAAATCTTCGTTACATGATTCGCTATAATTCGTCATGAATGAACTGAAAGCGGCGCCCGTGTAAAATCCGATCGCGGTCATCTGTGTATTTGTCTCCGTGTTAACACATTTTGAAGTATAAATTGTCGCTAAAAGTTTATTATATGGCCAAAGCAAACTGGGCTGGATGAAATTCAAGCGAAAATGTACAAAGTTAAAACTTTAAGAGCTCGTGAGCACATCCATAACATCTTTGAACCTGGAGCGCCATCTTGGCACAAAACGTTGCCATGGCAATTTTGTAATTTCACATGTGAAATTATAAATTGACTCTGAAACTTCGCGCCAAAATTAAGGAGTAATTTGTCACCCATGATATTACATTTGTAACTACATTTGGGCTTATCACCGTTTACCTTAACGATGAAAAGAGCTGAAGACATTAGCCTCAGTCACTGCAAAATTTTTCCACCGTTATTTGAACTGCGTGACCCAGAAAGAACAGATCAAACTCTGTTCAAAGAATCGCAATCTGACTGTAGATATTTTTGCGCAGATTTTCCCGTAGTTGTACGTTTTGTCTTATGCTCGGTTTGTCTTTAACTCTTCAGATCAGCCGAGAGTCAATTGACGCTGTAAAGGAGTACTTCCGAGAAGATTTACAGAAATCTGACTGGCAGCTTATGATTGAATTGAAGAAGTTGTTTCAAATAATATAAATGAACACAGACTGAGCACTACATGCGGAGTTTCATCTTCATCAGTTGCTTCATTTTGATTGCAACACTACGACAGTGTAAATCTCCCAGGAGAAGTTTCTCTCTCTCCTTCTTCCCAAGCCACTATCAACTCATTTTTCTTTTTATTACTGAGCTTAAACTCCGATGTCTCAAAGAATATCATTCTCTTTGGTCGTTCCGTCCAGACATTTTTCTCTTCCAAACGCTCAACAGCTCAGTCTTGTTTTCATCAGAACTCAATTTGAATCTCAGTCAAGTGTGGCGAAAAGGGAGAAAGGTTACTCTGGATTCTTCCCTATTCCAAACTTGCAATTTACCCAGGGCCCACGTTTAGTGCTTATGCTTCGCTTTTCCATAACCCGTGATGAGCCAATTTTTTCCTCGCCGGAGAGGCAGGCTAACACGTTCCATACGGAAATCTGAAGCTGTGAATGAGACTGAGCTAAACTGAATGCCTTACTTTTTCCCTTCTAATAAAAGTTATTTTGGTTGGAGTTTCGTTGTTTATTCTTTGCATGTATTTCCTTGCCTGTGGTGTTCCCAAACACGACTTAAATTGAACGCTCTTGAAAACGTTGTGTTTGGAAGTTCACTTCACTTCACTTCACTTATTTAATTGATGTAACCTCGTTCATAAATGAATGATATAACTTACATCTCGGGTCGGCGGATTCCTAGAGAAACATAGATAACAATAATTTGCGGAACTTAGCATCATCCGCAATTTCTACGACATTGTGTGGTAGATTTATTCCAATCTCTAATCGTGCGTGGCATAAAACTGAATTTGAATGTGTTAGTGCGGGCATAAATTGTGGAGTAATAACTATTGTGCATATGTCTAGTCTTTCTAGCCGGCTTCGATAATTCATCCAGGGGCAGGATTGCGTTGCTCTCTAAACCCTTTTTGAGAAGACAAAGTGTGTCTACTTCCCTCCTGAGCTTTAGTGACTTCCAACCGAGATCCTTTAAAAGCGTAGTGACACTGCCAAGTTCATAATTCTGATAATCAGATGTCACAAGTTAATTGAAACTTCGATGAGAAAATAACTGCCCTCAGTGAGCTCCTTGACTTTCTCGATGCCATTTGTATGGTAGAACTAGAATAACATACAACACACTGAAAATGGCTCCAACTGGAAATGGCCGACGATTTTCGCACTAAATTCTGTTGAAAGCTAAAATATAAAATTGCCTTTGTCGAGGTTTCTACGTTTTGTAAAAGAATTCAACATGATAAATTCTTGTGGACCCTCCATTTCTAGTAATCCAGATAAAGAAACACTTCATCGGAACATACCATAGTGTCATAGTTCGCCAGACCGAATTTAACTTACTAAAACGGTATCCAAGCCGCTGAGTCTAAAATTGGACCGCCGACCGGTTGGCTCAGTTGGGAGCCAGACTTGGGGCCTGATTACATGAGCCGGGCTGCTTCGGTGTGGGCTGGCCCAGTTGTCATGTAATCGCGAAGTTGATTTTTGTTGCGTTTAACAAACATGCCGAGATCCCGGCAAACTCAAACCAGCCCGGTTCATGTAATCAGGCCCTTGGTCCGTGCGGACCAACACTCAGGGTCTTATAAAAAAACTCAAAAGGTTAGTTTTCTTCTTAGAACCCATTCCTACGCGACTGAAGCTGCAGGAAAGAAAACTGGCCACTAATTGCCACAAAAACAAACTGTGGAAAAAAAGGAGAGTAGCCGGCGAAAGAACACAGGAAAAAAACATCTAGGAGGCTTATATTTATGGGTCTTAAATGCTCATCTTTCTGCAAACCATCTGTAACAGTCAATGGTAGAAGGTACAGAGTCGTCAAAGACCTCGGCGAGGGAGGTGAGATCCTTTAAAGGAGACGGGCTTGTAATGAACTTTCTCCAAGCTTGAAAACGATACTCTTATAATTTTCCACGTGATAAATTTCTTCTTCTTACTACTACTTTTCAGTTAAGTGATAGAAACAATACGAAAGCATTTGATAGATTTTATTCAATATTCAGTCATATTAATGTGACCAAGAAAGAGTGTTCTAGGTAGTAGCTGTCGATGTATCTACGGGATGCCGAGTCCCGTGTTTAAAACTGCTAATAGTTACGTTGTGCGTATGCGAGGTCATGTGATTTTGTGAATAATCGCCATGTACCAAACCGTATCTAGCCCTAAGTTAAGTTTCTCAGGATATTGTGAGGATATGTGACATGTACTTTCTGGCCATCTGATATGCTCTCACGACTACTTTCCTATGCCAATGTCTTACTTTTCGTATCTGCGACCTAGTTACTAGCAGCTAGTTGTCTCTCAATGGACTGATGAAATGGCAATTGGCAAATAAACAATTCCCGACTTTAAAATTACTCTTCTAGAGCAATATTATTATGCAGTATTCATTTGTTGGGGCACATTTTTTTAAGGAATTTTTTGTTTTAATGTTATTCCTATCCAGTTTAGGAATGTGTTCGTTCCAAAAGTGAAATAGGTTGCAGAAACAAAACGTGATTACCTTCTATTTTGAGTGACTGCTCAGGAAATACCTTTTTTTGTTCATGGATGGTCAAGATAAAATGACAGTATAAAAGGGCAATTTTTTTCAAGTTCATCTGTTCCATCATACCCTGGGTGCAAAAGGTTATTTTTTTTTGTTTGGAGGAGGCACTATGCGGTGAAGCCATGGCTACAAGGTGTGAAGCGCAGAGAGGAAAAAATAACCTCTGGTTGAACAAGTACTAAACCTCATTTCTGTGCTTCGCTGTTGCTTGGGAAACCACACTTTTCCCAAGTCAGTCAGAGTTGTTTTTATTTGAAGGACCAATCAATGAAATAGGACAAATTCTGTCCTAATTTGATGATGTGGAACCAAAGTTCTTGGCCTGTTACTTACTCATGACTTTGTTATTAGTGAGTAACAGCTGGGGCGGGGGGGGGGGGGGTGGGGCTTTATAATGTAAACTGCTGCAATCCACAAATAAATGTTTAGTCACAGGGTTGACTAGTAACTGGCTCACAAGCCTCCAATTCCCTTTATCTGACTGGACTAGGCATGTTTTTGTTATGTTTTATTTTTCAGCTTTCTCCTATGTCAACCTTGTCCACTCTGGAAAGGAATGGTTTGCTTTAGTAAGTGTTTAATTTTGAAGCCTAGCTGAAATTTATTTGATAATTGCTTATTCAAAAGCATAATTTGACAAGATATTGTTTTACTTAATCGATTTAGCTTTGAGTTTTACTTATTTCACCTACTGGTAAATATGATTTGTCTATTCTTTTGTTTTAGAAACGATTACGTCTCCAGCTTCCTGAGCAAGAAGAGGTAGTACATAATTTTTGGCTAGTAAATGAAATTTGATATTGCTAATGACAAGGTGTAAGTCTGCTTAGTGAGAGGCAGTCATAAGCACTCATGGTTGTAATTAAGCATGTATTATTAGTGTTCCTCTTAGAGTTCTGTTATTTCAAGGACTGCAGAATACGGTTTACTGCCTCTCTGCCATAAGTCAGTGTATTACTTAAGGTGGTTCGAAATAGTTTTCATTTTCCCGAGACAAGTTCTACAAACTCTTTTCTAAAATAATTGTTTGCTTCATATCACTATGATATTTGGCACAGAAATAAAAGAAACAACATACAGTGTAGATTCATTGCATGACATTTAGTTCAGAAAACCAGTTACCATGGCAACTATATGATGCATTCAGTTAAGCCCCTAAAATCGAAGTCTTTTATCTTATTTAAAAAATGGATCAGTGAAATCTTCTCAAATTCCTATATCATACGTTACCAGGAATGATCTTCAAAATATTTCAGTTTAAAAAGATTCTATAGGGCAGATTAAGAATAAAAATACTTTTTGATTATTGCTTTCTTAAATTTTTTCCTACCTACAGAACTTTTTAAAAGTCAGACTTTATACGCAGCCAATCGATCTTTGTTGTTACCGAAAAAATGAAAAAAATCTACCGAGCGAAAGCAGAAATATAAGCAACTTTTTTTTTTTTAGGAAACTTCAAAAATTCTGAGTCGATAAGATTAGCATTTGAGCATGCATGACACACGCATGCTCTTACTTTTTATAGATATGGCATGTGTTGTTTACGCATGCACACACTTGGCTAAAAACCCTTTCAAGCCTCCTTAAATGTGTAACTTTCATTTTCTGTGAAAATGTTATTTCAGGCATTTGAGCGTGAGGTTGAGGCCCACAGAGCAGTTGACCATCCAAGCATTCTGGCCTTGCATGATGTGGATGTGGTCACCAAGGGAACATACAAAGAAGCTCGCATGCTTGTTACATACTACAAGGTAAATGCATGCTCATTATAAATACATGTCATTATTCCCCTTGTGTTGTCTGTCAAATATAGCACCTGTCTTTGGCTTTGCTGAGTAAAATAGTCTTTCAATTGGTAATTATTGATAATCATATTGACCAGTTGTATTTTGACAACATAATTTGTAGGACGGAACAGTTCAAGACTTGATTGAGCGCACTCTGAGTCAGAGTGGTCACATTCCTGAGCTTGATATCCTGCACATGTTCAAGTCATTATGTGATGCAATACTTGCATTTCACACTCTTGATCCACCACTGGCACACAGAGATATCAAGGTACAGTGTAGGCATTTAAAAACTTGGTCAGGTCAAAATTCTACAGGTTTGATTCAGTGGAAATTGAGCATACATAGTGATACTCTAGCTGGTGATTATAAATGCATTTTGAGCCACACTTATTTGCCTAATATCAGTCTGTTGTTATGGTCAATGATAAGTCTATACCATATATAGTTGAGGTTTCCAAACTGTCTGGATACTATAACAGTTCAGAAGCTGGAAAAATCCCATGCTGTAGGCATCAACTTTGAAGTTCACAGATTCTGTGTTTTCTAAACACTTTGTTTGTGTGGTTTAAGGTAATAGCATTTTTTCCTTTTCCTTTTAGCCTCATAATTTGCTAATTGGCCCTGGTAATACTGTGGTATTGATGGATCTTGGGAGTGTATCAAAAGCCAGATGTACTATAACATCCAGGTGAGGGAAGAAAACACACAGCCTGTGTTGATGTTTCAATCTTTATTAGCCAGCTAATGGCAGAGAACTAACAGCTGATAAAGTACATAACAAATTCAAAACACAAGATTTTGTACCTGCAGTAAAAGTCTGCTGACATGCATACAATATCAGGCACACAAGAATCTATATAATCTACAAAATGTTATATACCAGCAAATAAAATCACATTACAGTGAATACAAGACTTAACTTTGAATACAAACATCAAAATGATGTTTGTTGGTCTCTCTGGGCCCAATTTAATTTTCCATAAATTTGCATTGTATATAAAATTAAAAAAGGTTCCTGTATCATGGTGAATTGTCTCAATATGTTATTTTTAGAAGAGAAGCACTTGCACTCCAGGAGAAGTGTGCTCAAGAATGCACTGCAGCGTATAGGTGGGTATTGTGGTTTTTTTAAAATATATTTTTCATTTTTTTATTTAATATTTTTGGATTCCTTAATTTTGAATGAGAGATCTTGATATTATGCTTGCAGGGCTCCAGAGCTGTTTGAAGTGCCATCAAACTGTGAAATTGATGAGAGTAGTGATGTGTGGTCTCTAGGTTGCACACTTTATGCTATGGCTTATGGTGAGTCTCTGACAGATGGGAGGGTGAATGGTTTTCAAACAAGGCCCATTGTGTAGCACATTACTTTTGTTTTGTGCTGTTTGATTCAAATGACTGGCTGACTGTAGTTATCTCCATTTTAGCCCCAGGGGGTAGGTAAAGGGAGGTTCTTTTTAATGCTTTCACTTATACCACTTTAAAACAAAACTTGCCTTTGTTGTACAGAAGCCAAGAACAATGTTCATTTTTATTCACTGAAGTGGAGATGAATAGAGGTGGATATTTACTGAGCCGTAAAGTGGTGAGGTAAATATCCACGCACAAAAAGCACTATTCACCCGTGTGGTATATACTAATATTGTTTTAGTATATACCACACAAGCTGAATAACTAGCATGTGTTCAAATAATTTCCTCGTCGGAAACCGAAACAGAAAGCCAGTTTGTTTCTCTTCGGCTGTTTGGAGGTGAATAGTACTTTGCTAATCACCTCTGAGTTAACCAATCAGAACATGTGAAAAGCACTATTCACTTGTGTGGTATATACTAATAATTATCATAAGATGTGTTCACAAATTTAATAATAATTTCTGATACTTAGATTTACAGCTGCTGCCTATTTGCTTCACGGTGTTTTTGAACCCGTATGAGCACTAGAATTTTAATTTTCTCTGCCCTTAATTTCATTGTGTATTGGGTAGCCAGTCAGTGCTCAATCTTGACTGTGTTTGTGCCAGGTCAAAGTCCATGTGATGGCTCAGCACTTTCAGCCAATAGTGGAAATATACAAATACCAAGTGACAGGTATTTACTTGCCTCCCTTTATGTCCGTTAACTCACAGAGGTTAACTATTGTGCCATTTTAACTTGATATAAATTATCACATACAGCTCAGGGAAAAGTGTTCAATTGCAATATTCAAATTGGGTTCAGAAAATTAAAATTCAACCATAAACAAAATGAACTTTGAGAATTTTGTAGTAATCATACAGGTTAATGATGACTCTGAAAATCATTTTCAAACGGCTGAACAGCCATTGTTGAAATTTACATGTAAGACTGGTGTGAGTATACATAATTTATTTTATTATTACTAGTGAAATGTCTTACATCTCACTTGTAACTCACTAGTAAAATAAGAGTGGATAAGTTGATCCAGTGGATATTCCTCTTTCCAATGGATAAAAATTAATGTTTCGAGTTTTTAAGTTGTTTATGCTTATCTGCCCTTTGAGCCACTGGGACTTGAAGTGGAATTGGGTGTTGCTGGACAAACTGATCGTGTGTTACAATTTATTTTTATCGTTCTTTTATTTTTTCTTCAAATCACACCCGCTAGCTATCTATTATTAACACTAACTATGATTGTTTTTCAGTGTTTATTCAATTGAATTAAGTGGTTTGATCATGAGCATGCTCAAGGTGGACCCTAAGGAGCGACCGAGATTGGAAACTATTATGCGAAGGTTGGAAAATTTAGCTCCATCCTCATCGGTGTTTAATTACGAAACTGCCAGAAATCATTCCGTACAAATGTAACATTCTTTGAAATTTACTTTTAAAATATATTTTTTCTTACGACTTTGTTTTAGTTACTTTTTGGTTTCCATGAATTGTTTGAACCGGTTAATAGCTTCAGTAAGAATAATCTTTTGTAACACACTCTTTTTTATATAAGAACCTTTTTTATAAGAACGTTGAGGCTGAGATTAACCAAAATTTTAAGAACGTATTAAGAACATTCTTCGGGCAGAGAGTCGGTTAATAATGTTTCTATTAGCTCATTTATATTTTAAATGAAAGTATAAAATAAAGGTGGCATCAGAGCAAGTCGCGCAAGAATATGACAATCAAATTGATGCGATAATACAGCGAGCAAGCACTTTGATAGGTTTCCTGGTCACGTCTGTATTGATTTATTGAAATACTTTTTCATGTAAATTTGAGAACGGTTTCAGCCTCACATCGCAAAAAAATATATAAGAACGTTCAACCTCAGCTCCTTAGTTAGACGTTCTTATAAAAAAAGAGAGTAACGGTAAATTGTAGTTTAGAAAATATAGACAATACGTAGCGTTATTTTAACTACTATAACTCAAGATATGCGGTAAGTTACACTCGAATTATAATTATTTTAACGCTTTAGTGTTTAATCAGTATATGTTAAGTTAAAATCGTTCAGAATTTTCTCACGATTGTAAAGTCGTATGTAAAAAGAAAAAGAAAGAGTGGGTTCGATGTTTGAAGATGCGATTATGAAATGAAAATTAGGAGACTGACACCCAAACAGTCCATGTGCAGTGTTGAAAAGAAGAAGCAGATTATGTTGGTATATAGAGCGTTTTTATCCCTCGCTTTTCAATGTGGTTCTACAGATACATTCTGCTTCTTAATATTAATATGATAACAATGACTTCGGTGATTCTGTATCAGATTTGTGTATTTCAATGCGATTTTAAAGCATTTATTCTCTCGTTTACTTCGAATTAGTAGCTGAACCTGTTAAAACATTATGGATGAGTAAGGAAACCTTGTAAATATATTGCCTTTTGGTTTTGTAGAACGTACTCTGGCTTTAAAATCTATTGAAATCAATCAAATAAAAATGAAAGCTTTGTTAGTGCAGTTTCTTTCGATTAACCTTGTCAGTAGCTGCAGAACTGTTCTGCGAGAAGTTTATTCTTCATGTATAATGCCGGACTGGGGAGAAACGTTATAGAAATAAGAATCTGATCACCCAAAATTTTACGGATTATACCCGTGTTAGCACACGATGGACAACTTGAACAGACAGTCCGAACTTTATACCGGGTAATCTTCACAGGGTTGATGACTGAACTGATAAAGGTGATTAACCGTGTCCCTCTCGTTTTCACATTAAGATCACTTGTCCCGTTAAGCTGGCTAAAAGTGTTTCGACTAGTTCAGTGGGCAAAAGACTCATCTTTTAATGAATTTATGTTTTACAGCTTAGAAATGTATGATATTGGGACACGAATGACGTGTTTTTGGAACACAAAGCTCTCCTGTAGAGTTGCCAACACTGTACAGTCTAAGAAAAGAAGTTGGGTGGCCAAAACATCTACACATTCGAAATCCAGGGCGCCCAGCATGTAAGTTTGCTCCAAAAACTAAAATTTGTGGTCTCCCATTGGCGAGAGTAAGCCGCTTGGGGTGAACTGGTTGCCATGTATCGCTTTTTTTCTACAGTGACGTTCCCGGTGCATGTATGTGGTCATGGTGCTGTGTGTTACCGCACTCTCAGGCGATGCATAGACGCGCCGTTGTTATTCAGGCTAACATTTGGAAAGTGGTCCATCATTTTCACTGCAAAAATAAGAACGACAGTGCTGTCAGGCAAAAACATTGTTGCCGTTTGTCCGACCACGTACGTCTGTCTGTTACTGCGTCTTTTAGTCAGTCAGTCAGACAGTCAGTCACGTAGTCACTCTGTCAGTCAATGAATCTTTCATACACGGCAAATCCGTCTATGATGTAGCGGTCAAACAAAGATTCAATCTACCTCTCAAACATCGGCTAACAATACTGAACTGAAGTCTCAAATGTTCTCACCAGTTCTGTGAATGAAAGGCGCCCTGGCAATTTCATCTTGATAAGTGGTCTGGTTCAGACCTGTAAACTGTCCATAGGTGTGGTATCTTGTCGTGCTTGTTTGGCAGCGTCTCGAGGAAGAGGTGTCGTGGTTCCTCCTTTGATCAGGTACTGGAAACGGTACGGGAGGGAGGGATTGGCTTGTGATAGGGTGCCTGTCTTCTGGTATCCATACCATGTATGTCTTGAGCTGTAACGTAAGGACGAGTCATTTTAGATTGGCGAGTTTTCTATGATGCTCTTCAAGTTGTTCTTAGCTATGGAATTTTCCTTCAACCTTCTTTAAACGACGACGATGACGACTCGACAAATAGCCCATCTTACAATTGCATGCTCAGTGACCTGGACTATGAATGAAAAAGAAATTTGTATGAAAACAAGGTTACCCTCAGCTCAACGGCCAAGACGCTTGTACACTGACACAACTCAGTGTAAAATAGACGACTATTCTTTAGCGACAGGAACTCCAGTGTAAATGTAAACGGCAAATCATTACTTACCCTGTCACCAGTTTGAAATGGGAAGAATATTGTCGGATGAGGGCGGTTTCTGCTCACGTGACACAGCACGTTCTTTCTGGCCGTCATCCTGTCACGTGATCTTTGTTGCTCATGCGCTTGATGGTGTTCCCCACTGAAAATAAAGAAACATGCGAAACAGGACAGAGCGAGGAGGCGAAACAAGTTATTGTTTATTCGTTCAGTTTTTAACGTTTAGGTCATGGTGGGGCTCGATTCTGTGGAATTAAAAGTTGAAAAAAACATTCTATAAACCGTACGCCGCTTGGCCTTTTACTGAATAATTTTTGAATCCTTGAAACGGCGACGAAACGGTCTGTTAATTCCGTTCATGCCTTTTAACACTGCTGCAAAAATAAACTTAGGCCTTGTCATTTCATGAGGTTTAAGTCAACGAAAAATAAATAGGTTTACAAGATAAAACACTGATCCCAGTGAGCAAGGAAAAGTTCGATTTAGAAATACTGCTAAAGCTTCGATTGGTGTGAAGCGCAAAAATTCTAGCTTGAAGAATTAAACAAGTCTATGAATTTCAATTTAAAGTTTAATTTTATGAAGCAGTTCATATAAAACATAGAACCGGAAAATTTTGAAAAGTACTGTCGCATCCGAGTTGGATGATGGTTCGTTGGTCGTCAGTTTTGAAGTGAAACACAAGCTGCACTGTTGCCATGGGGCAGGATTTTGTTTGGTTTAGAGGCTTATATAATTAATGGAGACATCTTAAATGTTTTCTGAATGTTGTGGGAATATTGAATAAACAAAGCATTCTTACCCAAAGATGTTGGAAATCTGAGGCTTTTTCATCGCGTTTTCGAAGTAATTCTTTAAGTGTTCCGGCAGACCGATAGGAATTGGTCGAGCCTTAGCCTCCTTAACTGCAAACAATACAAGGACGTAAAATAAACTGTACCGCGCTTTTTCAGCGTTGGTACTTGTACATCTGACAAAATAATACATCTTTAGTCTAATACAAAATGCACGAAAGAGTTATTCTGCAAAAACGTACCTGTAGTTGCCCAGTCTTTATATGGAATAATTTTGTTCTTTGGTGACCGAATCTGGTCCGTAGTTTCTCGCATCTTAGCGGTTTGTAACAAAAGAATTAAATAGCAAAAGAAGTGGTAAAGATTGTCACCGTCCAGGCTGTTATCTCAAGAAAAAGGTTTGGCTGAGTTGCACCAGATGCGAGTAAGGTTTAAACGTTGTCGCGATTTGCGCAATGTTCAGTGTTTTGGAATGTCTAAATTCACCCAGTACCAACAACTTTATCCTTAATCCCAGCATTTACTGTTTAGTCTAAGTATTTGCTTTATGGATCAGCACATCTGTGAGTGTCTTTTTTTCAGGGATTAACGCTTTGTCAAAAGGAGTCAATTAGTTGTATGCACCTCGGACCGCGGTCTGTTAACTCCATTACAAGGTACAGCTATTAAGATTCCAGCTTGACATTGTCAGTTTTATGTCATTTCAGTACCGGGTGCTTTTGCGGCTTAATGTTTCTGAGCGTTGATGAAGTTGCAAATAACTTGTCTCGAAGGTGATAATGAACAATTTAAGGTTGTTTGTGTTGCACTTTGTTACTCAGAAGTTCTTTGAGAGACTTGAAGGTAATTTGCATACAGATATGCGATTAAAATGAGTTGATTACACAAGCACTACTTGTATCAGTCTTAAATACCATTGCCACTCAGAACAGAATCAGTCACGTCTCCTACAAACTAATGAAGAAGTAGATAAACTTCATACGCAATTCACACTATAGTAATTTTGCTGATATTATAAGAGTCTATGAACTCTTAATGTATTCTAAAAGAACTCTTAATATATTCAACATTCGGTGGTAAATTGTAGTTCTGTTTTCTATTTACACTCGAATTAAAATTTCCTTATTTTGTGCTTTTGTCGTGGCTCCTTTTGACAGTCACACATCGTTTCAGTCTCTAAGCCTTTTCAACAAGAAATCAAAGCTGGTACCGACTTCTAATTAGACTAATAATCACTTGTACCTTGTTAGAGTTATTTCTTTTCACCTTGCAGTTACAGCGTGATTGTGGGTGAAATTTTGAAGGGTGGACATTTAAATGGAAGGTACCAAGCAATACTTTGGTAGGACGTAGGAACGTTTTCCAGCGTTTTGAAGCTACGACTATGCTGTGCAAATTGGTTGAAACATTTGAGTCTATGGATAAGATTCTGAAGTGTGACCATTCAAATAAAAGCTGCTGAGGATTTCATCGCTATGTACTCTTTGCATTGAGGTACAATGATACTGTTCATCTTTTAGGTATATCGATGTTCAAATGAAAACTTTTAAAGCATTACTTTTCTGTGGTGCTACCTTTTGGCATGGTGTACAAACTGATTCAGTCTGTCAGTTGAACAAATGTGAAAATATAATTTTTCTTGAATGTCTCATGAAACGTTTTGTTTTTTACCCTGATTAGTGACAACCCTGTGATACACTAATCTTGTTCCTTGAGCCTAATTCTCTACTGGTCAGCAGCAGGAAGGTGTGATCATGAAGGGCCTGGGCACGTGCTCAGTTTGAATATCATCGCGTTTTCCTACTTCATGTTCTCGAGGGGCCTGGATTTGCTGACTTACACTTTGATTTCCCATCGTGGCATTTGGACACACTAGCCTCAAAAGTCTGTATTCTGAGAAAACATCTTGTTGCCTCAAATTATAGTTTGAAAAGTTAATATAAAGAAGTCATATAATACAATCACAAGGTTGAGTGGATTTCAATATTTAATTTTACTATTTTTACAAGTATAAGCAAACATTTGTGTAGTTCTAACGTTTGTTCCTCCTTTACTCATGCGCAAACCTTTGCTGCGTTCAATATTTCCAAGTGGCGCTGTGGCATAAAATAAATCTCACACGTGTTACATATAATACGCTTAGCCAAACTGTTTGCTATATTCTTATCGTCCTTCACTTTCTTATGTTATCCATTTTCCGTCATTCAAATTTAATCGGCTGAAGCCTGTGTGGCCACAACCAGTAACCCTTTAAAAGATAAACATTAGGAAAGAGACAAGCTTTGTAATTCGCATTCGAATTGGAATTTGGAAGTGTTGATTTTTGAGGAGAGGGGAAAACCAATAATAATTCCGTGCTCAAGTACACCAATATTGTGAGTTATAAATATACTGTTATCTAGCTGGGTTATTTGCTTCTACGGGTAGAGTAAGGCTCTGTAAGCTTGAATTTGGTAGGAATTAGGGCTAGGGATTAAGGAATATGGACGTTTATACTGGGTTACAGCTCATAAAAAAGATAACCTCTATTAATAATTAAAACTTCAGTTTTTGAAGATAGCAGAGCGAATTCGGTGGCGCAGTAGGACAGGTGATGGTTTATCGTTCTGAGCTTGTTGTTGGTTCAAACTCCGGCTACACTATTTTGTCGATTTTCTTTTTTTTTTAAACGCCGAAAAAGTACTCCGGGTTTCCGCGTTCTTTTTTTCCTACCCCGAAAAAACCTATCAGAGCAGCGTAGAGAACCAGCAAACTCAACCCGCATATGACGCCAAGTCCAGGAGTAGAACCCGGGCCACCCTGGTGAGAGGCGAGTGGTCTCAGCACACTAACCTGCTCACAAATCAAACTGGGATTGGCATAGTTGAATCCCTATTAAGCGGCCACCTATTAAGCAACCACCCCTTATTGGGAGGCCAGTATTCTTAGTCCCCATAAGGATTCTCCCAATAAGGGAATACTATCCATTTCCCCAAGGGGGATCGCTTAATAGAGGTTAAACCCTGGATTACACAAAGGAACTCACCCTGCTGGGAAATCTAAAAGCGTTCTTCATTGTCAAGGGGTGCGGGTTATTTTTCCGCAGGGGAGAGGTGGGTAGGGTTCCTTGTCGTGGGTCACTGCTCCGTTTGAAGTTCGCTCTGTATGTTGACGTCTCGAAAGAATCTTTTGAAGGGTACTCGTAAGGAGCGGGCCTGCGAAAAATGCAAATATTGATTTGCATTAAGCTGTTAAAACAGAAAGGAGCTTGCATCTGGAACTCGGCAAGTATTCGCAGTTGAGGCAATCTGTTATTCTGAGCTAATTTGTCCTCAGACTGCGATTATTTAACCTGAAGCTCACACTCAGTAAATTGCCACTGAATGAAGAACAACTTACGCGTCTAGTTTTGCCTTTTAGGTTTGACTGCATGAGACTGCTCTTTACGTTCAGCCTTAAAGTGCCCTTTAACGCAGCAAGTCCCGAGAACCTACAGGGATGCTTTTATTTTTCATAAACAATCCGATCCATGGAGTGAAAGCTTAAACAAATCGAACGGGACTGGCACTCTTTTATTCTCTTTGTGAAGGGATTCCAACGTAACGTTCCGTGTAGTCAAACACCATCACTTGGCTGTCTATCCTAACAAGTGCAGCTTTGCATGTTTTTGAGGAATGCAAATAAACGAGCGAGAGAATAGAAAAGAAAAGGCGAGAAAGAAGAGGACTTTTAGAGAGCAAACTTTAATAATGTTTTGTCGGTGTTGTCGTTCCTGGCACCACCAACAAATGACACCGACCGTTCATTCGAAGTGACGGCCACGCTGCGAAGCTCATGCGGCAGCCATCGTACTTACTTAGCACTGGGAGCAGGTGGTCCAAACGTCCCTTGAAACTCGTCACTGTACTTAGTTTCTGCTACTGTATGATGTTTGGAGTAGTTTATTGGAGCTGAAAGACATAATAATAAATTTTTTAAGATACATTCACGGACTCCAAGTTGTGACTACTAAACTGTATTTGTTGTGATTGGTTAGTTAGTTCAGTGTTGTTATGCGTCGCTCAACTGAAGACCACTCTTTTCAAGTCATTATTTTCTACTTTAACCAACTAAAACAAGAAAAATAACCAAAGACGCCACTTACGCAAACTGTGAGTTGTAGATCTGTGTTTGAATGATTTTGGTGCCTTGACATCTTGACTTATGAAATCTCTTTGATATGTTGATAGTATGGGAGTCGCTGTGACAGGAACAGAAATATACGGAAATTTAGACATCAGTTACTATTCCAGTATTAACCTTACCAAACGAGCACAACATGCCTTACTAACGTGTAGGAGCCAAGGGCAAGTGCGTCTGTGTTCTGAGTTAGCGCCTGGAATACTCCTCTGACTGGTCTGATGCCCTAAACACCAAGCTACTGAGCTACTGAAACACTCGTAACGACCTATACTTTTTAGCACAGTACAGAGAAACAAATAAATCTGTTATTTACCGATCGGAGGTAAATATCTTCCTTCTTGGAAAGGCATGTCACATGGTACGTAGGTTTCCAACAATTTTCCGCTTTAAACGGCCATCACGCACTTTGTTTCTATGTGAGGGAATCGATCATCAGTAATAAATTTGCCGTAGGTCTTTTCATTTTACTTAAGTCTAGAATACTTTGATTTATCCGGCAAGTGTTGCTCCAGTTAGAAAGGAAACAGTGCCTTATTGAACGACACATGTTATCAACTTTTAAAATGAATATTAGGAAACTGAACAACAAAGGAAAAACGTTTCTAACACCTTCAGACGTTTAACTGGACACAACCTGTGCTGTCTCAAAGATTGACATCTAAGTGCAGTTTACGAAACTTTTTAAGTCACGGTTTGTAGGGAAAACGAGGAACAAAGTTAAAACAATAAAAAGTGCAAATTTCAATGGTATAATAGGCTTCGGTAAGAAAATTGTTTAAGAGTTTCGTAGCCAGTTTAAGAGGTTGTTTTGTAAAGAAACTGAACTAAATGTACAATATCAATCGCTGCTTTGTTTGCTGTTTGTGGCGGTCTGACAAGTTTTGTCAACTTTCACTAAATAAAAAGAATATATTTTCAGCAAAAATTCGTTAAGCGGAAGTCAAACTTATAGCTAGATACAACAATTTTCCCATACCGTAATGAAGGTCTGAAATGAGTGATGCGGAGGTAACAAACTTTGGTTTACCGTATTATTCGTGCAGTTTTCATGGTTTCCTTGATCTTCTAATTCCCCTGATAATTGTGCTATGCTGATTGGTTGCTTACGTTCCTGTATAATCCAGCTGAAGACCCCTTTGTTTAGTCTGCTCACAAACACGACTGATGCAACGTTTTCACAGTTATTATGAAGCCGTCTCTACACAGACGTCTTTAAACTGTGACAATTATTTCCGAATTATACTACTTTCAAGGAGACTCTTGAAGTGAATCACAGCAATTTGTTGTGGTATTCATTATTTTGCTGTTCTGGATGGATAAGAGGGAAACAAAGAGCCACAAATATTTGAGTTAGTTTTATTGTATTAGAATTCAACTTGACCAACAAAGGATGGTTTCGCCGGCATTCAACACAAAGTATTGTGTAAGTTCTCACTCTAAAAGACTCAATCAACACTGAAAGCCTCAGCTGTGTAACATATCTTAAAACTTCACGAGCGTCTACACATATGATTATACACAGTTCATTACGCAACTGATTTTTTTCAAGTAAAACCCCTCAGTGGCGTTTAGGTTACATCAGGCAAAACTGAAATTGAGTCGGCCTTTATGGCTACTCTGCTTCTGTAGCCACTTATATGACTATTCATTTAGGGCAGCTAGAACTCATTTTTTTCCTTTTATATACTAGTTAAACTAAAATGTAATGCTAGGTACAATAAAGCTGTTGTTTTCTTTGAACTAACTGCAACCGACCGAAACTGCGATGTTTATTCTTTTCACTTGGCAACACTCATCACTGACATCTGTTGTGAAGTTTAATAATTTACTTTCGTACTAAATGTACACTGTCCAACGTCTAGACAATGAGTATCGATGAAGATTATCGATTGTACACTTTATTATCATGACATTGTTGAGCTAATACATTTGTATACCTGGCTTTTTACAGATACGTACAAAAGCGACCACGAATGTTTACTAAGAAATTTCGTTATACAAAGTGCTTTATAAAATACTGATTGCTAAAAAAGCTTGTCGGTACTGTTATCTCTCTAAGAGTGAGCTTCCGTCATCTGTGCCGATTACTGGAGAGGACAAATCTGTAGGAACACGTGGAGAAAAAGAGATCAGAGTTTTAGGCACGTTTATAAGCTGAGCTGAGTCCGCACAATAAGGTTGTTCTCCTGTTTTCATAATTTAAGCAAAACCTCGCCATTCCCTGCAAATTAAAAGCAAGAGTTAAACAGCGCTACCAACCTTGAAGCGGAGGAACGTAATCCTGCTGGTAAATGGTCCGCGTGTTTTCCTGGCACACTTTCCTTAGGAGCTCAGAGCTGGAGGATCCTTGGGCTGCATGCATCTCACGGGTTACAGGCGGCAACTTTCGGTAATGTGACCACACAAAACAGGCCTAAACAGGGAGAGAAAGACACCATCAATTACTTTTGTTACCTTGAAAAAAGCAAGAGCTGCATCTGTTCGACAACGATCTATGTTCATTATACTCTAATTTGATGCAGAGGAAACTTTCAGGTACATATAAAGAGCCATGTACGAAAATAACGCAAAACACCAATCAATCGTACACGTATTGTTATCACAATTACTTTGATACACTGCATTACTTTGGTGGGATGGTTGAATACTTGCTCCATGTTATGGGGATGCGGGTTATTGTTTCGGCATCCTGATGACGTGCCATATGGCACCTGTATTCGGGGATTGCTTTGATGGGACACAAAATGAGTCCTGTACGTGGAGTCCACGTCCGGTTGTCCCGGTGGATAGAAGCGTGACGTTCGAACTCTGAAGAATCGGAACAGAAAGTGTTATCAACAGCACATCAGTTCAAATTAAACGTATTTGCTGTCGTTCAAGAAGAACCGTAACAATTGTCAGTCGTGCAGAAACGGGAACAAAACGATATCTAATCATTGTCATATAGATGGAAAAGACACATCCGCGACTAAAAAGTTGTCCAGTCACCATATAAATAAAGGGGTTAGTTTGTAAAGAAACTGTGGTGCTGTGTCGGTGGGGGAGTGGTAACATATAGCCCCGTTCATGATATCTTACAGTTAAATGATGTGCGTAATTATATATCTTTTCATTCTTCCTTCCTCTTCTCATCAGTGGGGGGCAGGGATGGCGTAGTGGTGAGAGCACTCGCCTCCCATCAAAACGGTGGCCCCGGGTTTCGATTCCTGGTGATGCCATAAGTGGGCTGAGTTTGTGTTGGCTCTCGACCCTGCTCCTAGGGTTTTTCTCCAGGTACTCCGGTTTTCCTCCCTCAGCAAAAACCAGCATACAGCTTATTTGAGCTGGCCTAGGCTGTGCTCCACTGTGTTCCAAGGTCATACATGGACTGCCGGTATAGCGGCTGCCAGAGGCGCCTTGTATATACTTTAGGTTGGACCTTGTTGAGCTGCGTCCTTGCTGTACTTTGCGAGGCCGATTAGATAGACAGTTTATCAGTTGCTGTTGCAATCCGCGCTCCGCATCCGGATTGTTATGCTGAGTTCTTGTTATTTATCAAATATAAGAAAAATTAATCTCCATATTAAAGACCAACATACATCACTTAACACGTTCCTAAGTTTTGATTCTTTTTACCATCGCGCAAACAACAAAAAGCAAAAACACAAACTTGCACAAAGTTTCTCAGTCGCCTTGCTGATAAGTTCGCTTTGTGGGTCTTGTGCAGGCAAGCTCAGTCAGGCTAAATAGTGCAAAAGCGAAAAATGCATGGTGTGCGAAACCTGGCAATTATGTGCATCAATTTGCACTTCCTTGTAAATAATATAATTGTTGTCTAAAACTAGTAATACCTTGCGTTCGGTGCTGGAGGTCCAAATGCGCCCGTATATTCCTTATTGTACATGGACATTAAAGCGGATGGCACCTGTTCAAAAACATTCTGCGAACTTGTGGAACCTGAGACGAGAAAACAAGAAGGCAACCATTTATTACTTGCTCGCAGTGCACTTGTTAGCTCAACAAGAGTTGCAGAATTATCTGAAGAAATTATTCACTCGAATTTAAGTTGGACAGAAAATTGGCGAAATAAAAGCTGCGAAGTTTCCGAAGAGTATAACTATGTGGACAATGATAAAGACAAGTTGTCAACAACAGTCAGTTGTGGAAATCTAAAGGAAGGCTACGATTTCATGAAAAAGGAACTGAGAGAAGTTTTTTCTGCTTGTCTCTAGACATGAATTGACAAAATTCTTGCTCATGTTTGATTCTATTTGATTATACTTTGACCTTTCAACCCAAAATAAAAAAGCCATCGCAGTAAACAAATGTAAATGCTAGTCGCATAAAACTGAAAAAGGAATATTAATGATATCTCAACTTACCGAAATCCGATGAGGTAAGGCCCGTCATGGTAAAATTTCTCAGTGACTCAAATAACGAAACCAGGGAACAACAAGTTGCATGTGGTTCAGGTATTTGGCAAAACAATGATCTCTTTTCCTTTAGATACGGATGCTTGCTTTCCCTGCCTGCAACTTAGCTATACTAAAGGGTCCTAAAGACTAAAGATGTCAGAGAGTGCCCGAAAATATTGCAGCAAACATGAAGGCGCGTGGCCTTCAAAACTCAGCGGAACGGCTACTGGCTTTATCCGTGTTAATTACGTTGCTATGCAGTATTCATTATCCCGGCCAGACCAAGCGCCAGTTGTTGTCAGGTTGTATTAAAGCGCCCATGTTGAATTCGTATGTAATCGTCTGTTTGGTATATTCAGTCAGGTATGCAGTTTGTAAACAAGAAAAACACAACTTCATTATCCTATTGTCTTTGTTGGACTAAACAGACAAAAACTCTTCAGATGGGGTAAACAGTTCAAAGAATACTGAATTAATCCACTCGTTGAGTACGAAAAGTACACCACGCACTGTTTAATGTGCCTGTCACGTTGCATGTCACTCGTGCCGTGTACGATTAACCTACAAAGACACGCAATACTGGAACTAGAACTTTATTTAAATTCGGAATTCCATCAACAGATAAATTGGTTTTCATGAGAGCCAAGTAAGGTTTAAAATACAAGTAGACCTTATAAACTAACAATAAACAGTAAAAAAGAGGAAAAATCTATCATTAAGAAGATAGTGTTTCAACATCTTCAGTCCATTCCCTTTTTAAAAGCAGCTATTATAATGCGCTTTATTTGACCATCTTAAGTGAAAAAATGCAATGGCAATACAATATTAAAAATGCGAGAAAAATGGCAAATAATAATCGTAATAATATGTTGAAAACTATGTACGTATACACACATAAATATATGAAAGTTATACTCCACAAAGTTTATGAGCTCTTGATATGAAGGAACGTTGGTGCCTGTCGGTTCCCGACATTTCGATATATGTGCTTCTCCTAGATCTTAAATTATATTGATTTTTTGGTGCCGATTTAACAAAAACGTTATTTGGGTTAGATTCGTCCTTAAGAATTTTTTCAAATTCTCGTTTGGTAGCAGTGCCCCTTCTCTCATGAAGCGCAGGGAGGGCAGTTCTTGGTACGCCAATAATACTAAGGCTACCGACGGTCTTGGAATTCGTTGGACTTCTTCAGACAGATAGTTAGGTAAACCTCCCCAAATAGGTGACGCGTACTCTAATAGAGGGCGGATCTTTGTGTTGTAAAGTGTAATTCCAACGTCTTTAGGAAGATTGGCTTTCCTACATTCACGCATGAGGAATAACCTTTTGTTGGCCTTCTTAGTCATCTCCTCAATGTGATGATTCCAACGGAGATCGTCCTGAAACCAGACTCTCAACAATTTAACAGCTAGAGAACTGCCTGACTTTATGGAATTAGGCAGAGAATTCCACAATTTGGGACCAACATAGGCCAAACTCCTTCTCATGTGATCAGTTTTTGGTAAATATTGTATGGACTTCTTGCTGGACTTTGGAGAATTTATCAGTTAAATATTAATAGGATGAGGCTTCACCAGTAGAAGTCTGACTATCCGAGCTCCTCTAATACATCCTTTGTATAGCTCTTAGTATAACCCTACCTGCCCTATTCCGTAATCTCTGTAGTCTGCTTGCATGAAATTATCCCGTACGATTTCACAGTAATCAAAAGAGGGCTGGATAAGGGAATTATATATTTGGATGATACATATGAAATCAATCATAGGTTCATATGAACCTACAATTGACCTGCTCCCAACGTCAGTGGCTTCATAGCTCAGTTAGTTAGAGCATCGCACCGGTGCGGCGAGTTCGCGAGTTCAACTCCGTTGAAGTTTTACGCAATAGCGATTTTCACTGTTTACAAACACGTCTTTTGATATTTAAATTTTGCCAACCACAGAACAAAAGAATCCTTTCTTTCGAGAGCCAATAAACCTCTGGTTGGCACATTAATGACAATAGGTGACGTAACGATGAGTATCGCTATAGCATCAATTGCATTCACTACTGCGAGGATCAGTCTTCATTTGAATTATATACAGTTATCACAGTGTCATGGTCAACAAATTGACTCATTGTCTTAAGCCTCCGATTGCAATTTAAACCTTTTTACTGAGTTGAAGCAAGAAGGTACACAGTTTGGAGGTTGAGCAGAGTGCGCATTCGAATCTTATCTGCAGATTGAATCGTAATTAGACTTCCCTGAATGCGTTTCACGCAAAGTAAAACTACGTTTCAAAGAATAGACCCAAACAATCAACAAAGAAAAGTTCTTTTATTCTCACGGAAGTATAATTCTTCTAGTTCTTCAGAGAAAAGCTTCCACAACATTTTTCTTTTTAGTGCAGTCAGAAAAGGGAGAAAAAAAATCCATGTTCTAAATACAAATACGGTCATCTCAAGTTATCGTTCACGTGGCACGCTTTCGTTTGATGCACAACGATTAGCAAAGATGTAACAAACCCGAACTGTGAAAACAGCACAGGTGAAAGTTTCGATGTTGTGGTAAAACATTCCCCACATTCACACAGCCTTGAGATCTAAAGGAGCAGTTTCGTCTTTTTTCTTGGAATAAGGCTGTTTCTTGCGTCCATGAAGAGGTCCTTGTAGGGATCTTCCAGACCCAAAAGCCTCGTCAAAAAATGTATCAAATCGTGCTTGGCAGCTTGGAACAATGGCGGGAAACCATTCTTGTGTGCCTCTGACCACGAAATGTGTTTCCAGCGTACTAGATGGGACCACGCAGTTCATAGCCTTGGATCCTGCTTGAGAAACAACACGTATTGTAGCAATGCCACCGTGTTTAGAGTTGAAATATCAGCAAGCACCGTCTGAAACAAGAACAAAAATGGTATTATGAATTTCAACAATGACGCAAGTTTTATTGTCACTATAATCGAACACAGGGTCTTAGAAAGGTTTAATATACTTATTGCGTTGAATGAAAACTTCTCGAGTCTTTGGATAAACTCCCACGGTATTAACATTCAAGCTAATGGGAAGCCAATAATTCTAAACGATAAAATGCATTTCACTTATTCTGAATCTCCCGGTTGTATCGGCCAGCCTCGTTTTCAGTCGCCCTTGCCACGAAATTAAAAGTTACGTGACCTCTTGGCGTAATCAGGGCGATTCCTGCCTGAGTGCCAAAGGTTTCATTTTGCTCTGTTTTAATTTTTTGGTCCTTTCCCTTTCACGTTTATAACCAATTGGAGGCCTCTCAATTACAACGCCCGTTTGTAAGTAAAATAATGAACCGAAAACAATGTTGCAAATAACTAGCGTTAGATACTCTTTTTCGCATCAATAACTGAGGACCACAAACCTGAGCTGCTTGTACGTTTGTCACTTCCATAAGATTTGTACGGCGGTAAGACAGGATCGCCATGGCAAGTACTAAAAACAAATCACAGTAATGCCATAAACAGTAAATAAACAGTCTGCACATGGCCACTGTGCCTTACAACCAAATTAGCTGTTGTGTGGGCCTCGAACCATGTTTAAAAAATCCGCTTCTCTGTGAGTTGAAAACCAGCTGTCATGAAACCAGTTGCAAATTTATACAACTGTATAGATTTCCTGCATGAGTACCCACCCGCCTTATATTTCCTCGTCAAAATTGTAAAATTCTAACTTCCGTGTTCTCTCTAATTTGAATGAGATCGCTACAAATCTTCTCATTTCAGTACTTTAATACAATGATCCTCCATGTCCTTCCACTACGTCACACAAAGTCGATTATTTACCTGCTAATAATTCCACCGAGTCGTAGGCAAATATTCTGTCCCAGAGAAGAAGCAGCTGTCAAAAACAAGATCATAATTAAGCAAAAAATCGTTCGAAAATCATCAAAAATCAACTATTGGAAATCACAAAAAGAGGTGCTGCGAAGCTTCTTTATCACAGCCATCTGGCCCCAGTTGTTCAAACGTTGGATAGCACTATCCACTGGATAGATCACTATCCAGCGGATAAGTAATGGGAAACCTAATTGCAGTATCCACTGGATAGCGCTATTCAGCCTTTGAACAACCGGGGCCTGGAAAGTAATTCCCTGTGTGTTATATGTTACACTTCACGGTACCATAATTCCTCTCAATCTTAATAGGATCTCAATAGAGGTAAAGGGGGTAGTTTCTTAGGAAACTGTGGTGCTGCGTCGGTGGGGGAGTTGTACACAATAATTTGGTTTTATCAACGGATTGCGCGAACACCTTCGCGATGACCAAGGGTTAACGCTCGAGAAGTCAGCTTTGAGAATACCTGCACGGTGGCCTATTTACATCATCAACTTTGTTGATAAAAACTTCGTTGATAACACCAAATTCTCAATAGAGTTACCGTAGTACTGTGTGTTGGAGAACAAACTTTCCTTGAGACTAAAACAGCATTATGGGAAATATTCCTCACCTGTTCCGTCTCTAAATATCCCGCGAAGGCATAAATTAACCAGTTAAAGGCCAGACGAAGCCTGGAAAAAATAACCATAGGCATAAATTAACTAGTTAAAGGCCAGACGAAGCCTGGAAAAATAAACCATAGGCATACATTAACTAGTTAAAGGCCAGACGAAGCCTGGAAAAATAAACCATAGGCATACATTAACTAGGTAAAGGTCAGACGAAGTCTAGAAAAATAAACCATAGCATCTACATGTAATCACTACAAAGGTCAATTTGTATGTTTGTTCAGCAAATTTTGCGATAAGATATTTACCGAAATTGAATCGTTTTGAAGTATCTTTAAAACAAAATTCCCATGCAAACACCATGACATTTTGTGCTTTAACAAGTTACACTATAATTTTTGTTATGTCTTCTCCCCTCCCCCCACCATGTAAAAAAGACAGTACTTTGGTGGTTGATTGTTTGGTTCGTCAAGGGATCAAAACGGTGGGAAGGCGGGGGGGGAGGGGGTTGGGAACTGCAAAACTAGTTTGTTTTCTTATTTCCCGGTTCCCTTAAGCCTTATACCTCTGAACACCGCGCTATTTAAGATGACAGTTCATATGAATCAGTGACTGATTTTGGTCTAAAGAAGTGAGAACACTTTAACAAACCGCAGTTCCAATAATTCACAATCCCGTGCCCCATGTAAGCGCTGACTCCCTCTTTCCTGCAAGGATTACACCCATCCATTGAAAATGCAGCTACCACTTACGAATTAAGTTACTTACGGATGAGCTCCAACTTCCTTGAGATGATAAAATAGAGCTGGCTCGTTAGTTTGAAGGAGGTTCTCAAACAGAGCACATAGTGATAAAATACCCTGTCCAAAAGAAATCACCCAAGTAATCTAGTAACCAAGTATTTGTCTCTCGATTGGTTAAAACCCTTTAACTCCCAGAAGTGATTAACATATAACTTCTCCTAGTAATCAGACAGGTGATGAGAATCGACAAACTGATCAGCCAGAGGGTGTTACCTTGATATAACCCGAAATTCTCTTAACTAATGTTCAAGAAAATGTATAGCAGCTGGAAAGGAGAATTAATCATCAGATCTTGGGAGTTAAAGGGTCAGTCAGTCAGTCAGTCAGTCAATCGATTAATACGTCCGTCCGTTTGTCACCAAGTAAATAAGTAAATTGTTACTTAGTAAATAATGTAAGTAAATAAGCAAATTAAAGCTGGTTTCCATTGGCGAAAAGACGCCAACCAGTTTCGAAAGTGAGATGATCGTTGGATCAATTACGACCAATTACCTTATCACAGACTAACGGACACACCGACAGACAGACTTCTAGACTTCAATCAGTTTCCAGTCATTTCCGACCACAGGCAATTAACGAAGCCAGCCAGAGGTTACCGATATTATCTTCCAACTTTCTTCCGCCGAGAACTCACGACAACTTCGTTACAATACTCCAAAGCATTATATTTAAAACATGTATATGCAACGAAACGTTAGTACAGGGTCACAGCAAACAGTTTCTTACCTGGGGATGCGAGGATATGTTGTGAAGACGGAAAAAATACCTAAAACACAGACGACGAATAAGGTGTCGTGTGGTGTTTCATGCGACTCGTCTGTCTTAAACAGACGGTTCTCACCGACACCACACGGAGCCACGACTCAAGAAAAGGAGAACACGGAACTGAACTGACTTAAAACGTACTCCTGACTAATCACTGCAAAACACAATTGACGAATGAACCCAGCGGGTGGGGGCAAGTTCCAAGAGCTGGAAACATGCGCAAGCACATCGCTTTTACGTGTTTGGAGGAGCAAAACAAAGGGATTGTGGCCATTTTGGAGGAGAAAACCTGTCTTCTGGGAATCCCCTATTCCAATTTGGTTCGAGTGCGGTACTGCCAAAAGAGGAGGGAGGGGGGAAACCTTCATTGCAAATGACTGTCTAAGAGAATCCACATCTCTGCTCCAAACATGCCAAGTACGTTTTCACGACTCACGTAATACTTCACAAGAAATTAACGGCAGATTGAGAGACAGCTCCTTACAGGGGCATTATACCAGGGTTCTTTTCTTTGTGTATCACTCACCTGGTGTATATCTGTCTGAAAAGATAATACAGTTGCGGCGCCTGCGCACAAACAAACCCAAGTGGAGCAGCTATAACAAGACACAACTCAATACGTAAATACCCGGATGAACAGGGTTTGAGAATGACGCGTTTTAATTAATTTTTAGTAGTTACTAGTTAAGTTCGTTTGTTGTTTTGCTGACTTAACTGGCCATATTTGCCAAATTGGTCGTAACTTGGACAAGTTCTCCCTCAACACGTGAAACACTGATCGCAAGGTACACATCTACTTAAATCTCCTTCGTTTATCAGTACATTGGTATTACAACTTACCATACAAAGAAAATCCATGGAATGGTATGAAGCCTGAATTAGAGAACGAAATTCAAAGGTAAGACACCCGAGAAACGCCTTATTCCTCGGATCAGAGTTCAGCGCACAAGCTGTTGTATAAATCGTTGTCCATGCTGGTGAGTAATTAAGTGCACTTACCGTTAGGAGGGTAAACAACGGAGAAATCTTGAACGCCAAGCTTGCCTACAAGACGCGAAACAGTAAACCTGAAATGCTTATAAACTCAAAACTGTCAAGACTTATTTTTGCTGAAAAAAGAAACCTGTAGGTAGAAGATTTGACAAGATTAGCCAAACTTTTAAAAGTCCACGTGAAAAATAACGAAATGAACCGAAGTTGAACAGTTGTGCTTCCATTGCACAGGATTAGCACGAGCGAGAGAATAACTTTCCGAGTGGAAACAGAGATAGGTTCTTTTCTCGGGTTTAGAAAGGACGTCCAAAACGATAATAATTCATTTTTTTTAGTTACGAGACTGAGAGTACCTACCTCGAATGTAAGACTTCGGAGGTGTGGCGCTGGAGTGTTCAAAATGCTGCAGGATGGAGGTATCTCTACTGAAAACAAGAAGAGCCTGCGAAAAAAGTTGTTAACGTTGGCTAAATGGCAAAGCGACGTAACCTATACTTTGATTACTGTAAGCCTTTTAGTCTGAGGAAGACAACAAAATAATTATTTCTTTCGATTATTACTTGAAAAGATACTAAAAGCTAAAACCATGTGAGAAATCATACATTCATGCAACCTTACTTGGCAGAGGACATCTTCAAAGACAAAGTAGTCATCGTCATTCGAAGAAGTCAGCTTGATGTCCTGAAAACAGAAGCTTAATTAACAGTTTTACAAACTTTAACTACAAGTGCACCTACATGCATGTCCAGCTTAACCTTGCTTTTGATTAACTGAAAGTGCAGCGACTAATCCCGAGTAACCTGACTAGTGTTTCTCACAAACACATGGAACTTTCCTTCTAACCATCATTACTTTTATGCAATTTTCGTTAAAAAAAGAAGAGTTTTCAGTTTATTTGATCAACCGCCTTTTGATGATCAGTTATTGCTTCAGTAGCATTCTAAATACACTGAGCGATCACCATTCTCCCTTGTGATTCGTTCTCTCGGACGCTGTTAAAAAGGTTGACGCTGATTACGATAACAGTTCTTTATCCAGCTGCACCGCATAAAAGACGAGTTAATTTTTGGATTTAATTTTTCTCCTCATAGCGTTACGTTGACCGCAACGTCAACGAATTCTGCTCGTTCCAGGCTCCGAGATAGAGGAGGCAAGCGAAGGAGAAAGCGCTCGATTTTCTTCGCTCGTTTGCCTCTTCTTCCCGAGAGTAACCCCTTTATAGAAGACGCATTATACGAACGAGCTGGAATTACTGTAAAGGATCTCTGTTTTCTGACAATGCCCTTCGTGCTTATCCTCACAACTGATCTCAGTTCTTCATAACAACGCTCGAAATTTAAGCACGCGCAAACTAGTCTGAAGTATAGTACGTAACATTCTAGTGACGTCATGACGTTAAATTATTTACGTCACAAATACTAACGATCTTGATTGGTAAATGAGCTTCTGTTTCATTCGTTATTCACAAAATTTTGTTCATTTAAGAGAGATAGCAGCAGAAAGAAACCAAGAGGAAAAGGGAAAAAGAACCTGTGGAATTACACAGGTAATTCAAAGCTCCTGGTACCTGGTCTTACCAAAACTTGAACATTAAGTGAAAATGTAATGATCTTTCCCGCGCAGTTATTTGACTGCTAATGTTTTTTCTAAACATCTTTGTTTTCTCTGCTAGTGTGTTACTCGCCATGATCGAGGTCGAAAACATCGACTTCATTTTTCCATGGCTGGCGCCAAAACTTCGTTCCATAAATCAGCAAGTGGACAATCTGAAAAACTGCCGCAGTGTTCGCATACTGAGACAGGCCAAGAGATTCATTGAAAGGCGCCCGTTCGTATCTCTTTTCCTGGCCTTATCAATCCCTGTTGGATTCCTTCCGTTGATCGTTTTTGGAGCCTTTGTTGGCGGCTTCCTGTTTATTACTTTGTTTGCCGCGTTAACCGCATTATCAGGGGTGCTTTTCGTGGCATGTGCCTGGATTTTGGCCATCCTTCTGCCTACACTGGCGATTGGAGGATTTGTGGCTTTTTGTGTCTACGTTCCGTACTACGTGGTGAAGAAACTTCACCGAATTTTGAAAGGATTTGAAAGTATGATGATGGGCTACTCCTCAAAGCTTTGGGAATCGTTTGGTTCTCTTCACCAAGGCAAAGCACAGATCGCACACGGACATAAACAGGATTTCGCATCACCAAAGGAAGAAATGTTAGGAGAGGAATATGTGGTCAATATGAACGAGGAGTACAATGGACACAATGTTGACGGACCAGAATACCGGCGCTACCCAAGTCCAGAAGAATATTTCTACAGTCCAGAGAGTCCCTACAGTCCCTACAGTCGCTGCAGAGAAGATTACCGGTACAATTCGAGTGTATCTCGCCGTTTTAAAAAGAGAGTCTTCAGTCCAGGGCAGACCATACATGGATGGTAGGCTTTCAAGAATTCTGCCCCATAATTTCTAAATTTTCATTGAAGCTGCAGATCACCAAGACTTTCGTTACACGGCTTGCTTGTTTATTAACTTTACTTCCCTCCAATTCAAGATCGCTTCTTTTATCTTACAAATTCGTCTAATTACCGAAACAAATCACCGGGAAGATTGTGCTTGTTTGTTCTTCGCATATTCCCTTATTAATCATGTATTTTAAATGCAATAAATTAGCAGATCTTGTATGTGTCCCTGTCTGTAGGGAGTAAATTAATAAAAAAAATTTCAAAGAATTCTACCATTGTATTGACGGGAATCGAAACCATGACCTCTGCGATACTGGTGCAGTGCTTTACCTACTGAGCTAAACTTGAACTCAGTTGGTAAAGCACTGCACTGGTATCGCACAGGTCATGGGTTCAACTCCCGCATGAGTCTGATGTTTTTTTCAGGCTTGTGTTCATAACTGCGTGCAATGATCATCGACATCTTCATGTTACCTTTGTGATGAGGTTATCAACCAACATGTCATACTCAATAACATATTGCTTTAGCTGCTGGAAATACAACAGGTCCTGCAAAATAAATTGGCAATGCTTGGAACAATTTCAGGGCACATTGTTTGGGAGCATATCCTGCATAAGAACACTAGAAGGTAATTCTGTTGTTTTGGACCGACCATTTTCAAAATGAACGGAATTTGTTCCCGATAATAACATGAGCGGAATCAACTGAATATGGTTTCCTCGGAATACGCTGAATATGTTTCTCTGAGGAAACTTTCAGCGAGAAGTCAGACTCAAGTGGTCTTTCCAGACTATAGTCAATTCTGTCACAGCGAACTCTTTGTCGTGCACTAAGGGTGGTCGCTTACGAGAGAGTTGACTGTGTTCTGCGCGCTGTTCCGAGTTCACTTCCGGCTTTGTAATATGCACCATTAAATGCAACAACTGATGATTAATAACAAAAATAACCAAATATGTAAAACTATGCAACTGGCACCAAGGGCGTGTCAGCGCGGAAAAACATTTTTGCCGAAATTAAATTGAATTACTGCTGTCTCATTGTATGCCATTCATTTTAATAGTACAATTTATTATTGCTGGCATTTCTTATACTGATATTTGATCGTCACACTAGAGATGCATACGGTAAATACATAAAGCCATTCTCAGGGTACCTGTGTGCTATTAGAAGTATCATCGATTGAAAACTTTTTATAGTATTTCCAAGGAGTACACGGAAGTGGTGAGGTTTATAAACTCAAAGCATAGCATGTTCTTTAATCTGACATAAATGAATTAAATTGTATCCATTAAAACCTTTTAAACCCTAATAGTGATCAGCATGAAATTTAATTTCTCCTTGTAATATATAAACAACAGTCTCCATTTGGCGCAAAAATATGCTCAGATATTTGTCAGCGGGTATTATCTGTTCTGAAAAGCGAACAGTTTTCCGAGAGCAAAGCTCAAGGAAAACTGTGAACTCCGGGGAACTAATAATGCCCAATTATGACAAATATCCGAGCATGTTTGTAAGTAATATATCAAACACGAGAGACACTGTTTCATCGGGATATCTAAACACTGAGAAGAAAGTTGAAAATACGATGCGCAGGGGGGTATTTTTGACGGAATTCCAGGTGTTTGGATGGCCAATGAAACACTGTCTTGAGTGTTTGATATATCTTCTCAATTGAAACAAAAACTAAGGAATTAACGGAGACTGAGTAAAATCGTCAAAATCTATGCTAATTAAGACCGGGTATCCAAACCCCCTTCACGTTTGTGATCTCCTTTGTTTAACTTGATGAATTATTAATGAGTTTGAGAAAGCCAAATGAAGGCTATTGTATTTATTACCCTTCAAATATTTTTCGCAACATGCATTTAGGGAATATCACCAGATATTCTCCAGTTGTACCTGGGGATTATTCGGACGTACACAATACATGGATCCCGGGTCCATGGACTCCTCTTGCGGACATGGTCCATGGACCACCCCGGTGGACCTTGTCCATTGACCACCCCTTTGGACCACCCCCGATTTTTATTTGGCTGAATTTTACTAAAATTTGGAATTGGGTGAGGCTAACAGCCGAATTTACTCTTCGTTCTGAGCTTATGATAAAATCCAGTTTTTAGTCAGTGGAGCTGGAGACAACATCCATGTGCTTTGAATTCCTTACAAGGGAATGTTTCATCGTGTCTCTCCCCAGGCTTCCTTCGGTCTCTCTTCTTCTTACCCTGGGAACGAGGTTGCTTAATATGCAAGATGGCGGCCTTTCATATGACACCCTTCTCGAAATAATCATGCCTACAGTGAACGCAAGACGACATGCTTTCAGCCAGTAAGGCGTTTGAGAAAGTCTGAAAGACGCAATGGACAGAAAAGATTGGTTTCAGTGGTTTCCATTTGATACGATATTCTTTCAGGTCGAAAACGTCATCACGAGTGCTGTGAAATTAACATTAACATTGGTCATCTATTAGTGCTGAATTTAGTTTTATGGCTTTATTGTAGTTCTATTTATTATATTAGGGATATTCAGTGACGTGATGTGTTTATACCAATCGTGTGCAAGCGAAAATATTTGATGGACTATAAGCTTACATGTAATACAAACCGGGAATAAAGCTGAGTGGTCATGAGAATTAAGGATAGGATAACACAAGATGAATTTGCTTAATATTTTAAAAAACTTCTCCCTACTACTTCTATAAAAACGTCTAGGGACAACAAATGAGATTTTAAATTTTTGATCTCAGGGTTTACAGGGTTAACAAGTAATCTCCTTCCCAAACCTGATGCTGGCCAAATAACATTCCATTATTTTCCTCTGATGTTCAGGCAACCATGGGAAACCTGTGCCAAGCATGGCAAAAACATGCCAACATGTGACCTGTGTTGAGTGCAGGTCAAAACACATAGAATCTGCCAAATGCTGAAAAAAAGCTTGCATTGCCAGACCAGAAACATAATTTTATGCATTAGACACTGGCAACAGTGGTGGTGACTTCACTCTTTTAAAAACACTTTTCAATTTCTGACTGTGATCACATACCAGATCATCAACTTCGTAACACAGGATAAGTCTCCACAGATCCCCTCTGAGTCCAGCAGGGCAGCCATACTTAGCATACTGTCTGGCTGCTAATGCACTTCCATGCTGAATTACTGTTGAAACCACACAAGGTTAATGAGCTTTATCTCCAACATGCAACACATGCAATTTTAAAATACAAAAGTATCAAACTTAAAAGATAAACTTAGGAATTTTCCGGAAACAAGGATGATACAGTGCTTACCACTGATGTTAATGCCATAAATCACCAAATCACCAATACAACAGCACTATTAAACTAGTGTAATAACAAATGCATGCTTTCCCCACCAATACTACCAACAACATTCTGCACCATATCAACTGTTAACTGTGAACATCTACCATTTACACCACTATTTGATACCAAATCTTCCACAATTAACCTGATCACTATCACCAATACCACGCCATAAACACCACCTACTAAATATAGTACCACTAGTTGATTCTACCAACAAAAGAGCTTTTAATTTGTTACCTTTCCTTCCCAGCTTGTTCCACTCAGATGGAAATGAGTCTGACAGAATAATATCAGAGTGATATCAAGTTAGGATACACTTGAGAATTATTTGAGGCTGGCATCAAAAGAGCAAAAGGGAGGAACAAAAAAAAAAATGTAAAAAAGCCCTTCTCTTATTGAAAATAAATTTCATCAAACCTGTAGAAGAGCTCTCAAGCAAGGCATCATCCACTCCACTGTGATGGTTTCCTGTATCAAGTTCTCTGTATGCCATTTTCTATTGAATATTATACAGTGGTTGAAAAGTTATGCATTATGATTGGCTGAGTAAAGTTCATTGTATCTGCGATAAAGCAGATAAATCTTGGGCCATGCTGTGATAAAAAGAATAAAAAAAGATGTGTCTCAAATCATATTCAACATCATCTTGAACTTACACCCTGTTGTATTAAAAAAAGCAAAATTTGGAGATTAAAGTGTCAACAAATTTCATCAACAAATACTTTCTGTTCTGAAAGCTCACTCAAATCCTCAAGACATCTTATCAAAGAAATAACAACCTTGTTCCTCGTACATTTTTGAGTAATATAAGCACTTGGCAATTTTTAAGAACAGTAGACCAGTGCAATAAGCACTTGCGTTGCTACCCACTTCTTTTGTGTTCTTCAAAATTCCTGTATACTTGGTGTGTTATTTATTACTTTATTTTAATTAGTAAATGATACAATTACAGTAATTGGCAAGCAGGTAATGATGAAACAAAATAAACAAAACACCATGCACTGAGATGACTGCAGGACTACCAATACACTGTTAAGCTCTGCTCAAAGAGACAAATTTCATAAATCTGAATGAATTTATTGTCAAACCCATGACAACACAGCACAGTACTTATTCAAAATACCTGTGCTAGCTCAACATGAGTTTAGTGGGCACTAAGGCATTTGCTAAAACCTTCAGTAGTTCCCTCAGCTATATTACCACTCTATTACTGACCAATCAGTGTGTGAAAAACAGTCACTCAGAAACACTAGCAGTAGGAGGGTGGAGAGACTACAGTGCAGCAATAATAGTACAGCCAACTCTGGTGTGAATGGTACATGTACATTCTTATTACATGTACATTACCATTTCTTGAAGAGATTTGGTGTACAGCTGAACCTTGACTAAACCCCAGCCTTTGATTGAACTGCAATTATATTAAAACAACAATAATCATGTCAAGTTTGCATCTAAAATGGATTGCCAACGGGTAAGAAGCAAAATGACGTTCAGGTTTGCAAGTGAATATTATATATTTTACTTAATTGTGACAATAATTGTTTTTCGTTCAATGTACAATGAAACAAAAATTATTATTAGATTCAGGTTTTGAGACATCCAGAATAATCAAGGTTGATAACTCTTACTGAGACAAAAAAAAAAACAAAAAACAAAAAAATGTTCAATTTGTTTATAATATTATAATGCAGTTACAACATTGTTATAGTGCAATGGAAACTTATGATTCTCGAGAGTTGTGGGTTTAAAAGGACAACTTACCACCATTTCTCAGCAGGTCTGCTGGAGATGCAGGTACTTTTTTAAAAATCTTTTTAGTTCACTTTTTATTAGAGAATTTCACATAATACATAATTACTTACATATATACTTACAATCTCAAAACTAAAATATTAAAGGACATTACTTTTATACTACACAAATCCAGATCAGACTTATTACACCAAAGATGTAGGTACTAGTACGGCATTTTTTTTCTACAGTAGTTAATTAATAATAATAATTATAATTAATTAATAATAATAATTTAATGCTTTTATATAGCGCTATTCCATCAACTGCTCATAGCGCTTTACAATGGTAAATTCTCACAATTCTAAATCCTTACAATTCTAATTTCTTACAACTCTCAAATCAAATTTAAGCTTACAATTCTTTACAATTCTCGAATCAAATCAAATCAAATCAAATGTTGGTTTTTGAGGAGAGGGGAAAACCGGAGTACCCGGAGAAAAACCTCTCGGAGCAGAGTAGAGAACCAACAAGCTCAGCCCACTTATGACGCTGAGTCCAGGAATCGAACCCGGGACACATTGGTGGAAGGCGAATGCTCTCACCACTTCGCCAACCCTGCTCCCAGTAGTTTGAGCATTTACAGTTTAAGTTGTCAGAACTCAAAAAAGTATGGTAATTTACACCTACATGTAAATGGATCAATTTACACCAGTTTCCTCCTGCTTATGTGATGGCATTTGGCAGTTAAGGGGACTAAAATAGGAAAACTCTAAAATTTTACCTTGGAATCTTTCGCAGTGGTGTGAAACTTGGATTTTCAATGTTGATGAGGGCCTGAAAGTTGATTTCAGATATAATGTACACTCAGGCAGCATTACAGTTGTAACTATACCATTATTGAAGCTTTTAACAAATAATCAACAGACATTAACTTAACTCAATCAACCAACCAACTAACCAAACAAGGTTAGTAGTTCTTGAATAAAACAAATTTAAATATATATGCATAGAAAACATTAAATTACTCTGGTCTGGTTCTACCTCCTTGACTAACTAACCATCAATTTAGAGGAAGAGAAGAACCACTACTTTATTACACTGAAACAAATAACTACACATACTTTACAATAAGTAGTTCCATTAAATATTATATGATTTTAAAAATTTATTTACAATAATCACTTGTACATCTAGGGCCATTTGACATAATGTCTCTGTCTTCAAAGAAGCGATACCTACCTCAAAAAAGTCTTTTGGAGCATAAACAGGCTTGATTTTTTCCATTTCTGAGAAACACAAAAACGAAAGAGACAAACCATAAAACTTCTAAAACATTAACAGTATGTGTGCATGTCAAATACCAGCCAGAAACAATTTATCACAGTACAATTAACATACGTTTTTCATCCAGCTCGCCACCCAAAGTTTCAAACTTTGATGACATATGTGCCTGGTCGGCAGATGATCTCTATAAAAACGGAAAATACCAGTGCAACAGTTTTGATAAAAATTAATGTCTTTGTTCCTTTTAGCATATTGACTTAATCTACATTGAGTGCAATAAACACAGTTTCCTTGGTCGAGCAGGAAAACTGGCAAGTGATATCATCTCCAAACGGAATTTGTTTTTCTTGCTTTTTTTGTACATTGTCCCAGAAGCAACCAAAGCTGACCCTATCGCCACACTGCTTTTCAAATGAAGTTCAAATAAATGTACACTGAAAAAAGATGAAAGAAATAAGAAAAGAGGAAATAACAAGGGTAAAAAAAATGCAGAACTGTCCGCTAGCTGATGGAACACAGAAACCTATTAAACTTTACAAAACAGCTTTTTTTTAACCAAGTCTATAAATAAACCATGCATTAATGCAATGAGCAATGTCAATGGCCCTCCATGAGAATAAATTGTGTAGCTACTTAGGTTCAATATTATTATTGAATCAACCTCAGAAAAGCTTGGGAGAAGGAAAGAATTAATCTGGCAAGAATAATGTACTTACTGAAGCATGTGATGAAACATACTTACTTTTCTTGCCAGTGGAAGGGACAACTCTGTACACATACTGTTTATGCTCTTCACTATTCTTTTCTCCCAATTCATCTACAGACCATCAAAAAGAAATCAATCAGATACATTTGCCATACTTCATGTATTATGTTCATTTAGTTTACACATTGTTTTGCAGTCTAAAACAGGAAAATACAATTAAACTGGTTTCTAAATTTCAATACCCTCTCCCAATAACAAAAAGAAAAAAAAGAAATCAAACAAGCAACACATATGTAATACAAGAACATGTAATTTTGAGAAAATGCTTTATACGTGCACTGTAGTGTCTTGCTGTATTTCAATATTATTATTTAAAGGGGTGGGTGGCTGATAACTAAGGGGTGGCCGGTCAGAGAGAAAACTAGAAAAAGGTGGAAGGTAGAACTGGAAAAGCCTGTAGTTTGTGGTCCTGCATTCACATACCTGAGCCTTACGTATGAATGCCAAAGGTTCCTTTACTTGCCTCTGAGATATGTCTGATGCGGCGTATGCTGGTAAACTAGTAACAAGCAAAACTAAACCATAAAATTAGAAGCAAATGGTGTTTTCCCAGTATTCTACAGATAAGAGTAGCATCTTGAGTCATTAGACCCAAGAAACATGGCTCCCCGACCTGTCACACTGAAATGTTGAGGAAGAAACTTTGGGAAGATCTATGTCTACTGACCCCTCGACCCTGAACACTGTTTTGCTACTCATCATGCAATCATGAATCAAAATGAAGTAAGTTAATTCAATATGTCATTGAAGACCCCCCCCCCCCCACCCCAATTTTTCCACTTATGATTTTATTTCCCCATTTTTTTGTATTTGCATGGTGGAAAAGTACTGGTTCCACTTTTAAGATGTTGGACACCAAATATTAAACCCTGGAAGATGAATATTTTTTCCAATATATTTTCCAAGGTGGAAAGCAATATTTTTTGTGTTATGTTATTCATGTTTTATTACTTCTTGGGCTATTAAACCAACAAATATTTTGTTAATTTTGCCATTAAATGCAGCCAAAATCAAACACTGAAACAGACTGATCTAGATTTGTCTTTTATTAAAGTGTGAAATATTAAAGCAATGAAGTTATGACAATATTCTTCTGACTGGGCTGTCCATCTTCACCACCTGGATCTTTGAAATTAATTTCTTTCGTAAAAGTAATCCCATTTGCAAAAGCACAGACAAGATCCCTTGCCCTCTACATAAATAATGACTGGTCCCTTACTACAATCTTGGACAAAACTGTTGAGAAAATTGAGCTCCAAAGCCTCTTTTTGTCAGACCACTAACAACCGAGTTTCATCACCCCCCTCCCCCAATTCAATGTTGTTTGTGGCTCCTAAACGTTTGCCTAAGAATTGCAGCTTCCTAAATTCAACATTGAATTGGGGGGAGGGGGAGGGGGAAGCTACCGTAGTAATACTGTTGAGCCAGAGGTTTTCGTGAATGATTTTTGAACGTGAAGAGGCCAGTTTTCTCAAGTAGTTTTGTCCAAGATTGTAGATTTCTCACAAACAAACAGCAAAGGACTGTCTAGAATTTGAATTGGAAACTGCATGCATAACTAACATATGGGGCTGTGATGAAATCTTTCCAATTGATCTGTTTAATCACTACAAAATTTTACCTCTTTAACTGAGAATATACAGCATTCTGTAATTTGACCTCCCAGCCAGAGTCTCTGAGGTAGGTTTGAAGACTTTGCTTCATGTCTGTGACGTGAATGTGAGGCTTTGCTACCTCTTTCTTTTAATTACAAAATGAAAAAAAAATCATTATTTGTGTATCAATATCAAAGCTTCGTAACGCAGTTGGCATTGACAAAGAGCAGTCGTGCGTTTATCCTCAGATTTGTTTATTACACACGCAAACGGTGGATGGCATCACGCAGACCTTGGGAGAAAGAAACTGAGACAGCTCGCAGCTGTCCACAGTTTCGGCATGATTATTGTACAAGCCAACTTTTAAGCAAAACGTTGATGGTTATGTTGCCGTACTTAGGCTCCCTATGGCATAGTAATAAATCAACGATCGCAGAGACTGGAAGGACAATCAACAAGTGATCGTGGATGGGATCAATTTGTGGAAAGTCAGCTCATATTATTGTATTACTGTAGAAACTACTCAGCAGCTTTCGTCAAGTTACATTGATTATAATAAATTTAGTACCTGCAAATCTGCCTTCATCTTCGAGAAAAGCGGGCTATTCTGCAGCTTTCCGATAATTCTGCACAGAACTTCATCTTTTTTATCATCTTTTATCATTTCTACGAGACAAATTGCTGAAGAAACTTAAATCACAGTTTGTCCGCCATCTTGTGTTGCTGTAGACAGTATGATGTAGCATACATGATAGAGGTTACTTTCTGAAGTGCCGTACATGGAGGAGCCGAGGCGATCACAAAAGATACCAGTCAGAACAAGAACGTCATGCTAGCCCACATATAAGGCACTTTATTATATGGGTAGCTCCGTGAGCGGGCAAGATGAACCAAATCCCGTGCTGTGATTGGCTACCCGAGCGGGCAAGATGGAGCGATCTTGCCCGCTCGGGATTACGCGCTTTGTCCCGCAAGAAAAATTTCTCTGAAGCCGGCTCTTATCCCATATAATAAATCCTTTATTGACCAAGCTTGTTCGGTCAAGATGGCTGGATATTGGCCTCGTTCTTTTTTTGCGAGCAAAAAAAGAACTTGGCCAATATCCAGCCATCTTGACCTCTCGCTTGGTCAATAACCCATACATACATTGAATAGACCTTTTTACCGATACGGCGGCCATCTTGAATTCTATTGTTTTGACTTAGAAATTATGGGCTGCCGAGGGGGCAATCGCTGGAAAATTTATCGTATACACA